>JACBWV010000338.1:6671330-6765424 GCA_013435795.1 Chlamydomonas sp. ICE-L | reverse complement strand
ACCCATCCAACCCAAACCAAGCCACACCACCACCAAACACCAATCATTGCAACCCAACCACCACACCGCAAACCCAACCCCAAGCCACACCACACACCCAACCCACATCCCTGCAAAACCACCCACCCACACCCCTGAACACACTCAAGCACACAACACAACCAACACACATCCCTGCAACCCAAACTCCCAAGCCACACACACACCAAAAACCCCATCCTTGCAACCCAACCCACACACCCCTTACCCTACCCAACAGCCCCACCACACACCCACCAACATCCAGAACACAAACCCACCAACCCCCCAAGCCACACACACACCCAACCCCCCAATCCCTGCCAACCCAACCCCCCACACCCCTAAAACCCCAACCCACCACATACCCTGCAACCCACTCCCAAGCCCCACCACCCCAACCACCCCCCACACTGCAACCCAACCCACCAAAACACCCCTGCAAACCCACCCCCAAAGCCCCCACCACACACCCAACCTTTGATCCTGAAAACCCAAACCACCCACCCCCTGCCAAACCCACCCCCCAAGCCCCACCACCACCCAAACATCAATCCCCTGCAACCCAACCCCCACACCCTTTGCAACCAACCAAGCCACCACACACCCAACCCCAATTCCCCGCAACCCAACCCACCCCCCACCCCTGCAACCCAACCCCCCACACCCTGCAACCCATCCCAAAGCCACACCACACACCACCCACCATCCTGCAAACCCAACCCACCCACAAACCTGCAACGCCACCCCCAAGCCACACCACCACCAACAACCCATCCCCTGCATCAAAACCCAGCCCAAACCCCATGCAAACCCACCCCAGCCACACACACACCATACCCCCATCCCTGCAACCCAACCCACCCACACCCCTGCAACCCACTCCCAAGCCACCCCACACACCCAACCCCCATCCCTGCAACCCAACCCACCCACACCCCTGCAACCCACCCCCAAAGGCCACACACACACCAACCCCCATCCTGCAACCCAACCACCAAATCCCTGCAACCCAACCAACAAGCCACAACACACCACCCAAACCCACATCACTGCAACCAACCAACTTACACCCACACCCCTTGCAACCAAACCCCAAGCCACCCACACAACTCAACCCATCCTGCAACCCAACCCACCACACCCTGAACCCACCCCAAGCTACCCACACACCCAACCCCCATCCTGAACCCAACCCACCACACCCCTGCAACCCAAACCCAAGCGAACCACAACCCAACCCCCACCTGAACCCAACCCACCACACCCCTGCCAACCCGCACCCCGCAAGCCACACCAAACACCCAACCCTCCATCCCTGCACCCAAACGCACCCACACCCCTGCCAACTATCCCAAGCCCAACAACACCAACCCACATCCCTACAAACCCATCTCCCAAGCACCCACACAACCCCAAACCCCATCCTCAACCAACACCCACAAAACCCCTTCACCCACCCCCAAGCCCCACCACACCCACAACCCAACATCCCCTGCACCCAACCCCAAAACAAGGCAACCCACCCCCAAGCCACACCACCCCACAACCACCCCCCACCCTGCACCCACCCCACCCAAAACCCTGCAACCCAACCCACCCACACCCTGCAACCACTACCAAAGACACACCAAAACCCACCCCAATCCTGCAACCCAAACCCACCAATCCCTGCAAAACCACCCCCAAGCCACACAACACACTAATACCCATCCCTGCAACAACCCACCCATAACCCCTGCCACCCCACCACCAAGCCACCACCACAAACCACCCCCCATCCCTGCAACCCAACCCACCCACACCCCTGCAACCCACCCCAAGCCACACCACACACCCAACCCCCATCCCTGCAACCCCAACCCACCCACACCCCTGCAACCACCACAAGCCACAACACACACCAACCCACCACCCTGCAACCCAACCACCCACAAACCACTTCAAATCACTCCCAAGCCACAACACACACCAAACCCCCATCCTGAACCCAAAAAAAAAAACACCACCCCACACCCCTGCAACCAACTCGACAAGCCACCACAAACCCAAACCTAATTCCCTGCACCAACCAACGCACAACACGTGCAACCCACCCCAAGCCACCCACACCACACCACAACCACAATACCGAAACCCACCCACCCACACCCTTGAACAACCATACTCCCAAGCGTACACCACACACCCAACCACATCTCCGCAAACCCACTTCCAGCCACACCACACACCCAACCCCCATCCCTGCAACCCAACCCACCCACACCCCTTCAACACCACCCCAAGCCCCCACAACACACCCAACCCAATCCCTGCAACCAGACCAACCCACACCCAGGCAACCCCCCCCAAGCACCATCAAACAACACAACCCCCATTCCGCAACCCCCAAACCACCCACATACCCGGCAAAAACCAACCCCGAAAGCCCACCCCACCAAACCCACACCCCAAGACCTGCAACCGCAACCCAAACCACACACCTTCAACCAATCCCAAGCAGAAAAACACACCAACCCATCATGAACCCACTTCCAAGCCACCACCACCACACACAACACCCATCCTGCAACCACCCACCACACCCCTTCAACCAACCCCCAGCCCCCCACCACCCACACACACACCACATCCTGCAACCCGACCCACACCACAACCCTGACAACCCACCACCAAAGCCAACCCCACACAACCCAACCCCATTCTGCAACCCAACCCACCCACACCCCTGCAACCCAACCCACCCCACACCCCTGCAACCACTCCCAAGCCACACACACCAACCCCCCATACCCTGCAACCAAACCCAACCCCAAACCTGCAACCCCACCCCCAAGCCACACCACACACCCAACCCCCATCCTGCAACCCAACCCACCCACCATCCCGAAACCACCCAACAAGCCAAACCACACACCCAAACCCCACATCCCCTGAACCCAACCCACCCACACCCCTGCAACCCACCCCCAAGCCACACCACACACCCACCCCCCATCCCTGCAACCCAACCCACCCACACCCCTGCAACCCACCCCCAAGCCACACCACACACCAACCCATCCCTGCAACCCCAAACCCCCAAACCCCTGAAACACACTACAAAAGCACACAAAAAAAACACAACCAAACCACCAATCCCTGCCAACCCAACACACACCCCACAACACTGCAAAACACCCACACCAAAGCAACAACAACACACCCGAACCCACCAATCCCTGCAAAACCCAACACACCACACCTGCAAAAAACCCCCCAAGCCAACACAACAAACCCAAACCACATCCCTGCAAACCCAAACCACACACACAATGCAAACCACTCCCCAAGGCCACACCACGGCAACCCAACCCCCCATCCCACAAAAACCCCAAACCAACCAACACCCCTGCAACCCAAACTCCCAAGCCCCACCACACACACAACCCCCCATCCCTGCACCCAACCAACCCACACCACTGGAAAACACCCCCCCCCAAGCCCACCACAAACCAACCCCCATCACTTGCACACCAAACCCACCCCCACACACCTGCAACCCACTCCAAGCCACACCAAAAACCAACCATCAACCACCGGCAAAACCAACCAAAGAAACAATGCTCCTCTCACAACACACACAACACACAACCCAATCACTGCAACCAAAACCCAACAACAACCACTGCACCCAACACATCCACACCCCTCAACCCACTCCAGCCAACACACACCCAACCCCATACGCAAACCCAACCCACCCACACCCCGGCAACCCACCCCATCGCCACAACCACACACCCGCAACCCCCTCCCTGCAAACCCAACCCACCAACACCCTGAACCCACAACTAAGCCCACCACACACCCAAACCAACTCCCTGCAACCAACACACAACAACCCTGCAACCACACGTACCAAGCACACACCACCACACCCACCCCAATCCCTGTTAACCCACCACACCCACAACCCCGCAACCCACCACCCAAGCCACACCACAACACACCCCCATCCCTGCAACAACCCACCCAAACCCAGCGCCCACCCCCAACACCAATCCCCATCCTGCAACCCAACCCACCCACACCCCTGCGACCCACCCCCAAGCCACACCACCACACCCAACCCAATCCCTGCAACCCAACCCACCCACCACCCCTGCAACCCACCCCCAAGGCCCACACCACACCACCCAACCCCCTCCCTGCAACCCAACCCACCCACACCCCTTGCGATCTCACCCCCAAGCCACCACAACACCCCAACCCACCTCCCCCTGCAACCCAACCCACCCCCACCCCTTCACCCCCACTCCCAAGCCACACCACACACCCAACCCCCATCCCTGCAACCCAACCCACCCCTATCCCTGCAACCCAAACCACCCCCATCCCTGCAACCCAAACCACCCACACCCCTGCAGCCCACCCCCAAGCCACACCACCTACCGGGTGGCACATGAGCTGGAAGAGAGGCTCATACAGGGGATAGCCGCTGAGAGCTGTTGCAAGGTCCCTCTCAGAAGATTCCAAGAAGCCTCGCACATCACCCTCTGCGCCTTGCTCAATGATCTGCTTCACCAGGTTCAGGAATGAGACTAGAATCTCAGCCTCCTGTGTGTTCATCAGCCTCTCCACTCGCGCCGCAACAGTGAGTGATACGTTGTTTCCTGAGCGCGCTGCTTCTCTGCCAGGACATGGTTGTACCTGGGTGTGTAGGTGTATGTGTGTGTGTAGGTGTGTTGGAAGGGGGTGGGGGTAGGGGCTGTGTGCGTAGTGTTAGGGTTGTGGTGTGGGGGGGGGGGTGGGGGGGGGGGGGGGGGGGGGGGGGGGGAGTGGGGGAAGGGGACATAGAAAATGCGGTTCACACATTTGCACACACACTTTACATGTTTGCATGCACACATATCCATAAATATATTCAGACACACTTTACATGTTCGAATGCAAATAAATGCATTCATATATTCAGACACACCTCACATGTTTGCATGCACATATATGCATTCATATATTCAGACACACTATATGTTTCAACAAACACTCATCTCATCTGTCTCTCATTAATCAACTCATTCATTCATTCATTCTCCCTTCAGCAATTCTGATGCAGCAACTGTTCAGGACCCTTCAGAAGTAGAGCAAGTAGCGACTCGAGCAAAATTCGAGCTAGATATGGGATTTATTCTTTCAAATATTCAGTCTAATTAGCGCGTTTAGCGTGAGTATTTAGAAAGGGACCTAGCTCCAATAACCAGAGTAAACAAGTTCTATGCAGCGTCGCCTGCGACGCTAAAAAATGGCGGAGAGTGATCGCGACGAAGCGACAGGAGGCAACGAAAGCGAGTTAGTTACGAGACTGTTGGCTGACGTGAGGCTTCATCGCAGTCAGACTGATGGTCCGTAAAACGGACACATGGGTAAACATGGGGGCTCCGCCAAAAAACTGACCAGGGCCCTGGGATGCTCTCTAGGCTCTCCTCTGGCTACCCCCCAATCTCCCGAAACGACAGCGGCCCAGGCTCAATCTTTCAACAGTGCTTTTTCTTTTTAGCCCTTCCTATCACGGTTGGGCAAGTCTCTTTAGCCTATTTGGACTATCCCTGGACTGTAACACACATACACACAAAGATACATGCACTTTCGCCTTGTCGACTCACCGAACACAATACTCGATAATGGTGCCCAGCTGCTTCCTCCAGGATAGCACCTCGAGCAGCGGTGTTCGTCCCATCTCATTGAACTGGCGGAGAACCATGGCAGCTCCATACTCACCACAACACAGCGCAGACATCATGTCAAGAAAGGACACACGAACCTGTTTGCAACATGAGTTGGTGGTGAGGTTGGGATAGGGTGGGGGGTGGGGGGATACAGGGTGGTTGGTGCAGGGTGGGGGGTAGAGGGTGGCAGCACAGCGCAGACATTGTGTCAAGAAAGGACACACAAACCTGGCCGCATCGGGTGTGGTGGGTGGGTGGGTGTGTAGGTGGATGGATGGGTGTGTAGGTGAGTGTGTAGGTGTGAAGGTAGGTGTGTAGGTAGGTGTGTAGGTAGGTGGGTGGGTAGGTGGGTGGGTAGGTAGGTGATGGGTAGGTGGGTAGGTAGGTAGGTGGGTAGGTAGGTAGGTGGGTAGGTGGGTAGGTAGGTAGGTGGGTGGGTAGGTGGGATGGTAGGTGGGTGGGCAGGTAGGCAGTTGGGTGGGTGGGTGGGTATGTAGGCAGGCCACCCCCACCCCAACCCCACCCCTGCAATCCACCCCCAAGCAACCAAACACCCCCACTCCCACCCCTGCACCCACCTCAGGAGACTTGCGCATCATCTCATGCATGACCGTGCGAGAGATGAAGCCTTCCACATAGCTGCGGGCGTCTCCCACACAAGATTGTTCTGGGATGAGCCACAGCTGGGGGAACACCTTAAACAGGGCCGCCAGGACAGCTAGCACTGTACCAGCATGATCCACATGGGCTAGGGGGAGGGAAATGTCGGCTGACCCTTGGGGGGAGCGCTTCAGCCGGCTGTTGCAGCGATCCAGTAAGGTCTTGCATAGAGCCCTGGTGGGAATTCAAGCGGAGTGGAGGTTGGAGGAGCGTTGGTGGTGGAGGAGAGTGGTGGATGAGGGTTGTTGGTGGTGGAGGGTCGTGGTGGAGGGGAGAGGGTGGAGGGTGGAGGGGGGTTGGTGGTGGCGGAGCGTGGTGGTGGTGGAGGGTGGAGGGTGGAGGAGGGTTGGTGGTGGTGGAGGGTGGTGGTAGAGGGTGGAGGGTTGGTGGTGGAGGAGGGTTGGTGGTGGAGGAGCGAGGTGGTGGAGGGTGGAGGAGTGAAGGATATTTTCAGTGCAAGCAGGTGGGAAATCCCCTGCAACCCACCCCCAAGCCACCCCACCCCCACCCCTGCAACCCACCCCCAAGCCACCTCACACACCCCACCTCACCCCCACCCCTGCAACCCACCCCACACCCCCACCCCTGCAACCCACCCCCAAGCCACCTCACACACCCCACCTCACCCCCACCCCTGCGACCCACCCCCAAGCTACCCCACCCCCACCCCTGCAACCCACCGCCCAGCCACCTCACCCACCCACCCCCCACCCCCACCCCACCCCTGCAACACGCCACCAAGCCACCCCCCACCCCCACCCCTGCAATCCACCGCCAAGCCACCCCACACCCCCACCCCACCCCTGCAACCCCACCCCCAACTCACCCGGACATGTTTAAAACATCCGCCTGCAGGAACATGCCAACCAGGCGGAACACTATGCAGGCAACCAGCTCCTGGTGGACGGAGTCATCTAGCTTGAAGTAGGCACACGAGAAAACTTGACCAAGGGCCTCAAAGGCCCCTGCCGCAGTTGCATCTACCAGGTTCCTCTTAGCTTCATCCATGGACCCAGAGGAAGAAACATGGAGACCAGTCGCCAGGAGGCCCCAGGACAGACGTAGTACTGCTGACCAGGATTCTCCAGGGGGGGCTGTTGAAGTACTGCCTGTGCCTGCTGCAGAGACGGAGGTACTGCCTGCAGTTGGGGGTGACACCGGGTGACGGACAGGGGGTGGGTTGGGTACAATGGGTGGGAGGATGGGGCATGAGCATGTGGGTGGGTGGGTGGGTGGGGCATGAGCGGGTGGGTGGGTGGGGGGGCGTGAGCAAGTGGGTGGGAGGGAGGATAGGTGGGTGGGTGAGGCGTGAGCAGGTGGGTGGGTGGGAGGGTAGGTGGGAGGGTGGGGCATGAGCAGGTGGGTGGGTGGGTGAGTGGGACGTGAGCAGGTGGGTGGGTGGGAGGGTAGCTGGGTGAGTGGGGCCACACCCATACACCCACACCCACACACCATTAAGGGATTCTTACTCTGGGTTGGTGGTGCCACCTTCTCCTTGACTGCTGAATTTGCTACCAGCTCTTCCAGTTGCTGCTTCTCTTGACTGCCCCGCTCCTCTTGAGGAGTGAGGGCGAGGGAGCAGCACAACATGACAAGCTGGAGTTGCTCGCTCAGGAAGGGGTCGCCAGAACCTTTGGGGTGATGAGCAAGGAGGCAAGGGTGAGATTAGACGCAGAGCTTTTTTTCACCTGTACTAGTAGCGATCACTACATGGGGCCCAGTTTTGGCCCAACCATCCGCTACCATGAGACTCGAATCTTGGCCCCATCCCCCGAACCCCCCTCCCTACCCACATCTCTGGTTTGACAAACGGATGCAGCGCAGAATGAAAAGGAGAGAGCAGAGGAAAGGTTGGTGGCAAGTCTGCACACACACACAAAAGAAACCAACTGCGTTTGTAGAAAAGAAACCAACTGCTCTAACACAAGCATCAACGAATAGAACACACATATGTAGGGGTCGGCTTTGTTGTATAATATAAGTGAATAAATAGTATTATATATTATTAGTCAGACGAGCCGTCTCACCAGAATTTCGAATTTGTTTGAAAAACAAATATTATTGTGACACTATAATAATATTAGTTCATATTAGTTTTTCAACCACTTATATTAGTTGCCGTTCCCTACACATATGTACACACTGCAGAGAAGCTCCACACACACAGCAACAGTAGCAGGTTGGTATGCATGAGACCTACATACCCATACACCCACACCCATACATCCACACCCATACATCCACACCCATACACCCACACCCATACATCCACACCCATTCATCCTCACTCGTAAACCCACACCCATACACCCACACCCAAATACCCACACCCATACCCATACATCCCCACGCCCATACACCCACACATCCATACACCCACACACGCACCCATACACCCACACTCATAACACACCTGTGCCTTTTGCCTTCGAACTCATGACCCCAAGTAGGTCTACTAGGTCTCCTACCACCTTGGGCGCAGCCCTCTGGTTCACAAAGAGGGCCATGAGCATGCACTTGCACAACAGGCGACGCTCTAGCTGCAGCATCATCGCTCGGCTGGCCATGATCCCAGCTTCGTCCCTCACCTCTGGAAGCAAGTACGTGCCGGCGGAGCTGAGGGAAGGCTCCAAGGAGTTGTCCTGTGTGTATGTTGCAAACAGATGGTGGTTGGCCTCCGTGCAAGCAAACGGGCTGTCCCCCTCAACCTCACGCCTCGTAATAAGGCGTACTCTTTATTGTGATTGTTTATTTATGTATGTGTGTATGTATGTATGTACGTATGCATGTATGTATGTATGTATGTATGTATGTATGTATGTATGTATGTATTTATGTATGTATGTATGTATGTATGTATGTATGTATGTATGTATGTGTGTATGTATGTATGTATGTATGTATTTATGTATGTATGTATGTATGTATGCATGCATGAGAACAGTTAAGATAAATCAGGTTCAATGCCAAGGGGTCGTGTATTGAAGTATGTGCCTCCCACCTCAACCCATATGCTGTGCTAGCACCCCAAAATTATGTAACAGGGAAGGCCAGATGAGGACAGATGATTCCAATGGAGGAGTGGTAAGGTCAGGTGAGACAAGCCTACGAGTGGTTGGTGGGGTGCAGGGGTGCACGGATACATGATCACATATTAGCATGCGTACATGATCAAATAATCGCATGCTAGGCTGTTTCAAATGACGATACAACTATGATTAACCAAAGACGGCAGATCTTAATGAAACCATTATAATCAAAATATGATAATGTGAGTATGGCAATAGCTGAGTGGCCTACAATGACATGCAAGCAGTAAAGCATAGAGGTGCAAGTCGACGAGATACCGGCCACTCCTTTTTTGTATTCAAAGGATTTTACTCCAGGAAGTGGAATCGCGTAAACAAAACAGCGCCCACTGAGGGTTCAGGACGATAGGCAGAGAAAGTCCTAAAGAACTAGGAAGTTTAAATTGGAAAATGGTTGGCCCCAATACAAGCAAACGGGCTGGCCTCCTCAACCTCACGCCTCGTAATAAAGCGCACTATTTATGTATTTATGATTTCACGGTGGACAGGCGTTGTGTGAAAAATTGACCTCACGCACCTTCAAGAGCTCAATCATGCGTGACAGCAACATCTGTGGCCCGCTTTGGCCTCCGCTTCTCTCAGACAGTAGGTCAGATATGAATTCATAGAAGATTCTAGAAAGAGCATTCTGGTGAGCACTGCTACCTTGGCCATCCGACTCATGGCGCATCATGTTTCCAGCCACATCTGCAAGCAGCTTGAGCAAGCACTTGAGGGTGGCCTGGCGCTCCTCAAAGTACAAACCCGCAGCAGCTTCGACAGTGAAGCTTCCACGCTGCACAACGAAACAAACGCAGCGTTTGCCTAACGTGCTTGTATATAAATATTAATATTCATGTGTTTGCTTAATGTGTTTGTATGTAAATATGAATATTAATGTGTTTGCGTAATGCGTTGTTATATTAATATTAATGAGTTTGCTTAATGTGTTTGAATATTAATACTAATATGAATGTATCTGCTTATTGTGTTTGTATTAATAGTGATATTAATGTGTTTACTTAGTGTGTTTCTGTATATTAAAAACAATATTGATGTGCTTGCTTCTTGTGCTTGTATGTTAATATTAATATTAATGTGTTTGCTTAATGTGTTTTTGTAAATTAATATTTGTATTAATGTGTTTGCTTAACGTGTTTGTATTGCTGGTTTTATGAGTGTTTGTTTATAACCACGTGTGGGCCCTAGAGGACAGCAGGTGCCTATGTCTAAGTGTCAAATTGTTTTCTAATTGCTACCGTTTTTTGTTTTTCATTTGGTTGTTTTCTGTTTAATGTTGTTGTTTTATGGGTGTTTTTAAGAGTGTTTGGATGTTGAATGCCAGGTGGGGACCCACGGTCGCAGCAGTTAGCTGTAATGGCTAAACAGGCAAAGCAGCTTTTGCAATGCTCAAGACATGCTTGCAGCATAGGCCCTGACGATATAATGTATAACAGCTTGGTCAATCTTCCTTAGGAGAGGATTTTTCGGGCAGCAACTGTCTTCATGTGATTCTGAACCCCGATGATGAGAATTCAACCCTAGTATGCACACTCAGACTCGTAGATGGAACTTTCGGATGAGGGTTGTGCCATACGCACCCTACCTCCCAGCTTTGATGAGGAACCTACAAGGTGATCACCCCCCCCCCCCCCCCCCCCCCCCCTTGCAAACACACACACACACACACCATACACACAAGCACGCACACGGTAGAAGTGTGAAATAAAGGAATGAAGTTTAGGTCAAGCAAGCTCCTAAGTGAGAACAGACTGTAACACACACATCTGACCCCCTGTTCATATATACAGGCCAGACCTAGGGACAGATAACACTAGCACGCATGGCCTCTTCATAAAGCAATACATATATGTAATATGGAATTAGTGCTGATAATAATGCTTGCTTGTGCGATCTTGCTTGCTTGTTGCAAGATTGCCTTTCTTTTTGGCGGAGCCCCCTCCTCAAGGGGGCGGGAACCCCCAGGGTTACCCCGTTGTCCGTTTGTGCGTCCGACCGACCGACCGACCGATTGACCTGACACTTCAGCCAACTGTCTCACAACTAAATGGCTTAGGTCAGCTCCATTCCGTTGCCACCTATCGTTCCGTTGCCAACACAATCCGCCATTTTTCCGCATTGCTTGCGACGCTGCGTAGGACTTGTTCTGAGGATTTGTTGGAAGACCCCTCCCGAATGTTGTGGAGCGGGCTTGTCTTGGGCCAACAATGGCCTGTCGATGACAATGTAATGAAATAAATGTCCCTCGCACCTCATCGGATGCAGTTATGAGGTACTCTACACACAGGACTTCATCCAGTTTGAGCTCATCACTCATTAAGAGGGCCTGCAAAGGTAGAGGTGCAAGTATGATGCAAAAAATCAGCAACAAGGTGTGTCATGCCTAGGGAAAGGCAATATTATATTGTATGATGCCGGCAGTCTGACTAGTTACCATTTATATACAGTATCATATGATACAGTTTGTATGATATCATAGGATATCATATTCGACTTTGGTCAAGATCATATGATATGCCGGTCCCTATTCACGCCCCATTCCCTGCCGTACGCCATCAACGCTTTCCCAAATTCCCAAACCAATGCCTTGGTCATTGCAGTGATCAATGCCATTCCCTGTGCCTTATCACATGCTTTCCATGATGCTCAACAACACTCTTTCTTTTTGGGGGCTATGCATAGCAGCCACTAGGCAGCCCCCTTTACCTGTCCTTGGGCCAAACCAGAAGCTAGCTAGTGCGCCTGAAATCTGACGTGAAGGGCATTCGAATGCAGCTGAAAGCTTGAGGATCGGCCCAGTGGCTGGCTAATGGAGCTGACTGGGGGCTGCCATGCGTAGCCAAAAAAAGAAACACTCCTCAACAAGATTCCCTGACCAATGCCACACCCAATTCTCCTGGTCGAGGGGAAACACCCACAGCACTTGACTTCGATATTTCTCTGGTGCTCAAAGCTGTCATTTTGTTCTCCTTCTTTGGAGACATCTGGTACCTTGATATCTTGTTCCACCACCCCATGCCCCAGCAGACTTAGTCCCCCCTCAAACACACAGTAATACTTGTAATATAGTGTCCACCACACTCGCATGGATAGACTTGCTAAGTTACATGCCCTATCGACCATATTATACCCTGGAGTCTTAACACCCTCCCGTGCCGTCACAACTAACACCCAGACGGACAGGATAGGACAGGACAGGCAGGCTGCTAGAGCACAAACACAAGTTGTCCAGAGGCAGGTGGACTGAGAAGAAACCCCACCTCTGTAGATCACCGAATCCATGATTAGTGTAGCACAATTGCGATCAGGAGAAGTTAGGATGAACAGCTAGATATCCACTGAGGGCGTGGCAATACATTCAAATGATGGAGGCTGCCATGCGCCATCAGATGAGAGATTCGCCACCCTTGACAAGGTACAATTGCTGTACTCACCAGCTTCTTATCTGGATCAGCATCAAGTCTCTGCTCCCCATACTTATTGGTAGTGACGAGCAGATCTTCCACTTGCTTCCTAGACTCAGGGTTGGATCCCTGGGGCCAAAATTCGATTCATCAGTGATGGATGCTAGCCTAATTCAAACTTGCGAGCTAATTTGAGTAAACTATCACCACGACGAGCTCTGCTTCAACGCAGCAGCATCGCAGTTTGTGAAGGGCACACCTTGAATCGCAGCAAATTCAAAAATCTTTCGCGATATGACTGCAGATGCAGCGAAACGTCCGCGGGATCCACGAAATCTGCATCAACCTCTAAATTGTTCAACAGTTCCAAGAGCTCTATCATCGTGAATCGGAATCAATCAACCAAATTCTGTAAATTAGGCTACGCATGCCATGTTAATAGAGAGACGCGCACTTCGATAAGCGATGAAGGCAATAGCTCAAAAATGGAGCTCGTGCAAACTGCAGTACAAGTTCCGGTACGTACGCAAAATGGACCTGGCATTGAGTAAAATACGAACACTTCCAGTAGAAACATAAATATAAATGTCTTGCCCAGTGCTTTGCACTCGCTTGGTTTCCATTCATCCGATCTCTGCTGATCTATTTTGGTTGTCCTCCCGGTTCATCTGATCTATCCTCGCGATCCTGAAGTCCAGGGCTTCATCAATCGTCATATTTTTCTGTCTTTGAAAGCGATTTATCCCCAACGCTTGCCATGCTGACGCCCATGAATGCCCGTGGCCTCGCCACATGCTCGGCAACGTTCGTTCGGCATGCCTTCTTTGCTTCATCCTCAATGACTCGAAGCATGAGCTCCAACCCGTATCCTCCCCCGGATGCATCCCGTGGAGGTGCGCATAAGAAGCTTGTGGCTAAACCCCTGGACATCATCGAGAACCCTACCTTCCTGGGGGTTGAGTGGTAGGGGGAGGGGGGTGGAGATGGGGGGTGGGGGCGGTTCCATAGGGCTATGGCTTGATATCCTTGAGTGAATGGTAAAGAAGTTCCATCACTCTAGACTGGATGGTCGTGACTTAGTGAAACTCTCATTGTGCACAGATGAAATGAGTCAGTTGCCACACATTGTCCCAAGACCAAGGACAAGGCGTAAACTAAAGTTTGATCAGTAGATAGTCATTCCGGTTTCCAGGTCTCTGGCTGATGAAATAGTATGGTCTCCTGAGCCCTGGGAGCTCTGTACCTGTCCTGTCTCAAATGCTGCTTCCAGGTATCTGGTTCAGGTTCATTGACTCTTCGTCTCTTTGTCTCCCACCAAGCTAACTGAGTATCTGGCTGTCTTCCTTGTTTTGCCTTTCTTCCAGGAACTGCTGATCTTTGCGACAAGTTCCATCCCCAGTCCGTTGATGAGGTATACTTACGAAACGGCAACTAATATAATATTAGTGTTTGTAAAACTAATATTGACTAATATTAAACTAGTATTAGCCCGGATTAGCCATTAGATTTCCTGAAAAATATTCTCCAAATTTAATCGTTTTTGAAGTGCCGGATAGGTAATTTTATAACTAATCCTTCAATGGAGCCGGATTGTGATGGAAGCCACTATAGATGTCTAGAGACATGAAGCAAGATACAATTTAGTCCAGGCCAACTTTGAATCCAATGTAAACAAAATTTGTACGTTGGAAAGTTATTTGATTGCATAATGTGAAAGAGGAGTTCAAGACCTTTCACACAAGTTATCTAGATGGAAATTTTAATGAAAACATAAAAAGTCAATATTTGGCACAAGCCACCTTCAGGTCAATTTCCCTCAAAAATTGCTTGTTGAAACAGGAGGGGGAAATTCAAATGACTTTTTCAAACATCCTCGTACGTGTGATAAATATACTTGAATGTGAAAGGGGGCTAATTTCCTGTCGATTAATGACAGTCTCGAGAAATTCTGACAAGGTAGGATTTGAGTATAGGCAGTACAAATCCTGCTAATATTAGACGGCTCGGCCGAATAATATTAACAAACATTCACCCATATTATCTAACATACCCGTTCCCTAGAATATTTAGTACTATCCAAAATATTGCCCACTTGAGTGGAGATTTCATCACACTCAATGCTCCCATACTGATGCCGATGATGATGGTACGGAAGATAGATGGATGGATGGATAGATGGATGGAACCAAGAGGGACCCCTTTGTAAGAGCTCAGCCCAGGGTGTGTGTATTGAGCTGATGTGACAATCATTGGTATCCGGAAGGCTGAAAGAGTTCACATCTTGCAGGCTCAATTCGGCTGCTTTACTTTTCCACTGGCCCCAATTTTCTGTCAGATGACCAAGAGAGATGTTCAGATATGTCAACCTATCTTCAAGGACTTCGGAGGAATGATCAAGTTCAGTGGGATGATCGAGACAGTGAAGGTGAAAACAAATCTCTGTGCATATCATATTACTGGCATGGGTGTTGAGTTCACTGGTTTGCAAAGTGATGGCCGGCTAGTGCTATGAAAGTTCATAAAAAAACATACATGTATGGGGGTTGAATGAGCTCCCCATAAGCACTCATCTAACTGGGTTTTAATATGAAACAATGTGAGCAATCCACTTGCCCTGGCTTAAAGGCTCTTTGCTGACATTTATTTTTACTCCCACTATTTTTGCTCTGTTGCAGTCCTCAGGCAGGCGATGGATATAATGGACCTGCAAATCGTACGCAGTGTTTTGTGAGCTCATTCCAACTCACAATTATATCAAATTGGTGTCTATGAAATGATAATTTGTCTAGAGTTATGTTATTCAAGCGTGGCCTCCCCCCTCTATCACTTGGCTAAACCTTGAAGGTTTTCCATGTGTCACACCTGAGCGTCGCACTGGCGTCGCACCTCGTCGATCAATTTGCGACGTGTCGCACAAAAAAACTGAAACCTTCAACCGCTTCCTCCACAGTGCTTTGAGAACAACCCACTTGTGAGGAAGACTCTGGAGGAGCCAGGAATGGTGAGTTGTGATTGTGGGACAAAGCGGGTAGTGTGAATGGGGTGGCAAAGCGGGTAGTGTGAATGGGGTTGGAGAACTGAGGCAGGGGTTCCATCTGTCAATTCAAATTGATTGTTGTGTTGTGTGGCACTGCATTGTATTCCCATGGTGGGTGCATGGAGAGGGTGCAGCTCAATCCTGCACAGTAAGCCATTTCAGCATCTCATCCCATCTCAACTGATCATTCCCCTGCAATTGTGATGCCTTGGGCTCTAAACTCACGATGCCCTGTCACATGCCACCTCACTTGTATGTTCACAATTTTATTTTTGTCAGGGGCGTGTTCTTGTCGTTGATGGTGGAGCCTCTATGAGATGTGCGCTGCTTGGGGACCAGATTGCTGAGATGGCAACTGAGAATGGGTGGAGTGGAATTGTCATCAACGGATGCATCAGAGGCAAGTAGGCGCCAGAGGTTGCTTCGTGTAGTCGTGTGTAGGGATGTCAAAAGTATTATATTTTGTAATCATCGTACGATAACGTACGATTATGATATCGTGTGCCACTTTTCCTTGAAAATCAGTATGAGACCAAGGGGTGTTACAGGAAATAGCGTCACAACATCGATACAGGAGAATTCAAGTCAGATGAACCATTATTAAAGGAAATAGAGAACACAATCATATCATGCTCTTATGTCGTACGATAAATCCCCTATATCGTACGATTGGAGGGCGATATACACAATCCCAGGCCCAGGACCAGGCCCATTTAAAGTAGACACAAGGCTGTGGAGGTTCTCATGACGAGAATCAAACCCCTTACCTTCGAATTTGCGTGCCTTACCATTAGAACCATGGCTTTTTAGACCACTCGACCAAATGGACGAATTTGGAAAGTACAGTACGCAGGGTAGGACAATGGCCTTTCTGAAATGTGCTGGCAATACCTGAACTCTGTGTTAACCCTTCCGGTGCACTTTTGGGGCCATTTTTGAATACCGCTCTTTTTGTCTTTTTTTTCAAAAAAGCTCCGGTTTTGCCCGGGGTTTTGCCAGCACTTTTATTTTTTGCCTTCCGGTTTTTTGCTGACCACCATTGGCACGTGTTGAGTCCATGACGATCAGGCGCCAAGAGCGATAATGCCCTACAGTTCCTTGCGGAGGAGGAAAAGGGCGGGGAGGGGAAGGGGGAGAAGGGGGATGGGGAGGTGATGCGAGAGTCTGAGGCGGGGGGTAACGACACCACCTAGTTGCTTCAACGCGGGAAAAACGCGAAGAGCCAGCGAAGCTCGAGTGAGCAATCGAGTGTGCAGGCCATTAAATACCTACGCTTCCAGTTCAAAGTTGCATGGTGAATAGAGCCCTAAGCAAAACCGACAGGGGAGTTTAAAAGGGAGGGAAGTGCTTTCATCTTCCTTGTCCTCGAAGGGCATGTGTTGGGAAGGTCACGGAAGATGAAGTTCCAACTGTTCATAAACTAATGAGCACGAGTCACCATGAAAGCTACAAAGCTACAAAGGTGAGTCGGATACCGGCAACCCAGGTCGGATTCCGGTCGGTCGAACCAGAACTCGCCCCCAGAATTGGTCGGTGCATTCCTGAAGGGACTAGCAGAAAGTTCCGGGCAAACCGACCTTGGGATTTGGGGGCTCCGGTTAACCGACCATAAAATACCCCAATACCGAATACCGTCCGGTTAGTTCTACCCTAATAGTATGACATCAGTACGATATCAGTTTGCTACATAGCACGATATATCGTTTGATAAATACGATAACTGGAAATGTTGTATGGTGTCAGTTCACGTTATCATACGATGTCGTACGGTACATGATATCGTACTTGACAACTATAGTCACCAGTCACAGTTTGATATCTTGACTTTTGGGAAGTAGCTAGGGTAATCCCTTTTCAGGGTTTGTGTGGTCTCAGGACTGGAAGAAAATCCTATGGCAAGGCAGTCCTGACTATGCTGCTCTTCACATACCTTATGTAGCTCTCCGTGAAGTACGTAGCCTAGCTTATACAGTTGCATTCCTTTCAGCTTGTTCAGCATCCAAATCTGCTTCACTGTTTCATTTTGGGCTACGCTTAGCAGCTTCCACAAGCCAGCGACCGAGTCAAGTCCACAGATTATCGCTGCATTGCAATGCCTGTCGTGCCAGCTTTCAGACGTGCTACCTAGCTTCAGCTTTGTCCCAAGGGTGGGTGATAAGAGCTGCCAAGAAGCTGCTACACGTAGCCCAAAAAAGAAACAGTGGTGTTCTTTCCCCATCTTCATGACACAGACTCAGAGGACATCGGCAAGATGGATATTGGCGTGAAAGCTCTCGCGACCTTCCCTTTGAAGAGCTCGAAGCGCGACCTTGGAATGAGGGATGCGCCCCTTATGTTTGCTGGCGTGGAGTTCCAACCAGGCTACTTCCTTTATGCCGACAGGGACGGTGAGTCCTTGTCTCTTGGATTCCTGAATGGGCATAATGATGACATGATTGTCTGAGGGGGCCAAGATTCTTCCGGATTCAGCTGGATTTTCTTGGTCCTCCTCTGATTGCGTGGAATAGCTTGTTGTATGTGCATGTGTACCGTGGCTTGAGACCAGGCTCTGCCCACATAGGTCTGCTAGATTTTGCATCACCTCTGATAGTCCAGGGCTGTATCCTTATCGATATTCAACATTTACATCTATGATCATGTTATGAAGATTGGGACTGAAGGCTTGATTTACCAAACCCTGAGTATGGGCTTCGTCCTTCTGCGCAGTGTCTTCATAGCTCATAAAAAATGCTTTGCCTTTACTCTTTGCATGCAGGTATCCTTGTCTCGCCCACCGAGCTGAAGATGTAGGAAAGTGGTGCAATCTCGTTGTCTCAAAGGCGAACAATGTTTTCTGCAGAAGTAGCTTGTTTGAATGGAGTTGGGGGGCTGATTAGTTGCAAATCTGTTGTCATGATTTGCATGTTTGACACACACACTTCAGCTTTCATCAGCTGAGCCCAAGAGGGCAGGGTACTATAATTTCCCCCATATACTGTAGGTGAGAAAGAGTTTGTAATGGTTTTTATTGGGGGTCTGGTGAAAGTTTGGGGCGTGTACTTTCCGTAAAGCGAGCTGGGTTTGTATTTGCCCATTTAGCTCAAAGACAAATTCTTACGTTTACTGTAGGCGAGTTCTTACGTTTACTGTAGGGAATTCTTACGTTTTCTGTAGGCTGAAATGTTGGCTGCTCATTTGGCAATAGGGTTACCGCCAAATGCCTGCAAGGTTGGCGTGTAGGCCATCATGTGAGCCAAAACCGGGTATACCGCCAATTCGTGCTCGAGCACTGCAATGCAGTGTAGTACGCGTTCGAGGCACTCAGTTCAAAAAGGACTGGTGGTAACGGTTTGTCTAATGCACAGCCTAATGATGAGGGATTGTCTAATGGAGATGTATCGGCTCGCAAGGATGATGGGGATGCTTAAGGCGTACACGCTGAGGGGGCATCACCTCATGTGCTACGTCCTGCCGGATTGTAAACTTTGATGCTTCTCACAGTTTGCTGGCAGATCAAAGGGTACATTGTAGAGTAAAAGTATGATGACACGTCCAGGATATCATTCATGCCTAGCCCCAGGGATCAATTTATACTTCTGGGATATTGAATGTTGTTTAAAATGTAACCGCCAAAGCATGACACTTGAGCTAAGTTATGGTTGAAAGTGCCGCCAAATTTAGGGCACATGATACTTTTGTTCAGTTTCTTTTATAACAGCTAACCTCAAAGACCGCAAATGATTCAGAAGCCTACGGCATTACGTGTACCTAGCTCAAAGAATAATTGGAACATGTACTACGTTTTGGCCTATCTAGCTCGAAGGCAAGTCCAGGTAGGATTCCAAGGCAGGACAGATAACAGCCTCCTTCCCAGTATGTTGTTGCCACACGGCTACTTGTCTGCTACCCTACAAGAATGACATAACATAACATGATGTAAGTATGTAGCCAGTTTTTGGAGGTGAGGCCCATGGGCTC
Source organism: Chlamydomonas sp. ICE-L (assembly GCA_013435795.1). Classification (NCBI taxonomy): domain Eukaryota; kingdom Viridiplantae; phylum Chlorophyta; class Chlorophyceae; order Chlamydomonadales; family Chlamydomonadaceae; genus Chlamydomonas; species Chlamydomonas sp. ICE-L. The sequence goes on along the minus strand of JACBWV010000338.1, from coordinate 6,745,551 downwards.
ATGTATTTTGGGGTTGAAGGGACAATCAAAATTACGAAGCCTAGTATCCAATAACCTAACCTAGAACCCTACTTAATACCGCCAATATCAAATCCATATTGCTAGGAGAGGCTAATAGACATAATTATTGTTTATATTTGGCAGTCGACACATAGGCCCATAATACGTTTTCTGGTTACGGTCTTCAGCAGTGTAGTGGTGTAGACTTGTTGTTTGTTGCAATGCTGTGTGTCGGGGTATTTGTTCAGCTCGCGGGTCTTGTCATCAACTCTCTTGGCACAGCTGCCTTTGGGAGCATGGGTGCCGGCAGCACCACTAAAGCAAACATGAGATCCACTGATTCTGCTTCTCGTTTAGGTTCGTCGACAGTTTCTCACTTTTCGCCAACTTGCAATGAAGATGTAGGCAGTCAGCATCATAGGACTGCCACGCTGGCCATGGCGGGCACTGGACGCGCAGACCACCACGAACCCCAAAGCACTTCCTCTGCTCTCTGACGAGGCACCTCGCCAATGGAATATCAGGAGTGCTGTTTGTCAGAGATTGGGGGGGGGGGGGGGGGGGGGGGGGGGGGGGGGGGGTACCACCAAATGCTTTTGGGTGAGCTCATCCCCAGCCCCCAGTAGGCGAGCCCCCTCAACGGTTTCGCTCACCCTGGTACTTGACTGGCCTGTTCTGGTGCTCCCGAACTGGCCGGTTCTGGTGTTCCCGCGCCCGCGCCTGCGCCTGCTTGGGACCAAGTGAATGGCTTGAGACTAGAGGGCATGGGGCAGGCTGGGACCGTCCCTTCACTTCCCCTGCTTCCCCTTGGTCCCACCCCTGGTCCCACCCTCTGTCTCTGGCTGGGACCTTGTGAAGCAGGTGAGGGGAAGGGACGGGGATCGGGGAGCGGGGGACCTGACGGGGACGTACACGTCGGATTGTAGCATTACACCTCGTTGTATTTCCACGTGGATGTCAGCTGACGAGGCGAGCTCTGGCTCCAGCTAACCACGAACCGGCCATCCCAGGATTGGAGCTGCGGTGAAGATGCTCATAGGCTTTATAAGTTCCTATCACTAGGCTCCTGTACTTTCTTCCATTGTCGTCTAACCCGTTGATCAGATTTATCCAACGCGTTGTAACAGCTTATACTCCTGAATTGCACTTGAACGAGGTGAGACTGCGAGAACCGGTCGAGGTTATTTGTTTCAGTGTATATATATTTCGACGAGTGCGTGCTGCCTCGAGAATAGCTCCCTTCTCCCATGTGAGAGGTCTATGGCTGGGTCTATTGTTCTATCTACCTTCGAGGTTGTCGCAACCAGCTTTTCGCAGAGTAACGTTTCGGGGGCCTTGTGGGGGAAGGAGTGGTGGCTGTGTCCTTGCTCGCCTTAAACCTGAGCTTTGTGCCTTTTTTGCTGAATAGTTACCTTCCCTGAGCTCCCAACTGTCGAACGTGGCTCGTACAGGTATGGATGCGCCATTGAAAGATTCCCTGTATGTGAAGAAGCTTTCAGCGATGGACGCCTTCACGACTAAAGCAATTAAGCTGCCTCGTTTTGAAGTCGAAGCCATCATGGGGAGGTTGAAGCAAAAGCAGTCAGCATCTATCGTAAGTTTCCCTTCCCAACATGGTTAACTAGATCCCGGGCAAACCGGAAGCCAGCGCATTGCGGTAGGCTTTTGTCGTCCCCTGCATTCCTTCGTCACTTTCTGACCCAAAAGCTTTGCAGGGATTGTAAGCTTACATATCTGAAAAGCTCTGAAGATATTTCCCCGGTCTTCGCAGGCGGTCACCGATGAGCACGAGCGCACGTGGGAGTTGTTGTGCACTTGCTACAATACCGTCTACGCGGTGTCAAGAATCGGTAAGCAGCTGGCAGACTATTGTATTCGCTTGTTTTCATTCATACTTCTTGTATACTGGGGTAGAAGACCAGAGCGAAAATAAATGGGCTGCCCGGGGCCGACTTTCTTTACCGCCACCCTTGTTTTGCACTGTAAGCTGTCTACTGATAGGTGGCACAGTTCGATTATATAGCACTGTTTCTTTCTTAGGCTGTGTTGAAGTCTCTAGGCAGCTCCCTTTCCCTGTCCTTGGGCCAAATCTGAAGCTAGATAGTTCCTTTGAAATCGGACATGGCAGGCATTCCAATGCAGCTGCAAGCTTTGGGTTTTACCCAGTGGCTAGATAATGGGGCTGTCAGGAAGCTGCCTTAAAATGTAAGCAGTGTTATCAACTGCTGCTTCCTCGAGATTTCACCCTCCACTTTGCGCATTGAATCATTTTCGACACTCGAAGTTGCCCAGACTCTCATCTCAACCAAAATACTGACAAACACCTAATTGGACAATATCCAGGTGAATTTTGCCAGGAGCACGACTTGCACCCAGGAAACTACGTTGCTTTCTACCGAGACTGCAAGGGGAAGCTGGTGAGTCTTCCTCTGTACTGCTGATCTTGCAAATGCCTGTCTCTCTGGTGAACAATGTTACACCCCAGCCACACAGTAAACATGAACGCCACTAGTTAAAACTGGGAATCATTCATCTAGTCATTCCTATGATAGAGAATGTACATTAGCCCTTCTAACTTCTTCTGAGATCGAAAGGGGCAGTCCCTCTTAAATCAAAATTCGAAATCAGCTTGAAACAGGGTCATTCCAAGCCCAGAAGAAAAGGAAAACTTATTATCTCAGCAACTGACAAACAAAACAAGACACAATGTACTGTTTGCGAACGGTTCCATTCTCTAGTTCTATGTCTATGGTCTCTCTCTCTCCCTCTCCCTCCCTCTCTGTCAGTCAGTCAGTGAGAGAACTAAATTTAAAGTAAAAAAAGCCACACGATCTCTTTCATTGGGTATCCAATTAGACGCTCTCCCGTGTCACGTACGAACGCCCATGTACAGAACCTGCTTACTGGCCCCATGCTATTCCCCTCCACCCCCCTTTCTCTCAAACATGTTACTACCATGCATGTGCAGAGAGTGTACACAAGCCCCGACTACCCAACCTCTCTACTCTCGGCAGCAGTATCAGGTGAGGAGGTGAGCTTTCACCCTGCGTCCCCAGTGACCTTGGCGTCAAGCACCCCCTCATCTGGCCCAGAAGACTCAACTACCACGCTGTTGAATGAGGACTTCAATGAATCTACAAGCAGCCTCCATGCAAGCCGGGGAGCTGTGGAGGCCAGGACCTCGGGAAGAGGTGCTCTGAAGTACAACGTACGCCCCGACCCACCTACGTCAAAGCGGTACAGAACAAACACAGGCAAGGTGGGTGGGAAGTACCGGCTGCACCATCTAGCCAAGTGCACACACTGCTATGATCCAGAGTTCAAACCAGAGGAGGACAGGGCTAGCCGTTGGTCCAAAGAGAGTACAAAGGAGAATGCTCCAAGTCAAGCCAACACATCTTATGCAAGCCCTAACAGGTCAGGAGCCTCCAACAAGAGGGGCTGCAGCCCAGCCGAGCAGGTGTCTCTTGAGAAGGAGCTGATTGCAAGTGGCTGCTCTGCCTTCAGGGCCAAAAGCCTGGTGCGTATGCACATGGCAGGTGGTAGCTGTCCTGAGGTTCTGCAAGTCATGAAGAAAAGGCAAGGACGTGACAACTGCGGCTACAAGCGCGGGCGAACTCTACGGAACTGATTCCGCCCGGTGGTGTTCATCCACAGTCCTGGAGTAGCTCACAGCCAAAGGGATCAGCCTGTGTGATAGGAACAAAGATCATGATCGAGATGTTACTGTGGCTCTCCAGAGGTCACAGTGAAAACTCTACCAGCCTACTACGAGTTGGCCCACTGTGGGGCATGGCCCCTGGTGCCCCTGATAGCTTAAACCCTGCTGATGGTACATGTTGATTTTGATGCCCTGATGGGGATTTTACGTTTGGTCTCAGTCATAACGCAGACCACATCACACTTAGTTTGTTCGGACTCAGTTGGGAGGGAGTTGATATCAGTACCTCACACATTCCTTGTTTTGCATGGCATCCTCTGGGTCCCTTGTCTGATGGGTATCAGTGGGCAGTTGCGTTTATGGCCTCCTCCTGCTAGACTCTTACCTTCATATTGCATCATCCTTCTGTTTGCCCCCACATGATATAATGTGTGGGGTCCTAGATAATCTCCCCCCTCTACAATTGTTTCTTGCTGTTTTGCCGGGTTCAAGCAAAGGAAGCTTTTGAATTGGCAGTTTGGCAATTTGCACCGTCAGTTTCACCTCAATTGAGCAATATACTTGCTCAGTTGGGGTTTGTTCGGAGATGTTTCATCTATCCTATAATGTATAGTTTGATGCATGAATGCTTGGTCTTTTTATCTGGCTCTCCAAAACTGGCAGCAGGGATATATATTTGAGAAGAGTTCGGCCCCTTTGCACGCACTGGGGCTCACCTCCATTTCTGTGTTTGGTGTCTAGCTTGGAGGGCAGATTGATTATTCGAACTGCTACACCGCTACACTTGCACTGCCTTTTATCTCCCTGCGTGCTCCAATCTGCAATTCCAGTTGAACATATGGCGGTGTTGGATAAGCGGCTGTAGGTCAATTTTTCTATGGTGTTATCATGAGCAGGCTGTTACTATGTTTAGTTTTGAAGTGTTTAGTTTTGAAGCTTTTATCGGATTTGAACATACTATACTCTTAGTCATGGAATGTTTCAGTTTTATGTTTTGGGAGTTGGTCCAACAGTTCCTTACTTGACCTGTCAAGGACTTGACCAAAATAGCCAAGTGAAGAGAACCAAGTTGTGTGAAGATCAATGGTTTGTTTTGGGGTGTTGCACCTCCGTATGCCCAAAGCGTATTGGTCCACTAGTTGGATCTGCGCTAGGCTGCTATGCTAGGAGTGTAGCCTGAATCTGATGTTGGCTATATTATGAGGAGGAACGCTGAATTTTTAGTTGGTAGTTTTAATTGTCACCAGGTATGCCTTTTGTACGCCTCATTCATTCCTCGTTGAGCAGGGGCCAAGAAGCCATTGAAGTAATTCATATTTGATTTATGAACTGTTGCTTAGTAACTTGATTGTGTCTTAGTTTACATGCCATGTAAAAAAGGTTGAAGCCATGATGGCTTCAGCCTTTTTTTATTGAAAGGATCTTTCTTTATAATTTGGTACCTCTATATTTTTGTGAACTAAACCTGACGGTCTGTAAGAACCACCTGGATTTCTGAGTGTGGCCTTCCTCTACTAGACCCTTATTCCTCGTAGAGTTTCTGCATTCCAAGTTTCTTGCTGCTGCTGGATTGCGAAGTTCAATTGAAACTGTCCACTCTCAATCAGGTTTTGGTTCAATACAGGACTAAAATTGTTTCGTGGATTTGCCACAATTCTATCCTTCCCAAGCTGGTAGCTTAAACAATTAGTTCACCTGTAATACAAATTTGGCATTACAAAGTCACACTGCCAACTTCAAGGGAAGGTTACCGCATGTTATCCTCAAGTTGCAGTGACAGACGGTGCATCCGTTCGTCGTTCGTAAATACAAATCCAGGCCTGTTCATAACGACCTCTATTTTACCCTTCTGTCCACTGTAGAACTTGGTTATCGTACATGGTTTCGGGGCTTACAACCACTTCAGGCCCCGATTTCAACATGTGGTACACTTTCGGAAGGCCCCCTGCGTCAACAAACCGTTGTTTTCGTCCAATGTACAAGTCATATAAAATTGAGCTGTCTGGCAATTTGGTATTGAACAGGGGGCCTTGGAATTGGAAGACGGTGGGCAGCCCAGAGCTGGCTGAAAAATATCAGACAATCCAATCCAATCGATCAACTTCTTTTGAGCTGACGCCTTCCTATGACAACCACCTGTGCGAGCATGCAGCTGCCCTCTAAGGCAAACCTTGAAAAGTCGTTAAACTGTCTGTGTAGAGACTTGGACATTTATGTGAGGTATAAATTCGAACCCTGGTTTCTATGGTTCTCGCACGGGGGAAGTATTATATTAATATAATAAGGCAGGCGGTCAGACGCCGAATTACCGGCGTATATAAGCTTGTGCCGATCCTTCTTCTTCTTCTTCTTCCTCTTCTTCTTGGAAGGCATAACCCCAGGGGAAAAGACATCAAGACATAGAAACGAACTAAGGAAGTTCAGGAGATCTGGAAAGAGAAAGGCAAATAATTTAATATAGAAGCAGTGCACCATATGTGTCAAATATGGAATTAATTAATGGTCTTACCAGTTATTTGTCAATAAAAACAGAGATGCACGCGGAATTAGGCGACAATCCAGTACTGGATGGTCTGGTGAGGTGCCCAAACCCCCCAAGTCCTGTACCTGATCCTGGCCCCTCGCAAAGGGGGGGTTGGAACTGGAAGACGGTGAGCAGCCCAGAGTTGACTGAAAAGCCATGTTACAATCCAATCCTGACCCTAATGGCATATTTAATATCTGATCATTTCACAAATCTGTACTATGAATGTAAAACAGCTATCTAGCCAGACCTAACAATACAGCGATCTCCCTATTTAGCCGATCAGGCAAACGTCGGAGTATGTACATCCTACTAAATATGATCCGCCTTGGTATACCTGCTTGTGAATTGGGTTACGATACCTTATCCCTGTGAGGCAACAGGGCAAACCCAAAACCAACATAAATCCATATCGTTATCGCATCGAAGGATACGAAATTAAAGACAGGATTGATGACCAATTAAATATTCGGGTTGGCGAGCTTCAAAATTCTCTCTGGAAAGAGTCCTTTGCAGCCTAGACACAGTGCTTTTCCTTTCAGCTACGAGCAGCAGCTTCTAGGCAGCTCCCCTGGCTGCCCAACTAATCCTTAAGCAACATAGTAAACAAAAACTGTAACTAGAGGGGTGAGTATGTGTTTTCACGCACACTGTAACTGAGATGTGCTTGTGTTCACACACATTTTTGACACCTTTTAAGATTTTGAATGAGACATGCATGTTTCCCCCGTTTTTCACAATTCGTTTCAAGCACATTTTGACAGGGACGTGCGTGTGTCACTCTCAGAGGGCTTCGAACAACCCTGCACCACAGGCCTCGCCATTATGAATGACTGACTGCTTCTGATCCCTTCCGCTGCAGCTTAGCACGCAACTCTTGGATCTTTCGTTGCTTTTCTGAAAGAGGTTCAGTCGCCTGAGAGGAGGGGGCAAGCAGTTTTGCGGTTGCCTCCCTAATCTGCTTCTTGATTTCGATTTCTGCCTCATGCTTCTGGGTACGCCTGTCCTTCATCATTCCCCTGCGCTTAGCCATGCGCGCAACACGCCCCTCTCTCTTGCGGCCACTGGCGATCCTCATACCAGCACTCTCATCATCAGAGTAGTTGCCCCAAGCGCCTGCAAACAGGCATTTTAATTTTTGAGATGGATTCAAAGACAGTCAAAGCATTCTCCTGCTGTAATACATTCTATTTACCTTTGTTTATCTTGGCAGTTTGTTCTTCTATTTCGAGGTGCACAGGTCTGACTAAGGAGAATTTGTTACTACAGGGCTGTTATAAGACCATCATTCTCTTACCATAGTGCCCTCCATCCAGCTTGACAGGTCGCAGTAAACGTGGCGCGCTCATGCACTCTTCACAGCAGCAGCCCCGGAATCTAGATTTGCACCCAGCGCACGCAATAAACAGCTCGTTGCAATCTGTGGAGCAAACAAAGAGGTACGGATTAACAGAGGCGGATTGAAGCAAAGGCACATGATATCTTGTTTGATTATACATACATTGGGCATGTACTTACATGTTCAGTCCTTTGCGTACATTATTATTTTTGTATCCATTCATTCGCTCATTCAGCCCATCGGCTGAGCTTTGGTTGGTGGTGGCCATACATGCACACACGACTGAGCATTAGACAAATGAAAGCCTTAGGAAAATGCCAGCCCCCTCACAATACTGACTCTGCCGTCCAATGTTCTGCCCAGATCTAGGTATTTAACTGTTCTTGCATCGTACTCAAATAAAATATGAAAAAATAGTATGCCTTATTACGAGGCATTAAGTTGAGGGACCCAGCCCGTTTTCTTGCATTGGGGCCAACCACCACCTCCTTGTACTCACCCATGTTGGCACAGTTCATGTGAGGCAGCTGGGAATCAGGAGAGTCGCAGACCTGGCAAGGTGCAGCACATGGGAGTGGCTCCTGCTGGATAGCTTCTGCGCCTACAACAAAGAGGTTCAGATTTCCCTTCGTTAGCTAAAAACTTAGCGAGATGTAACGTAAGGAGGCTAGGAGCTGCTTCAGTGACCCATCCCTCCTCGTGTACAACCATGTATCAACGGGCTGGCAAAAATCATATAGATGCTGAGCACAATGTACAGGGATCCCCTGGCCAACTGCAGGTACCCCAATTATTTCAGGAAGTGAAATACATTACACTGTAGTCATCAACAGGCCATTGTTGACCCAAGACAAGCCCGCTCCACGACATCCGGGAGGGGTCTTCCTAATAATCTCCCAAATTAGATAGGCAATATTGCAGCAAGCAAGCAAGATTGCAGCAATCAAGCCGCACTGCCATTGGAGACTCACTCAGAACTATTCTGGAGCTCAGGTCCAGACTTAAGCGAGTAAATCTGAAATAAATGCAAACTTTGCATCTATCATGTCTTCATGTGCAGTCTAACGTTCTTACCCTTTTCAACCAATGTTCCAATAGTTGGTGGGATGGCCATGCGGCCGTCAAAGACATACAGTGAGCCATTCCAGTGCTCAGGTCCAGACTTCAGCAAGTAGTTTTGAACACCTCCCTGCAAGTTAGTGTTAGCGGTTGTTTACATGTGATAGAATGAAGAGATTGGATCAAATACATGTTGATAAGAATGCTTTGATTTTAATTTTTTATGTTACTGCCAAAGAAAGCGAGCAGCCTTAAAGGCTGCAGCCATGCAACCAAGTTTAAGTTCAAGTATGTTCCATTAGCAAGTTAAGTCCCTTTAGCCTATTTGGCCTACCCCTGGACTGTAACATACATACATACACATGTTCACAGCCTTGTGGCAGCAAAGAAGATGAGGGATCATCCACACAACTCAAGAAAACAAAGAATCTGGTACGTGACAACAACCCCAGTCAAGTAGATCCCTGTAAGATATGCTCACTCATTTGACCCCCCCAGATCAGTGCATGCTTAGAATAATCAAGGCTCCATAGTGAATGTAGTGAACCACATGCTTTGACTGGTGTTCTACACACAATCCAACCAAAGGTTCAGTACCCCTCTGTCAACTGTCCAGTGTGTACAAGATTGGGGAGGGGGAGTAGGGAGCAGCCTGGGGCGCGGGGGGGAAGGGCGTGGCATTTGCTGCAATGCCTCATCTGCAGGTGAGAGCGTTCACCCCACATGGGCGACGGCTAACTTGCTGTGCAACAGTGACCTCACCTCCAGAGTGTAGGTGCTAGGTTTGGCTGGATATGCAGGCAGGGGAGCTGCCTAGAAGCTACAGCTTGTAGCTGTAAAGAAAAGCATTGTTGTTCACATACCTCAAGAGTGTAAAGGTTGTTGAAGCCCTTCTTCCTTAAGAACGCTGAATATACATCACATCGAATTCCGCCAGTGCAGTACCTGCATAAGAAAGAAATGGATAGGTTGTTGCAGAAGAGGGCATGCCACTAGGAGCTTCCTTGGGGATAAGTGATGTATGTATGTTACAGTCCAGGGGTAGGCCAAATAAGCTAAAGGGGCTTGTCTAACCATGGCAGGAAGGGCAACCAAGAAAAAGCATTGAAGAACTGAACCCCAAACAATCGTTTTATCGACGGGGCCCTGAGTTTGTGCCACAGTGATAAATGAGGAGAAATGATGTAGGGAACAGATCTACCGGCAAAGACAACCACCACTGTAACAGCAGCAGCAGCAGCAGCAGTAGCAGCAGCAGCAAAAACACTAGCAAGAGTCAATCCAGCAAAAGGTACGTGATGAGCTGAGTATCTTGAAGGGGCATGCGAGCTTACATCATAACGGGAGTGTCTGGGTCAGCCTCGTTCAGGTAAGAAGGGACATCATTTGAATCCAAGCCAACGGGGGTTTCAGCAAACTCCTCCTCCTGCGGCCGTTCAGCTCCAACAAAGTGTCCTGCGTCCCACTCGTAGTCGTTTCGCACATCGAGCACAACCACCTTCCTCTTCTGAACATGCAGATGGCATAGGAGAGCAAGGTCTTTAGCTGACAGGTGTGCCTATTTTCTAGCCAACCTATACACACCTACCAATGCTGTTTAGGTGTTAGAAATCTACCATAATACTCATTTATATATGAAAGTCTCCTTCAGGCTTTAGCACACATGGCCACCCCGTGGACGATCATGTGCTTTTCTCCTTAATTTTTGACTATTCTGCATTCAATCTGCACTGAGATACTAGAGCTCCAGCAATACTGAGACGAGACCATCCGCATGTTGGACCAGAGAACTAGTGTTGTTTTGGGGGGCTACACATGGCAGCTTCCAGTCAGATCCATCAGCTAGCCACTGGGCCGATGTCAAAGGTTTCAGCTACATCAGAATGCCCTCTATGTCAGCTTTCAGGCACACTTACTTTCTTCAGATTTTGACTAAGGACAGGGATAGGAAGCTGCATAGAAGCTGTTACGTGTAGCCCTGAAAAGAAGCAGTGCAGAGAACAATCCACCTGATTATATGAATATTGAATATGCCTTCCCTTATGCCTTCCCTTGTGCCTTCCTGAAGCTTCCTCAGTTGTAAAAACAAGTAGTAAGGGAGTCGATTAAGCGGTCCCCACGGCCCGCGCATTCTGTTTCAAAGCAATACACCTCAGTGTTTTTCTTTTCAGGGCCACAAGCACCAGCTTCTAGGTAGCTCCCTGAGCTAGCCATCGGGCAAAGATTACAAATTTCAGCAGTCCTACAATATTTATTATGCTGGCTTTCAGGTGCACTAGCCCGCTTTGGGTTAGGCTGAATAGCCAGGCAGAGGAGCTACCTAGAAGCTGGTGCTCGTAGCTGAAAAGAAAAACTCTGACATACCTCAGCATCAGCGATCATCTTCTTCCAATCCTCAGGCTCCAAGGGAGTGGCGCGATTGGATGGGTCGGTGACAGGCAGGCATTCCATACCACCAGAAAGTGAAATCAAGTTGGGCTTGAACTTCATTCGAAGCTTAGGGAACATTTGTTCAGAAGCTGGCCACACTGAGTAGCGAAGGTCCTGCAGCGTTGAGGCCGACAGTGAGGAAATATAATGACGTGACATGACTAGATGCCCATTGTGATCATGGCCTAATTCTGTGTTTGGAAAGTGGCTTACAGTACTTGGCGCATTTTACTTATTTATACATACGAAAAACAGATAGCCGATGGTGTGATAGTGGTGATATGTGCGTGTTTAGGGGGGGGGTGTGGGGGGGGGGGGTTTTTTCGCTCGTTTGTTTTTTTCTGGTTTGCTTTTTTTTTTTGTTTTTTCTTTTTTGTTTTCTTTTTGTTTTTTTTTTTTTTGTTTTTTTTTTTGGTTTTTTTTTTGTTTTTTCTTTTTTTTTTTTGTTTTTTTTTTTGTTTTTTTCTCTTTGTTTTTTTTTTTTATTTGTTTTCTTGTTTTTTTTTCTTTTGTTTTTTTTTTTTTTTTTTTTATTTCTTTTCTTCTTTCTTCTTCTTTTTTATTTTTTTTTTTTCGGTCTTTCTTTTTTTATTTGTTTTTTTTTTTCTTTTTTTTTTTTTTTATTTTTTTTTTGTTTTTTTCTTTGTGTCTTCTTTTTTTTTTTTTTTTTTCTTTTTGTTTTTTTTTTTTTTTATTTTTTTTATTTTTTTTTTTTTTCTTTCTTTTTTGTTTTTTTTGTTTTTTTTTTTTTTTTTTTTTTTTTTTTTTTTTTACTGTTTACTTTGCTTGTCTTTTTTGTTTTTATTTTTTTTTTTTGATTTTTTTTTTTTTTTTTTTTTTTTTTTGTTTTTTCTTGTTTTTTTTTTTTATTTATTTTTTTTTTGGTTTTTTTCTCTTTCTGGTTTTTGTTTTTTGCTTTTATGTTTGTTTTTTTTTTTTTTTGTTTTTGGTTTTTTACTTTTTTGTTTTTTGTTATTTTGTTTTTATTGTTTTTTTGTTTTTATATTATTTGTTTTGTTTTATTTTTTTTTTTTTTTTGTTTATTTATTTTTTTTGATTTTTTTTGCTTTTTTTTTATATTTTTCTTTATTATTTTTTTGTAGGTTTTTTTTTTTGTGGTTGTTGTTTTTTTTATTTTTTTCTTGCTCTTTTTTTTTCGTGTTTTTTTCGTTTCATTTTGTTTTTTCTTTTTTTTTTTTTTGATTTTTTTTTTTTTTTTATTTTGTTTGTTTTTTTTTTTTTTTTTTTTTTAGTATCTTTTTATTTTTTGCCGTTTTTTCCCGTCTTTTACTTTATTTCTTTCTTTTTCTTTTTGTTTGGTTGGGAGTTGAAGGGGGCGAACAGGAAATAATTTGTGAGAAAATGAAAGGGTGGACACAAGGCAGCAAGAGTTTGTGAGACAAACAAGAAGGAGAGCACTACCTGAAAAGAATGCAGAGACTTGATGTAGGTGGTGTAGGCTTGAGAATCGGCAAAGGTCCCTCCAAACTGTGCGTTCACACCCTGCTTAGAAAAGTAGATTCTGCCACGCACATCCAACTTGTTGTTTTCTATCCACGCTTTGTGGTCCGCAACAACCTGCAAACCGAAGCCATAATTAGTCAGGGCCAGTCGTCCAATAAAATAATTGATGCAAAAATGGAAATCAGCTAGACGCTGGGATAGACTGCCTGTCTTTCACTGTTTCTTTTGGGGGCTACGCATGGCAGCTTCTAGCCAGCTCCATAAGCCAGCAACTGGGTTAATCCTAAAGCTTTCAGCTGTACTGGAATGCACATCATGTCAGCTTTCAGGCACACTAGCTAGCGTCAAGTTCGGCCCAAGGACGGGGGGAAGGAGCTGCCTAGAAGCTGCTACGTGTAGCTAAAAGAAATACCAGTTATGTCCTGTCCTGCCCTGCCTTGTCATGTCGTGCTTTTCCTCGCATAGAGACCTAGCTTAAGATTTCGCTGGTAATGCAGTAAAATACATGTTTAGTATGAACCATGGGCAAACTTATCATGTGTCAAGCTTATAGTTCCCGTGCAGTTGCACACAAACAACTTACAAGAGTTCCCGCTCTATTATCCACGTCACCTTTTTTCCTCCACCTGCTATAGCTACGCTAGTACCAAAACAACTGACTGTGTTTGCATGCACTTTGGGGTATCCTGATAGGCCACCTACCCACGTATAACATTGTCACGACAATTAACTGCCGTCATGCAAATTGTGCTCATGCATTTTGTGGCCATGCAAACTTAGTCCATGCATGGGATGACCATGCTACCTGCTCAGGATCCTCGACATCCACCAGGTGATAGAAATTCACGACAACGAATTGCGAATCTCCAACAGACTCGAAGCTGCTGAAGACCTCTTTACTAGACGCATTGAGGCGCACACTGCGCCTGAAAGCGCCGACATGTGCTGCCAGGGGGATCCTTGTCTCCGACGCGGTGGAGCAAGAAACAGAAGGGGCTAGGGAATATCCGGTGGTGGAGACAGTGGGGGAAGAAAAGGAAGTGCGGATGGTAGCAGCATGGGGCAGGGCGGAAATTGGCCTCAAGAGGCGGTTATGGGCCTGCTGAGAGGCTAACATTCTGGATGCTTCGCCTGCTGGCGTAGCTGAAGGTAAGTAGGGTGGGAGGAGAGCGGAGAGGGTAATGTACTCGGATGGGGGAAGGGGGCGATGCTGAGCAATTGTAATACGTTGGTGGCGTGGATATCGGAAGAGACGAACCTAACCCTGGCCTGGATAAACTTTCCGGAAGGCGTAGGGGGTGAGGACGGGGGTGAGGACTGAGGAGGTGGAGGGGAGGAGATGCTGGGGACCAGGCCGGACCAGGCCCCGGAACGGGTGGGAACGGGCGTCCCTGCTCCCCACCCGTTCCCCGCCCGTTCCCGAGCAGGGATGCAGAGAGAGGTCGCGGACCCGGGTCGGGGACAGCTGATGGTGGTGGTAGCTGGTTTGGGTCTTGCCGGAGGGGGGGCACTTTGCATGCATGATTGATCGCAACGTGGACAGTAAAACCAACATCCATGCAAGCTCGACAGTCCGAGTTGTTGAGCCCCTAGCGTGTCTGAATCCCCTCTCACCTATCGATCTCTACTTGCACACTTCAACATAAATGAAGAAAGACGAAGACAGCGCCACGTTCTCCAAACTAAACAAGAATGCTCGAGCCTCGTGTTACATCGTAAGAATCGTCTTATTGCTGCGTGTCCCCATGTTCCGTTCATTTCCTTCGGTTTGTCAAGGTATCCAAGCTCGCTTTCATCACGCCTGGCCTTTCTTTGAGTGCTTCTTGCCTCCCCCCGCCTACAGGTCAGAGACAATTTCTATCAATGTGTTCTCGATCAAGGGGTTTCGTTCACCTCAGGGGCACAGGTGCCATCAAAGTGCAAAGCGATGCGCAGCGCATATGAGAAAGGATGTCTTCACAGTTGGGTGGGTAGACTGTGGGTTCCTTTTAACAGATTCACTTGACTGAAGGAGCTCCACATCCTGCTGCTGTGTGTGTGTTTGTAGTTTTGTGACTTGTTGTAGTGGTCAGCAGTGCCAGGTTTGCTCAGTTCCTATTCAAGCTCAATAGGGAGCATCAGGTTGAGCAGAGGTAAGACCACTTGCATGTATAATTGTCTGTGAATATGCAGCCCTTAGGTCTCCGACCCATGCGCATGCAGGAGGGGCACGAAAAGCTATGCCTCTAACCCAGCTGAAGACATGGCACTTCAAGGCAGCACTTTTGTGTGTGTGGGTGTGGGTGTATGTGGGTGTGGGTGTGTAAATGCTTTCCCACCAATTTGTATGTTTGAGACGTGTTTAATTGTTATGCTCATAGAATGGCCTGTTGCACTCCACAGGTGAAAATTTAGCTACATGCACCACACCACCACCACATGCCCATCCATTCAATCACACTAATGCTTTGCACGGTGGCTAGATGCATAGCTCACCCCCCCACACACACACTCTGGCTCAACTAGTGTGCATATTAGACCCACCCAGGTACCTAAGATAAGATTGTATGCAATTTGGCAAATGACCTTGAGTGAATGACCCACGCCACAAGAACTACTCAACCCAATTTAGAGGAGCTTGCCAAACCCTTAATCTGACTTAATTATTGCATGTGAACTGTGGAAGTTCCTTCTAACACATCTGGCCACCTCTGATTTGTAAGCACACATACACAATTGCACACACATGCAATCGCACACACATGCAATTGCACACAAATATAATTTCACACATATACAATTGGACACATATACTGGCAGGTTGTATGATACCGGTCTCACTCCAGCTACCTCACGAGGATGCCTTGCAGTCTCTCGCGCCCCCTTTGCTGCGTCTGCACACATGATTACTGGCATTGCCAATCATTACTTTCTTGACCATACTTATGTAATCGCAAAACTAAATCATCACTGTAGCTCTAACTCAGGGCCCCTGTCTGTAAAACAATTGTTTGGGGTTCAGTTCATTATTCCTTTTTTCGTTTTAGCCCCTCCTGATATCATGGCTGGGCAGGTCCCTTTAGCCTATTTAGCTACCTCTGGACTGTAACGACAGACGCATACACATACACATGCCCACTTCGCTATCTTCCCATGCCAGGCTGTCGTCTGTGCACTGGCTGCTGTTGTAGCTCGTATGCAATAGCTCCCATCTTTAGTAATCATGAAATACGATTTCATTCCACCCCCACCTGCATATTTGCTCTTGTATGGCTTGCATCTACATGTGTACAAGTTCCATGCCCCCCCCCCCCCCCCCCCCCCAGTTTGTTTCCGACGACGCTTTGCCACTGTGTTGCCATTCCGTCCTTGCATGGCAACGCATGAACCCCCCGAATCCTCCGCGCTTTGCACTCGGCCATGCGACGGCTACGCAAGCATCCTGAAATCAGGCTTGAGTAGCCTAAGTAGCTACTCAACCTGGCCTACAGAAATCTGAAATAAACAACAGTGAACCCACCACCCCACCCTAAACCCACCCACCCCTCTTCCTCCCCTGCTTGAGTGCTGGTGGAGTTCACACACACCTACACACACACACACTCACTCACTCACTCACTCACTCACCCCCCCCCCCCCCCCCCCCCCCCCCCCCCACACACACACACACACACTCACACTCACACTCACACTCACTCACCCATCCACTACCTTATCCACGCGCCCAGGTGGAGTACTTTGATGCTCAACAAGAAGCGGATGCCAGACAGTCTAAACGTCTTCGGCAACGCCTTGACGAGAAAGCATCAACCCTAGCTGGCACGTTGGCTGGCAAGGACCAGCGGTGATCTATACTGCGCGCCAGTGTGTGAACCCTGGCTCCTACATGCATGCAGCCTCCACATAAAATCATACACACCTTACATCATGTCTGCACAACCATTCATGGTCACGGTGGGTACAAGCATTAGCAACTGTTATTGTACTGACACGTATGGAAGCTGTGGTGGATGCAAAGCCCACGCTTGCTTTTGGGGCTGCGTTTAGCTGCTTCTAGGCAGCTCCCTTTCCCTGTCTTTGGGCCATACCTGAAGCTAGCTTGTGCGTTTGAAAGCTGGCAGGACAGGAATTTCAATGCAACTTCAAGCGTTGGGTGTGACCCAGTGACTGGCTATTGGAGGTGGCAAGAAGCTGCCATTGGTAGCCAAGAAATGAATCAGTGACAAAGCCTACAGCTGGAAAGCCTGCTTGACAGTCTTACGCCAATACCGGAGGATCCTAAGTGGCGTGTGAAACAAGATCCTATTTGGCATGTTGCTCTGTCCAGATACGTGTGAGGATCCTATTTGGCATGTTGCTCTGTTCAGATACGTGTGAGGATCCTATTTGGCATGTTGCTCTGTTCAGATACGTGTGAGGATCCTATTTGGCATGTTGATCAGATACGAGTGAGGATCCTATTTGGCATGTTGCTCTGTTCAGATACGTGTGAGGATCCTATTTGGCATGTTGCTCAGATACGAGTGAGGATCCTATTTGGCATGTTGCTCTGTACAGATACGTGTGAGGATCCTATTTGGCATGTTGCTCAGATACGAGTGAGGATCCTATTTGGCATGTTGCTCTGTTCAGATACGTGTGAGGATCCTATTTGGCATGTTGCTCAGATACGAGTGAGGATCCTATTTGGCATGTTGCTCTGTTCAGATACGTGTGAGGATCCTATTTGGCATGTTGCTCAGATACGAGTGAGGATCCTATTTGGCAGTGAGGATCCTATTTGGCAATTTTCTCTATCAGATACGGTAAGGAGTCCTATTTGCATGTTGCTCAGATACGGAGTGAGGATCCTATTTGCATTCCTCGATACAACAAGAGTGAGGATCCTAATTGGCATGTTGCTGTGTACAGATACGTGTGAGGATCCTATCTGGCATGTTGCTCTGTACAGATACGTGAAGGATCCTATTTAGAGGAATGAACTTGCAATGGCTGACGATTGGTGAAACCATCAAAGTGCACGAATAAATTATTAGTACGCCTTATTACGAGGTGTGAGGTTCAGGGGACCAGACCATTTGCTTTCAATGGGGCCAACCACATCAGGGTGCACAAGAGATGTTCTGTTATAATTGGGCACTGATATTTACATCATGCTTTGGGAAGGAGTTAACTTTTACTGGTGCATTCCGGTGATCTACTGGTGAACTTTTTCGTTGCCAACATAGTTTACCTGTTGATGGGGGTTCTAATGTCTGCAAACCTGGCTGACCTGGCATCTCAACCAGCACCCTCTAACAGTGTAGTGTATTTGAAGATTTTGTGTTGTGGGGCATGCTTTGATGGCTAAACCCGCAAGGGTTGGAACCTGGAAATCCCACCTTGGAAAATGTCTTCATGGGCAGTGCCTGTGACGAGGAGGGATAGAGCAAGGGGTTGAGGGAGAGACAGGGTTACTTCGAATGTTTAGTATTGAGTGAGTAGTTCCGATTTGTTACGATTTGTTGGGGTTTATTTCATTGAGTTTTTTTAGATCGAATAAATAGGCCCTTATGATAATCTGTATTAAATGTTCTATGTTGGGCGAGTCCCTTTCGCCTATCCAGAAACCTCTGGAATGTAACATACATGCAATTAAGAGTGATGAACGGTGAGTGGCAATTAAGAGTGATGAATTGGGGAGTGGCAATTAAGAGTGATGAATGTTGAGTGGCAATGTTGTTTAGTTATGGCTTAGTGCACAGACATTGGTGATGGTCTAATGATTCCACGTCTCCTGCCAGGAGTACCAGGTAACCAGGGTACTTCTGGAGGACCCCCAGCTCTGCTGCCTGAGACGCAACCAATTATATAGCCTGCGCACTGCGACGCAACAGAGCCTTCCTTCTGGTAAACGGACCCTCCCCACGTTGTGTCTGCGACGGAAGACGCAGCGTCCTGAACAACTTTGCAGGAGACCACGGAACAGACTTCTGTCGTCTCAACTGTTCAATGGGTCAAGCTCTCTAGAAAGTCATTGGGGGTCACGAAACATTGGTTTGCTCATCGAGCCCTTTTTCAGGCCATAACTTTACCACTTCCAGGCCAAGGGGGGGGAGGGGGGGGGGGGGGGGGGGGGGGGGGGGGGGGGGCTTGAGATGGCAACAAATTGTGTGTCTCCCTCGGAATACTTGGGTGGTGCTGACGTGTTTGAAAAACACCTGGGTGCTGGTGAAGAACACCGGAATATTGCCAACTGCTGACAGTCTCGAACTCTCGGGAAGCCGGGGTCTGGACTTTTTCCTTCGTGTAGCTCACAGCTGGGGAGGTAGGCTACAAATGAGGCAATTGGACGATACTACAGCTGCTACCACAGAACCACTGCAGGGAGTTCATAAAATAAACCACTTTGTATGCCCTGTTAGTCTGTTACCCTGTGCCCCTCGGTCGCCCGAAGCCCTTCAAATAATTGGACGCCAACATTGCTGGTGTGAGAGTGCGCGACTCCTTGCTTACATAGCCACAAAACAGGATTTGGGTGTAGTACTACTACATGAACAACACAAAAATGTAGTTGTGCGTCGTTTAGTCGTTTCCCCCTCGATCAAGATGGGTCAATATTAATAGGTGCTCGCATACTATTCGGCATTTAGGTTTTGTGTGCAAGTCAATTTTCGAAGAGAACTGCTGTGGATGTTAATCTTGCTGCTGACAGCGACAATCAGCCTCGACTCCTTTAGCCTTGGGGTAACCGAGTTTAAGACGTTTTTGTATCTCGTGAAAGACCTGCCTCACACAATAAGTCGTAATATGGCAAGATTCAGGATTTCCTCCCACCATCTGAAGGTTGGAAACTGGAAACTGATAGAAGGAAGAGACGCCTTGTCCCTTAGAATGATCTAGTGTGTCAACTACCGGTATGAGACTTTGAAATCGTTCAGGATAAATATCACGTGATTTTTGAATGTACCGACGACGTCTTACAGAATATGAGAAGAATGTAACAGAAGTTCAGAACCTGATTTCCCAAACCGATAACAAAATGATTCCTCTGCATTTTCTGATGTGGAATCAACGAGTGAATCGTGCGAAGTTACCTCTGTGTGTCCATGAATGTAAGGAGAGATTGTATTTCAATATTTTGAAGTCATTTTAGCCTATTTGGAGTATTTGGCCTACCCCTGGACTGTAACATACATACTGTATTTTGATCAGAATGATTTGCTTTTAATTGGAGACGGTGAGCAGCCTTCATGGCTGGAGCCAAGTATTAACCAAGTTCAAGGATGAAGAGATTGGATCGAGTATATTTTGATAAGAATGCTTAGATTTTGATTGCCTGACTGTTTTGATGATGATGATTGAAATCGCCCCTGGTAATTATTTGTACAGCTGAAGACGGCGTGCAGCTAAATTGCTGGGGCCACGTAACCAGGTTCAATACATTTTTCCTTTTTACCAACCCTGGTGCCAACGCCAGCAACCCAACGCACAGTTTTCCAAACGCTGTATTGGTTGAAGAATATGCCCCATAGCGGTGTGGTAGAGGGTTGAGGAGTGTGGATCAAGTAAATTTTGATTAGATTGACGTTTTGTGTGTTCACATTACTGCCGAAGATGGCGGGCAGCCTAGAAGGCTGAAGCCATGTAATATAGTTTGAGTAGAGAGTTCCCAAAGGGCTGCTCTCTGTAGAAGATGTTACATCAGGTCCACAAAGCTTCAAGCGGCTACAAGGACTGCAGGCAGAGCCTCCGCCCTGCACTGTGCAGTTCTGTGTCCAAGTGTTTTTCTTTTGGGCTCCAGGTAGTAGCTCCCCTGCCTGGCTACTCAATCAAGGCTAGCGCTAGCTGATGCATCTGACATCATCAGCTTACCAGTGCTCCTGAAATCAAGGGGTCGAGCCTTGAGCCTGAATCAGGGAGCTGACTAGAAGCCGCTACGTGTAGCCCAAAATAAAAACACTGCTGTGTCCCAACACAGGTCAAATAACACGGTCGCGACAAAGGAGCAAGCTACAATGATCAAGAAATCAAACATATTCACCTCTCAAGGGTCTGATATCGAACCCTGTCATACTCCATAGTTTTTGTGGCTATTGCACGGGGGGAAGTATTGTATTCAGACGGTTCAATGCCGGATATTGCCGGCGTATAGAACCTTGAACCAATTCTTCTTCGCAAGGGACAACACGCACGTGGACTGCCAGAGGAGTCAGTGCCATCGCCGAACTACAGGTTGCGACTTTCTAATGGTGCTGGCCACAGGACAAGGGGAAGTCGACATGCACATTGTCTCCGGTGCCATCAACGACTGAAACTCCTTCCTCAAAACCCACTATAGTCCTCACCCCTGCAGCTGGAGGGACTGGCTCCAACTGTGCAACGTACAACTAAATGAGGGATCACACCCTGCGCCTGTGCTCAGGCAGGGTCTTCTACCATGGACTGGTTCCAAACCAACCATGTGACAACACAAAAAAGACTGATCCATAAGACGCCACCAGTGCGAAGAAATCCTAGCGCCCCAGCAGGCTTGAGCAAGAGAAATGCTGTCACATCAGTCGTTTTCTTTTCGGCTACAAGCACCAGCTTTTAGACAGCGACCTGAGCCGGCCACTTGCATAATCCCAAACATGTCAGGAGTTCAGGAAAGCTGACAATGTCAGCTTCAAGGTGCGCTAGCTTGCTTTAGGGTTGGCTGAATAACCAAACAGGGGAGCTGCCTAGAAGCTATTGCTCGTGGCCGAAAAGAAAAGCTAGGAGCACCATGACTGAAAGCCTGTTAGCCTGCTCAATGATCTCCAGGATGACGTAGTAATGTACAATCGTTCCCCATCCCATCCTCCAATATCATCTCTTAATAATGATATAATCCGCTTAGCGTGCTCCCTGGTTTCCGTGGGTATCGCACGGGGGGGCTTGGAATTAGCAGTCGGTGAGCAGCCTGGAGTTGAAGAGCCATATAACAATTCAAATTCTCCAATACCAGCTTTTAATACTGATCTCCGGATTCACATCTATATTCGTCAAGTAACTGGCTAAGTGGTCTTAATTAAATTGCACATGCCCAAGTTTTGGGATTTACCCTCGCCTGTTCCACGAACCGCACGTCCTGACCTTCAATGCTATGTGCTAGGGTAGTTCAACACATATGTGTCTGTGAGTCAGAAATGTTAAGACACACACTCAAGAGGGTTGATTGCGTGTTTTCACGCACACTTCCACTGGGAAGTGCGTGTTTATATTTTTGGCATTTTTTCAGATTTTGACAGAGGCGAGCGCGATTTCCTGGTTTTCACAGGTTGACACGAACATTATGGGGTGGGAGTGGGAGTGGGGGGCATGTGCGTGTGCCACGTAAATTCTCAGAGGGCTTTGAACAACCCTGTTCCTGACCTGCAACGCTTTCCACTAGGCCCACACGATCTGATCCAGAGAGTGATCGAGGGCTGCACGAAAAACTGTTCAACAGTGTAAGTCACACCTAACGAGGGAAGCTCCATGCAATCATGACGCCACACGGAAGAAATTGGGGGGGGGGGGGGGGGGGGCTCTAGCAGCAGTTGGCCACAGGTTGCAGATACTACTGCGTTGACTTGACCTCACTGTACGCAAGAGC
Source organism: Chlamydomonas sp. ICE-L (assembly GCA_013435795.1). Lineage (NCBI taxonomy): Eukaryota > Viridiplantae > Chlorophyta > Chlorophyceae > Chlamydomonadales > Chlamydomonadaceae > Chlamydomonas > Chlamydomonas sp. ICE-L. The sequence continues at coordinate 6,723,497 of JACBWV010000338.1, read as the reverse complement.
CAAGCATTTCTGCGATACATGAGAGTCAATTGGGTTATCATTAAAGCAGACAGGGCTTCAGACACAAGAGACAGCAGTTCAAAGCGCAATATACCCCCCCCCCCCCCCCCCTCCTCACGAACACACACAAATACGCCCCATCGGTGGGCGCTGGATCCCCAATGGGCGCTATTTCTGTACTGGATCTCACATCCTGGGGCAGAAGAAAACTGATCACGCCCCTCTCACATTTCAGAATCTGTTTCCACACCAGTCGCACCGTGTGTGCTTCACTGCACAATCAATATAACTTCTTGGTGACTGATTGCTAAAAACAGTTTTAGGGCAGCCAGATAGGAGATAAGGAAACGGCACATCCCCAAAAGAAAATGAAGAGGTTGTGTGTGCAAGTGCGGACGGGGTGGCTTTGGCCAACTGGGGCCAGCTAGCAGCAGCCTTAGCCGATAGAAGCCTAGCAGAAATGGATGCGGTTTCGATTCAGAATGATAACACTGTGAGACATTGCATGCTGGTGGGGTAAATTAGATGAAACTGTGGACACCGCTCTCACCTTCAAATCACTGTACGAGACGACTAACATAGATGCTTCATCCCGGCTCATGAGCAGAATCTTCTCCGGCACTCCAGCATCAAGCTGCACAACATCAGAGGGTATCATGCTTGGGCAAGAGTTTATTGAAGGGACCAAGTGAGTTTAAAACACAAAACCGGGAAATCTGATTGGTAATTGAGACTGATACCCGCCATACCATTGCGAATGCCCTCTGAATGACATGTGCAACTCCGGAATACCCTATTGAGGTGGGTAACTGTGACGCAGCCTATCTGGCCAACTCCAGGCTGTAACAAAGTAGTACATGATTAGGTTGAGGTGAGCAAATCCCTCCAGGTCTGCCTGGCAACCTCAGGCTGATATAGAAGCACACATACTCTGATCACCATCACTGTTTTTTGTTATGACGAAGAGTCGCCACTGCGTTCCCATTCTGTCGTTGCATGGCGCCGCATGAACCTCCCAAACCTCACGGGCTTCGTGCTCCGCCATGCGATGACTACGCAACAATCCTGAAATCAGGCTTGAGTAGCCCAAGTAGCTACTCAATCTGGCCTACATAAATGTGAAATAAAAACACTGCTCACCTTGTTCAGTGCTTCTGCAACGTGGCCCCAGTCCACCAAAGGTGATCCATCATCCGGTGAATACTGGTGGAAGAGGTAGTCCCTGAAAAGCTTCAACAAGTAGCGATCTCCAGTTTCAGACCACTGGGAATCACCCTTTAGCTCTGGGCGTTCATTCACATATCCCAACTTCATTAGTAGGCGGAGTAGGCGACCATTCTCACACTCCTTGGACATTTCCAACATCTGTGTACGATAAAGGAGATACAGGAGGTCTAAGCAGAGATAACTGACTGAGGCCTCAGCATCAAAACTTCATAGCATGCATAGTGCTGGGTTATACAGGTTCACAAACCGCATATGTATCTGGTATATACCACGATCCAAACCCTAAATCCAGGGGAAAGGCGCATTCACGGTACAGGAAAAAGGCGCATGAGGACATCACCCACTTCCTTTCTCAAAACCCTGCTTGCCCCTAGCACTGCACAGTTTTTCTTTTCAGCTACGAGCAGCAGCTTCTAGGCTGCTGTCCTGGCTTGTTACCCAGCCAATCTTAATGCAGCCTAATGCACCTCAAAGCTGCCACAATCAACTGTCCAGGACTGCTGAAATATTTGGGAGCTTGCTTGCACTTGCTGGCTCAGGGAGCTGCCTAGGAGCTGCTCAGGAAAGCCGAAAAGAAAAACCTGGTGCACTCTCTACCCCCCCCCCCCCCCCCCCCCCCCCCCAGCATGAACGATGCGCCCAACCACACCACGTCTCACCGTGTTATCAAGCTGAACTGAAACCGCATCCATTTCTGCTAGGCTTCTATCGGCTAAGGCTGCTGCTAGCTGGCGCCAGTTGGCCAAAGCCCCCCCTTCCACACTAGCGCACAGTGCGCCTAGGAGGCGTGTAAGCTCCATACTGAAATGGGTATCACACACATCCAGGCTGGGGATAGAGCTGAGGCCTGAGCATGCCAAGCTGAGAAGCAGCTGTCCCACGGCTGTCAAATCTTGTTTCATCATGAACTGCGAGTCTTCAATTTCGTCTCGCTCTCCAATCAAAGCCTCCTGAACACCCACGCAGCCTATCCTCAAGCGTCCGAAGCCTGTCAGTAGCACCTGCATATATTTATGGAACGGCAATTTGATATCATATGATACCATGTCATCATATGATGCCGGCAGCCTGACTAGGCTAAAGTGACCATGCATATACAATACCATATGATGCAATTTGTATGATACCATATGATACCATACTCGCCTTGGGTCAACATCATATGATATGCCGGTCCATACATGTTACATTATATCATCATCAACAGGCCATTGATGATCCAAGGCAAGCCCGCTCCACAACATCCGGGAGGGGTCTTGCCTTGGGTCATCAAAATTAGAAGGCGATACTGAAGCAAACGAGCAAGATTGCAGCAAGCAAGCATGATTGTCAACACTAATTCCACGAAAGAACACAACGTGATGCAAATATTGGGGACATGGTGGGGCAGAGAGGTGAAAAAGTAGTTCAAATTGTGACCAGCATCGAACTACAAACAACAAGCACGTACCTTGCTCGGGTGCAGGGTAGAGGGTCGGAAGATGAGTCCTTCAGAGTGCGCTGCTCTCAATGCTGATGCCAGTTGTGTGAGATAGCTCCACAGCTGAGGCTCAGTGGGAGGGGAGAGCGAAACAACACCAGAGGCAGTCATCCTTGGCACTTGGTGAGCCTGACAGGGACAGTGTTTTTTGTGAGGAATGGTGAGCCTGACGGGGTTAGTTTTTTTGTAAGGAAAGGCATGCCTGGCGCTGTTAGGGTTTTTTCAAGGAAAGGAACGAGTGTCTTTGTGTAGCACCATGGTGCTCCTTGCAGCTTTAGGGCTCTGCAGGCACCCCCAAAAGGCTCTGACGTGGCAAATTCAAAACGTCAAGGTATATAATTTAGCAATTGTGCTATATATAGCACCTAAAGGAAACCCTGGAAGGGGTGAAGCAGATCAGTACAAGTTGACTGACAAGGAATGAGGATAGTGAAACTGATTCTTATGGGGACTATGCGTAGGAGCTTCTAGGCAGCGCCCTTCCCCTGTCGTTGGACCATACTGAAGCTATCTGGTGTGCTGAAAGCTGACAGAATGGTATTTTAATGCAGCTGAAAGCTTTGGAATTGCCCCAGTGGCTGGCTTATGGAGCAGAATGGAAGCTGCAATGTGTAGACAAAAAAGGACCACTGGAAACTGGTAGTGGGGACTCTGACAAACTGAGGGCCCCCAGGCAAAGCATGCCCCACATCATTTCCCTCCCCCTACCTACCAACCCCAAAACGATCAAAAACAGCCCCCCCCCCCCCCCCCTGACAATCCGATGTAGCCCCAGAAAAGAGGCCTTTAGCCCCCAATCCTTCCTCATGTTAGCGGCTGATAGGCACAGGGTGGATGTCATGCCTTTTCTCACACCCCTCCCCTCGCCACATTTCTTCCTACTTCTGTAGAACTTTCTCTGCCTTTCATTCTGAACACTCAGTGGGCGCATTTTTGTGTATGGGGTCTCACTTCATGGGGTGCAAATCCTTTCAAAAACAACTCACATTCGAAAGACTGATTGCTCCAGGGTGGAAGTCATGCACAAAGAACATAGCAGCACTGCTCTCCATCTCAGCGCTCACAAAGACAGCCCGCAGGCCCACTACGTGCGGATGGTTGGCCACACGTGACCATTGCTCAGCGACCCGGCGGGCCTGGCTGAGCAAGTCAGAGCTGGGAATGACCTGTACAGCAGAAGGTTGGTTGGCTTGGTGGTTGAGCGTAGTAAGAATAGAAAGCTCATCACTGCTGCTGCTGTTTGTTGTTGCTCCTGACTCTGTTGCTGCTTAAGATTTCACAGGTACAAGAACTGCCCAGAACACTACTGCTCTAGTAGGGGGCTGATGGACAGATGAGCAGGGCCAGAGCTAGATGTGCAGGAAGCTTCAAAACTCTTCGCAGAGCCAGGACCCTAGGTATGCTGGATGCAAGGATTGCAAGGACAGGGAGGGTGGACTGCTATGTCAGTAGCTTACACCACCCTTCAGCACTGTTTCTTTGGGGGGCTACGCGTAGCAGCTTCTAGGCAGCTCCTTTTCCCCTCCCTGGAGCCAAACTCAAAGGTGACATGGCGGGCATTCCAATGCAACTGACAGCGTTTGACTGGATCTAGTGGCTGATTCATGGAGCTGGCTGGAAGCTGCCATGAGTAGCCCAAAAATGGAACAGTGCCCTTCAGCATAACGTCTATTTTAAAACCATGCACCAAGCTCAACACCCCCCCATCCCACCGAACAACCTTACTAGCCATCTATCAGCCAATCCTCCATCAAGGGTGAAGCTGGAGAGCAGTGTTTTGTATTTCAGATTCTGTAGGCCAGGTTGAGTAGCTACATGGGCTACTCAAGCCCGATTTCAGCATTGTTATGTAACCATCGCATGGCGGGGTGCGGAGCCTGGGGGGTTCATGTATTGCCATGCAACGGCGGAATGGCGACACAGTGGCGACACGTCGTCGGAAATAAGAATTGCTGAAGAGTACGACAAAGGACGTCACTGACCTGCTTTCCATCGATCCGCCTCAAGGCATATGCCTGTCCATCCTGGCTGCTTACGCCCTTGACAACGACAGTACGTAGCCCTAGGGCGGTTGACGGCTGCAGCAGACAGTTGAAGGTTGGTGGTTAATGGACATGGAAGGAGGGACTATTTGCTGCGCTGCCATGAAGCTCTTTGGCCAACCACAAAATTGGACTCATACAAATCTGCTCTTATTACTGCCAGCTGTTGGAGGATAGAGCTCTTTCCCTGCTACTTGTACGAAGGAGCTACACAATTTTTCAATCGTCATATTTTCACAACATCGGTGGTTGGTCCCAGAGCAAGCAAATGGGTTGGCCCCCTCAACCTCACACTCGTAATATAAGGCGTACTGTTTATTTATTTTCACATCTTCAACATCATGCATCCTGAGCTCTTCCAACACACGTAGGCTCCACCAATCAATAGTTCACCATCCAAGAGTCATGGTGGGAATGGTCACATGGCACAAGTGTTTATTCCACAATTCCACCTCACTAAAACTATGCTTATTAAATTTAATATCTTGTGAAGAGCTTACCTCTGCATTACTGCTCAGGTTAGCTTCGTCGTCCAGGGGGTACAACGTGTGATAGTGCTGCACCTTGTCAGGGATCATACTGCCTGCGGAATCGTCAGGCGCATGCCACTGTGCTTGGACCATGTATGCTCTCTCCTGCAGCTGAAGTTTCAGGCTATCTGACACAAACTGACCTGCCAAGGCAGCACGCCCAGCACCCATGGCGTACTGTTCATGTGGGCGATACGCAGGGACAGCATTATTGCTGCCTGTATTGCCGGGGCCTGCAGTGGCAGTAGATGGGACAGAGGCACTTCGTGAAGTGCTAGGGGTGAGATATCACTGCAGTTTGCTCATCACTGCATTTTGGGTTAGCTCTTTGTTACATCTAGGCTTGGCAAACTCCTATTAGCCTGCCTGGCCACCTAATGTAGCAAGCACTATCTCAAGAGCACGGTGAGCTGTGGCTACCGATGCGACCCAAACACTGACCCTCTTCACCTGTGAACCATGCTTGAGCATATTTATGCTTTTTGTATAAGTGGCTTCTTTGAAGCTTGTAAGACGAGACAAATACAAGAAGAGGAGGAGGAAGTGGGAGTGAGCAAAATTGAATCACCCTTTGCATGGAGGCTTCGCACCTGAAAGACTCCCGTATTGGCCGAAGCCCCCTACACCTCCAAAATTTGAGGGTCCAGCGTTGGGTGTAGGGCTCCCTCGCCCTGCTCGCCCCCCACCGCGCCCCCTTCCAGCATAATCACCTCGACCACCTTTCCACCACCTGCAACATGCACAATGGTGAAGGCAGGTGAGGCTGAGCAGATGAAAAGACGCATTTATACGCCATGAGCAGAGAATGGCAGGAAGACACAAATATATGTATTGTCTGCACAAAGTGGCAATCAGCCATGGCAATCACCCAACAGCGAACAAATTATTCCACCCATGCACTGTAAAGAGCGCAAGGAGCGTGCCAATGAGGGCATGTCCATGAAACTCCTACAACAGAGCAACTACTCCACTCCAAGGTGTGTCCATTCATATCCTTATATCAGCACCTCCCAACAACAGCACCACCAAGGGGTCAAGCTATTGATATGCAAGTATTTTTGCAGGTAGCTCATTAGCACACCTACCAAAAGCAGCACCAAATACAGGGATTCTATCCCACACAGCCTGGCCCCATTTGATCCACGGCCTCTTTTAATTCGGGTCAACCCGAGTGATGAGGAAGAGCAGGTCCGGGGACCCCTTACTTCGACCATGAACAAAAATGCTGACCTGCCAGTCTCGACACACCTGCCAGAAGAATTATGCGCTGTTGAATTCGGAGCAGGGCTGCTGGAGCGTGCCGATACTGCTCCGGAGCCTGACGCATCAGCTAGAACGGAGAACCAAGGATTTCAGTAAAACGGATCAGTTCATGCGAGTCAATTATACGAACACGCATCATTCCGCAATCAATCTGGTGCGCATTTCTTACGTTTTGATGTGGGTACGAAGGGTGCTGCTTTGATTGCAGAGCTCAAGGTAGCAGGTGAGGCTGGGCCTTTCTGGCTCTCCCCTGAAGACTTCGAGTTTGGTACAAATGGAGCCGCGTTCAACTTTCCTAGGAAGAAGGAGGATGGAGGAGTACCCTTGGGCGTCTCAGCGGACATTTGTAGGATCGAAGGGAAGCCGGTTTCGAAATCACCAGCTCAAACAACGAAATTCACATCGACATGAATCAAACTTGCAAGAATAGATGTCGCGGAAATAATTCAGCGCATCAACGCTTTGTAGCACGAGACGAGACAACTTTTGAAAAACAGTTAATTCTGTTGCGTGAGGCATCCTAATCATCAGCAGGTCCCAGACCCAGACCCAGACCCAGGTCCTACCCAGCCAGCTGAGAGGCGCAGGCGCAGGCGCAGGCGCTAGTAGGGTTGTTAATGGCGCTGCGTCCGGCGTCGCAGAAGCAACGTCATAGTGTCCGTTGCATCCTGAGATGCAACGCGGGGGCAGTCTGTTGCGTCGAAGACGCAGCTTCAGTGGCTTGGTTGCATTGAAGGGCGCAGGCTATGGGTCGGTTTGGGGTCGGTTGCGGCTCGGTTGCGTCTCAGGACGCAGGCTATGACGGGCTATGACTTGGTTGCGTCTCAGGACGCAGGCTGTAAATTTGGTTGCGTCTCAGGACGCAGAGCTGGGGGTCCTCCTGAACAACCCTGGGCCTATGGGCCATGAGCTGGACTCGGTGTTACTGAATCCCTGGTACAATCCCGCCATATTAAAGAATGTTTTTTTCTTTTTCTCACCCTGCTTTACCCAAGGGGAACATTTCCTCCCTTACCAAAGAACCCCTAAACGAGCTCCTCTATACAATGACCGGTATGCGATTGTTTTCATGCGCGATGTATTTATGCCACCAATCGTGAGATAGTGAAAGGACTACCGTAACACGAAGAAAGTAAAAGTATATCGTGTGGCCCAAACCATAGCTAATGGCCAGACCAGAATGTATACACTGTGAGTAACGGTTCAACACGGATGTAACAATTTCAATTTCAATTTCTAATGGCCAGACACGGGAGGCTTCAAGAGAGAAAGGAGACAATGAAGCAACCTTTGCTGCGTTACGATGCATAGATCAAGTAACCGCGTATGCCTAATTTCATTAGAGGACAGGAGACAAATCTCCAGGCACTGGAGTCATCCACTTAGACAACCACGCCTGTGTGTGGGGTGTTGGGATTTATTCAACCTGCTGAATGGTTCAGCATAAATCCCAACATGGGGTAGGTGTAAATCCGTGATGCCTAACTAATATTCTTTCTAGTGGAAGGTCATCTCGAGTATCGACAGTTGTCCTTTTTAATAGTGGGCCCTCTCGCTTACATACGTTGAATTGTGCAATTTCGTTTTTGCAGGAATGCTTCAGTCCAGGGGTAGCCACTAGCCAGAGAGGCTGTGGGAACTTCCCCAATCTAGACAACTCATATTAATGTCACTACCAGTATCAGGAAGGGTTTAGTCGTAGTAGTTCACACTGCAGACTCAATAGAGTGACGATAGCTATTAGACGCTATAGAGCGATATATAGAGAAGATCTAATGCGTACTGCATAGTGGCGTGCAGGCCATAGCTAGGCTGGACGTCTGGCGGCAGACAACACGGGACCTGATGGGAACAGAGTCCTGTGCGTACTTTGCCTACTCGAGTGCCGACATATAAGTCGGACTATAACAGAAGGGCACATTATATGTTACTAAACATTGTGGTAGACATGCCATTGTTACAACCATTACTGGAAAAAACTGGACAGGTATTCGAAAAATGGCAAGCACAAATAAGTGGGAAATCATCTAATCATCAGTTTCATCACATGCACGTGTAGTACGTGCCGAAAGAAAAGTCGGGCCGTACATTTATTTCTTCCTTTCGTTCTCTCTCTCTGGTGAACAGTGTTACGCAACTATGTTGCAGTCCAGGCGCGCATTAAACATTCACCTAATTTGATAACTTATAAACAATTACCTGGTAGAAAACACAGCCAGAAAACAATAGTTACCAATCAAATACAGTGAGCCAGCTATTTAGGGGCTTGCCCTTTCATCAAATGGCGTCTGTTATTGTGGAGGGTAGAGCCACCTCCTCCTAATCTATCAGACAAAGTATAGGAAACATGCAAGGAGTGTCATACTGTCATTAAGCTAAGCACTTCTATCTATACCCTGATGGCTAGTTGCCAAGATGCTCGGTCTTGGGATCTCCAAGCTGCTCCGGCTTGGGCTTCTAATTCAGGTGCTACGGGTGATGAGGGTCCTGTCTAGATGGGAGCTGTACTATCACTACTTAGTTGGGTCTGACGGCTGTTAAACTGGTCCCTCTCTCTCTCTCTCTCTCTCTCTCTTTCTCTTTCTTCCCTCAATAATAAGCTATATGTATGTATGTATGTATGTATGTATGTATGTATGTTGCAGTCCACAGGAAAGCCACTTAGGGTAAAGGGACTTGCCCAGCCTCAAACAATCAAGATTACCTCTGTGATTCCAGAATTCCAGGAGGGGCGAATTGAAAGAAACACTTGGTGAACTGGTCCCCAACAAATCATAAGCATGATACACAACGGAGGACCTGAGTTCGAGTGTGATACAGGTCTTCTGAATCTATGTCTTTCATCGCACGAACACACGCATGTATAACAATATATCCATCCAGTTCCATATGTAAGGGAGCCATGTACAAGCCCCTTCGCCAACAAAAAATAGATCTCATACCTGCGCAGAAAGACTTAATGCAAGATGTGTGAAAAAATAAACGGGGACCAAAAGGTTGTCAAGTTGATGGGTGGCCGCCTCTAGCACAGCAGCTCCCAACGTTGGTGGGGCCAACAGCCAAATTATACGCCCCCCTTTGGACAAAGCCAACTGTATTGGATCTAACAGGGAAGATATCATGCAAGCGTTGCCACTCAGCAGCCCCGACAGGGTAGAGGAGTCGAGGTAACCCAGGGACTGACTTGCCCATGATAAGAGATACAAAGCTAGCCAAGCTCCCAACATGGATGCTGCTCCTGCAGCAGTCCCCTCAATTGTCTTCTTGCTGCCAATGAATAGCTTGTGCCGACCAAATGTGTATCCAACCAGTGATGCAGCGGTGTCACCCACTCCTAGGCATACCATCCCACTCAAGCCCAGAACGAGGCAAGGAAGGATGAGCGGATCAGACTCAAAAATAGATGAATCATTACCTCCAGCACTGTGCGAGGTAGATAGCCCAAAGCTGTTGCAAGCCATACCTTTGTGGGATAATAATGAGGGGATGATAGGATGATGTGGGATAATAATGAGGGGATGATAGGGTGACGGGACAGGATGAGCAGCCTAGGGGAAGGATCATAGGACATCACGAGCAGTTCAATTTGAAAAGATAATGGATTAGGCCACACAATCAGAAGACTAGAAGCAGGGTGGGTAAACATGGATGCTTCTAATTTTCCACAGGGCTGAGTCCCAACAGTCATTATCATGCCGGTACTGCCAGAGGAGCAAATTGGGCGAGCAAAATGGAAACGTTGCAAGCCCTAAGGATTCGGCCTGGAAAATTGCCTGCGCCCCACGCCAGCTGTATATGTTATCTCGTCACGTCACCTCACACGTCACACTCGTAGGCAGGCACGCCACGTCTCAAGGTCACACCCTTGTTTGCCATAGGGCTGGGTCCCAACGTTCATTATCATGCAGGCACAACGTATGGAAGAGAAGTACTAGACATACTAGCGCAACTTAGAATGTAGAATTTGAATAAGCTTCTCTTGCAGACTGCAGACAGAGCTTTTCTTTTCGGCTACCAGCAGCAGCTTCTAGGTAGCTCCTTGAGCTAGCCATTGAGCTAAACCCAAATATTTCAGTAGTTATGGATAGCTAATTGTGACTGCTTCAAGTTGCACTTGGTCGCATTTGATTTGGATCAATAGCCAGGCAGTGGAGCTGCCAAGAAGCTGTTGCTCATAGCTGAACAGAATAGCTATGACTGCAGATCCTCGATGGCATACCTGGTGAAGTTGCATGCTCTCCTGATGCTGACGTGAAGAGTCCAGAAGACAGCCAGAAAGGTACGGCCATGCCAAGCAACAAAGAAATGTGTGTTGTGTAGACTGGCCCAGAGTCCCTGCAAGAAGATAGTACGTAGTGCAATGTGAGGAAGCCCATCACATGTACTCACAGGCACTTGCCCATCTAGATGGATCATACAAAAGGGTGACATAACTAGGGTTTGGCGATTAGGGCTAATCGCGGAACAAATTAGCCCTAATAGGGCTAATAGCTAAATTAGTACTGCTCATATCCAACTTGCTCCTAAGCGGGGGTGGTCATTAGATCTAATTAGCGCTACAAGTGCTTAGCAACTAATTCCCCCTCGGAACCTTAGACATATGAGAAATCTAGCATTACGGGGCATCAGTTGCCTTGGAGCTGGATACGAAGAGGGGAGGGGAAGGTGGGGCAGGAGGAAGGAGAGTTTGATGGTGGGCAGGATTGTGGTGATGCATTTTCAAGTACAGGTAGGCACATTTATACATCCTAGGGGATCACAAATGAATCCCCCTATTAGTCCTGGCATTGGGTTGGCCACAGTGTGAAGTTAACAGGGCCCCCTCCCGGACTGCATCACCACATGTCCAGGAATAATGGCCGACGCTTTCAGTGTCCCACCATCCATTAATTCCAAACAACTAATGGTAGTTTTGACACTTCCTTATCATTTGTTGTCTCTGGATCACTGAAATCAGAGACCTCTATTTGTAAGGTACACATAATTGGGGGGAAATAGTAACAGAACTATCAGACCGACTCCTCACTAACAAGTTCTCTGTAGAAAAACCTGCGGTCCCAAGCTTTGAGCGATTACAGGCCTGCAAACAAACAGTGCCTGGCTGACCCCTCCACCGATCTTTTATTACCTCTCATCCGTAAAGCCCACCATGAAGTTTTGAATAGCAGGTCCCACATAGGGCATGCCCCCGCATCGCAACATTTCCAGGAAAACCATGAGCGTGAATGCAATCACCAAAGATACCTGAAACACAAAGGTTGTTTGTATTACAGTAGACACGTGGGTAGACAGATAGATACAAAGGAAGTTGGCCATCATTGACATATGAGAGCTGTAACTGTAAATCACATAATCCCTGCAAGACCATAAGATGGGAACCAGTATTCAGTATAAATGCCAGTTTGTACGTACGTATGTATGTATGTATGTATGTATGTATGTATGTATGTATGTATGTATGTTTCACTCCAGGGGTAGGCCAAATAGGCTAAAAGGATTTACCCAACCGTGACAGGAAGGGCTAAAAAGAAAAAACATTGATAAACTGAACCCCAAACAATCATTTTACCGACGGGGGCCCTGCGTTCGTGCTACAGTGATAATTTAATTGAAGTTACAAATAAAATGAAATGAATCAATGTAGGTTGATCGAGAGGTCCAGGCTTTCGAAGGACTGCAATTAAGGAAGAACAGGTGCTACCAGGAGACTAGAAAGATAAGCGTGGAAAAAACAAATATATATGTATATATATATATATAATAACCTAATAAGAATTAAAAAATATATAATAACCTTCCCTCCCCCTGATTGCCTACCCGTAACAGAACATCCACCATCAAGCAGACATACATCTAATAGGATTCTACTTGGCACGACTTTGATCTACTTTTCTGTTACTTACCTATGTTGTCCTGCTGTAGTTGGTCAACAATTATTCTGCGTTGCAGCGTTTATCAAAGATAGAGACCATATCCCCCATATCTTTCCTTTTCAGCTACGAGCAGCAGCTTCTAGGCAGCTCCCTGAGCCAACTGGGCCAAGCCCCAAGATTTCAGCAGTACTGGAAAGATGATTCTGTCAGCTTCCAGATGCACTGCGTTGCTCTAGGTTTGGCTGGATAGCAAGCTAGGGGAGCTGCCTAGAAGCTGCTGCTGGAAGCTGGAATCTGGAAAGAAAAGTTATAATCCACTCACCTGGAGCATCGGAGCATCAACGATGAGGACAGGAACAAACAGCGCCAACGCAAGTATGTGATATCCCTTTCTCAGAATGATGTGAGGAATACCACCACCACCACCACCAGCAGCCTTCTGAGAGGCATGCTCCATCCGATGAGCACTATGCGCACATTTGCTCTCATGCACAAATGCAGAAGAGTTGTCTCTCTGAGGCTGCAAGTCCCCCTCCTGGGATAGGACCACACCCTCCTGGGTTGAGTTTAGGTACCTGGCCATGGCTGGGAGCACTGTCAGCATAAGGGCCCCCCACATCAGCAGGATGGACAACCTCAGCATCATCGCTTCAGGCAAGAACTCGAACAGCACCCACAGGGCCAGGTCTACGATGCACAGCACGCATGCAGCGCAAGCAGCAGCGCAGATGAGGAGCGGCCCAAGTAGGCGCATATCTCTTCTCTGCTGCCACAGCTGCAGGGCTGACCACACAGAGGCGGCTAGCAGAAGGATGAAGAAGGCCAGGACCACAACAAAGTGTTGCATGGGATGTGAGTCGTACTGGCTTTTGAAGTTTACCAGCCCTTGATGGGACTCATGAATGCTACCTGAGGCATCGCCGGCAGGATAAGCCAAGGGATGTTGATCAATAGGGGCATCATTTGTGTTGCCATGATCTGTTCCTGTTGGCAGCCACAGGTTAGCAAGCGTTGACATGAACGGGTGCCCTGTAAGAGCTACACTAGATAGCAACCTCCCAAAGCCAGATATTGCAAGGAGTGAGAACCCCTGAGCTACTACAGCTCCTTCACCCAGAGTGAGGCTGCCAGGCAGCTGCTGCATTGTGAAGCTGTAGAAGAAAGCGGGGAGCATTCCTTTGGCTGCCATGAGTGGCCAGGTCATCATCAAATGCCTTGCCTGTACTTCACTTGCATGTCCTTCACTTGCTCCACTTGAGCTCACATTAGTTTCAAGCCAAGTCTTATATCCTGGGAACATCACACAGAAAAGTGTTCAAATTGTTAACCTAACAAATATCTTGACGAGTACAACGACTTTGATATTTGTTCCTGTTTTCTCCTACATACAGACTATCCAAGGCTACGTTGATTGGATGAAAAATGGGATATGAGGTGTCAACTGTCCTCAATGTCAGTTGGTGCAACATGGTCCCTGTCTCTGATGGGAATACACATGTGAGAACAGAGAACACCTACATCTAGCACAAGCTCCAGCATGCATGTTTGTGCATCTGCTGTTAAAGCTTAAGCGCAGCTACCTTCCACACAGTCAGCATGGATTGGACTAACGTTCACAAAAGTAAGAAGGCATGCAGCACGGTTTCACACACAAAGCTGGGTAGATAGTAGCCAGCTAGACAGTAAGTAAACGGTCTGTATTTATATATTGATACCCCTGTACTTTTTATGCTTGAGAATGGGCCATGAAAGAAGCCACAGTGCTCGCACCTATCAGGCATATAGCCACCACACCAGCGATGGTAGCCAGTACCTTGGCTGTTTTGGACACCAGCCCCTCCCAGTGGCGACTGTATTGCCAAAATATGAGCCACAGAGTAGCGAGAGCCCCACACATGCTACAGCGGTACAACTCCAGCCATACCAAGCTTGCATGCTGCTGTCCTCCTGAAGCGTAGGCTGAGTGAAGCGAGTACATGGAAGCAAGTAACATGGGAACGGCCAGGGCTCCCTGGGCTATTCCCTGCTCAGTGCAAGGACGCACCATGAAGCCATGCCAGTGCTGGGGCGCTACACAGGGCAAGTACACCAAGGGCATAGTGATTGTTTACAGTCCTGTACTAGCTCAAAGCTAAATGGACTATCCTGTACAAGAAGGAAATACACAATCGCTGTGTTGCAAGATCATACAGCGAAGCTATGCCAATCCTGATGCTCAGCACAGTGGTTTTTTTCAAATCTGGAAGTTTTTTTTTCTAGCTTCATGGTTTTAGGCCTCCTCCAGGGACAGCGTTTTAGTGTTTTAATAGCTTTTTATAGCTTTGTGTAGCTTTTTAGGGCCATTGTAGATAAACAAGTGTTAATGTTTTTATAGCGATAATTTGGCTAAAACGGGGTCAAAACTAGCGATCTCTCTATATAGAGGAAAAATCCTTGACTCAGCAAAATGGTAGGGTACCCTGGCGTGAGATGCAAACGCTATGATGCAAGAGTGAAGCCATGCCAGAAGCTTGCATAATTCAACCAGGTCTATCTCTTACGTCTCCTTCCGCATTGCCTTTCTAAACGTACCTGACTTTGGCTTATGCGGACTGCTCGATCCCATGACCTCCTTCTTCTTCAACATTTCAACGCCATCCTCTGTCGGAACCGTATCCTTCCCCCCTCTGTTCTGGGCTTGCAGGTCCAGCACCAAAGAGGCCAACAGCAGAAAGCTCATCAGCAGCAGGTCCACACCACATAAGCCTGGGTGGCAGCATAGGCGAGAGTGATAGTGAGCACGCATATGCCACTTTAAATCCGTAGCACTGTGACAGTCCTAATTCCGAAATAGCCCATCCCAAAGCATGAGGCATCAAATTTGCATCAAATGATCAAATCATGATCTCGTAGTAACCTAGGGTTGACCAGTGGCTACTGTCATGGTATGGTTGCTTGGCCACAACCGGATTGCTGTAGGACCCACAAACTGGTGTGCATGGTGCATTTTTCCTAACCTTGACTCTTGCTTGCAGTGACCATGCCCATGCATTCACAGTATACAGTGGGATTGAAGGTGATGACCTCAAGGCTAATCTTGGCTGGTCCTGGTTGCTTTCTAGCAGCCACAGGACTGGAAGCAAACTTAAATTATACTGGAATAGATCATACATGAAACAAGTGAAGCTCAGGATCATGGTAGCATGTTTGTAGGGCAGATTCGTTTTCAAGTGTCATGCTTATGTACTATCCCTACTTGAATAAGCATAAACACAACTGAGTAATTGGTTGAACATGTGCACGTACTTGAGTGCCGAGGGTAGAGCCAAGCTGCCCTCAGAGAGGTTGCACCCAGGAACAGGTATTGCACTGGGAGCAGTGGCAAAGGGAAAATCATATTAACTTCATCGGTACTGGATTTGGAATAGCATATGCCAACTGTTAGGACAGATGATCTTAAGCGAGAGGGGAAAGAAGAGGAGCAGACATTAATTGCATCGTCCTTGGAGCCAGGATTTATACTCGTCGCGAGATGCGCATCCTACCAACTAGGTCTCCTGAGACTGCGATTCGGGTGCAAGGGGACAGCTGGCGCCAGGACTACCATGCCGCCCGCGGGCGCGCCCGCTTGCGCTTCTGGCGACGACTAGGAATCTGTTTCGTTGCATGTCTTACTTATAGAGCCACCAGTATTTATCCAAGTGGCAATAAACTCGCAGTCGGGAGTCAAGGGCATGGCGCGTTGAAACTTGTGAGCCCTTCTTTCTCTTATGCATCCCCGAACACTCGCGAGCTCCTCCTCCCATAAGCAACGTCAACAAGCGTGGATGCAGCAGCGGTCCCATAAATCGAAGGATCTGTTTTCTCGCAGTAACCCCTGCAGCCACTGATTTAGCAGTCACTGCCCCCATAACTAACGGAGGAAAGGCCGACTTGAAGAATGTCTGATGAGCCAACGACATCGGTGACTTCTGGTCTTCAGGCTTCGGTATCGAACCAGGATCCGGTGCGCAGCGCATTCGATGTGCATGCAGCAGATCGAGTTTGGACTTGTACTGAGATACGTGACTTGATCTCCTGACTTCTGCACCTTAATCAGGAGAGCCACAAAGACATGTGCTCTCGCACGTATTGAGCTTTCGATGGTAGCATGGGGCATATGTTTCTTCGTGTCATCCTTTCTTTCATTTCAAGCACCTAAGTAAACTGCTTTGGAGCTCCATTTTCACATATTTTCCATGTGCACGAGATCATGACCGTGAAAATGGTAGATATGTAGGCAATAACATGACTAAGGGCTTCTAATGGATTCTATCCTGGGGACACATGGTTTATCTCTGGAAGTCCTGTGTGCTTGATTGAGCCTGCAGGTCATGATCAGCTGCGATATTGTACATCCTATCAGTCTATCACCGATATCACTTTTTCACTGCATTGTCCTATGTGCCATGCTCCTGTCAATGCCGATGGCTGCATGCATTGCAGTCGGTGAGTGTCCAAATGTGCTAAGCAGAACCTGCCCACCTAAATTTTCACTATTTTTCGAGTTTCAGGATAAGATTCCCACGAGCTTTACTTTCTGGGATGTCTTCTTCTGGCGTGACGCCCCAGATTGGTACCGGAAGACCTTCTTGTCAGCTGGATTTGGATTGTGCTACTGCGGATTGAAGCAGTATTTGAATAGGTGAATATGGCAGGTTTACCTCCTTAGCTCCTTCCGTGGCTCATGCATGCTGAGATATTGATACAAATGTGTTGATCTTGTGCGGGTAGATCCTATTTTGCCTCAGACTGCCACAGGAATGAATGCAACTATGCAAGGTAACACCAG
The DNA here is from genome assembly GCA_013435795.1 of Chlamydomonas sp. ICE-L. Taxonomy (NCBI): domain Eukaryota; kingdom Viridiplantae; phylum Chlorophyta; class Chlorophyceae; order Chlamydomonadales; family Chlamydomonadaceae; genus Chlamydomonas; species Chlamydomonas sp. ICE-L. The sequence continues at coordinate 6,706,272 of JACBWV010000338.1, read as the reverse complement.
TAGGCCCATAAGAGGTGGAGGTGGAGATATAGTTGCAGTTGCAGGTTGAGGCTGAGGCACTGTTGGCTGTGGTGGTGGTGGTGGTGGTGGTGATTTAATTCCTTCTATCAACGGACAATGTAACAGGGAGATTGGTGACATACCTGCAACTCTACATATTTTGTACTTAGATGACTTTTTCTGTTGAATGGGCTGGTCCCTCCAACTGTTTGCTACCGCAGGGCTGTGAACAGAAATACACACAAAAACTCTGTCGCTATCTCCAACCTACCACCTGCATAAATGTGCAGGCATGAGCTAGAGGTCTTCATGCCTCCTCGTGCCAAGGTAGGTTTCGGCCTGGTGTAACCTTTGATGCCTCTCAAATACCACGTGGCTTGTTGATATACTTCAGCTAGATCAGCTACTCTAGGGATTGTGGGTTCGGTCTGGTGCTAATTGGGTGTTTGTCCATTTATCCTGTTCTGGGGCGGTTTCCTTGGGCACAAATGATCAGTTGTTTCATGGGTCATGCAAATGTTGATGCAGAAGGGACATAGCTTTTCTTTTCATCTACCAGCAGCAGCTTCTAGGCTCAGGGAGCTGCCTAGCAGCTGCTGCTTGTAGCTGAAAAAGAAAGTTGTGAGAAGGGGAATGGTGCTCTGTGCCTCGGCAAGGTTGGTACAAGGATTGTTTGCTTCTGTTTGTTTAAACTGGATCATGCACATGTGGAGGTGAATGGGGGGCGTCCTTGCACAGGATAGGGTAGGTAGAGGCTTGGGTGGGTGATGTGCTTTACTTGCTTTATTGTGTGTTTCTTATCGACTGAGAGCCCGTGTTACTTCTGTGAACAGATTCTTCCCGACCAGATGCAAGAAGGATACCGCAACTCTCAAATGTTGAAGTACGCTTTCCTGAAAGTGGGTAGGGAAGTGACCACGATAGCAGGAGCAGCAGCAGCTTACTACGGAGGCGCCTACTACCTGGGGCGCTACCGTGGCGTTCATAGTTATGAGAACTTTGCTCTGAGTGGGGGGGTTGCAGGCGGCTTAGTAGCTGTGTGGATGATTCGGCCCTTCAAGCCAAGGACAACTGCCTTTGGCGTGTTGCTGGGGACTATGCTTGGATCAGCAGGAGCATATCCTACGCAGGTGGGTTGTCTTCTCGTCTGTGCAGGCAGAAGTAATAAAATGTAAATGCCTATCGAAGTGCTGGTGAGCCCCGGTGCATGTCTTGATCTTCTGCCTAGATCCCATGCCCCCTGTGCTCAAATTTGGGGAGTCTGTAATTAGGCACAACAGGCCGATTCAGCACCTCTGACTCAACTCTGACTCAAGGACCAGGTTGTTTTGTTAGAAAAGGAACCTGTGTCTTTACGTAGCACCATGGTTATAAAATAAGCTTTTTGGGTGCTGCTAGCAGCTTTTGGGGCTATAAAGGCAACCCCAAAAGACTCCAACGTAGCAACCTCAAAATATGAAAGTAAATCATTTAGCAGGTGTGCAAGAGGTGTGTTATATACCTTATATGTATGCCTTATAAGTATAGCACCTTCAAGAAAAAACGGACAAGGACCCCCTCAGCCGTATTTGACTAGGTCGTGGTCCTTCCTTCCAGAGCTTGGCACTCCCCGCTGGAGCCAACAGCAAGATTTTTGGCTCCCTTATAATTTATAAATGACTAATCCCCATCTCTACCTGTCCCCTGCACAGTTCTTCGGCGTGCCATTCTGGGATGAGACCCACGACTTCGAGGGCTATTTCCTTGTGAGTGGATATGCACGCTGGTTCGTGCACCCTGGTCCCTGTTAGCTTGATTGGCTCTCTCCAGATTGTACAGCATGCTAGCATCAATGTCCTTGTCGTCATCCTGATCCTCATCACTCTTCCTCACCAGCAGCACCTGTAGTAGAAGTAGTAGTAGTGGCAGCAGCAGGAGCACATGTCCTTGCATGATTAGGCAATGTTGAAGGGGCATCTCCTTGATTGCTTTGGATTGCTGTGGTTATCGTTTAGGTCCAGGAAAACTACAATTTTTAGTGAACATTAAGGTAATCCCGACTTAGTTGTAGATGGTGTTTTTCTGTTCTGCTTGGGTGTCATAGCTGGTTGATCCCGCTGCCGTTTAGCTACCACAGGACCGCAAACAAACTCTATTTTTGTGGGTCCAGTTCGATCAATTCAATCAGTTTTGTGCATTTCTGTTTGCACGTCAGCATGTGGTCTGCCTGACAAAGCTAAATGCCCTCTTTTCTTGGTATTCCAGGGGACTAAAATTGATCTTCGCACCAAGACAATCGAAGGAGCTCCCACAGAGCCCTCTTCAAGCCCACCTACTACTTCTGGGGGACCTCCGTCTGCCACCCAGAGTGTGTCAGCAGGAACGGCATCAGCAGCCTCAGTGCCGAGCATAGGCTCATCTCTCACGGCCTCCAACCCATCAGGGGCTGCGGAGGTGGTACAGCGAGATGCCGGGGGTGCAGGGGGTAAGAAGTCGTGGTGGCGACCTTGGTAATAGTGAAAACATGTATAAATAATACGCCTTATTACGAGGCGTGAGGTTGAGGGGGCCAGCCCGTTGGCTTTCACTGGGACCAACCACCAATAGTAATAGTTCATCTCATTATTAAGATTTGTGTTTTTAGCAGTTTCTAGCATACTCTGCCCACTAGTACCTGGGTTAGCAGTGGAGTTACATAAAGCACCTGAAGGCCAGAATGACCAGCTGCCCAATTCTGGCTCCCAGTGACTGGCTAAGGGAAGCCTAGTGGAAGCTGTCATTCATGGCTGAAAATACATCCCTCTACCATGTCACATCAGCTCATCACATGCACCGGTTTGTTTCGTGCATTGGATTGTCGATGTGGTGGCTAAAATAATATTACTATTGGTGTTGACTGTCTGTTCTAGCCGGTGGGCATTGGTGATAGTGTGCATCACAGTCCAGTGGCAGGCCGACAGCTTTTTCTATTTGAATTGTTACATGGTTCTTCAGCCAACTCTGGACTGCCCACCATCTGCCAATTATAAGTCCCCCTGTGCGATACCCACAGAAACCAGGGAGCACACTAAGCAGATTAGACAGCTTAAAGACTTGCCCATGTCAAGTGGTGAACATTGGTGATAGCATGCATCACAGTCCAGTGTCAGGCAGACAGGCTGAAAGGGGCTTGCAAAACAGTGCTTTTCTTTTCGACTTTTCTTAGCAGCTTCTTGGCAGCCTGCTATTGGGCCACGCACCAAGATCGCAGCAGCACTGGAAAGCTGATTGTGTCTGCTTCAAGGTGCACGAGGTTGAGTCAGGTTTGGCTTAATAGCCAGTGAGGGGAGCTGCCCGTAAGCTGCTGCTCGTAGCTGAAAATAAAAGCTATTTTGCAAATCCTTGATGAACAAAGTTATCTGAATCACCATGTAGGCTGTATTGGCGGTACGAGTTGAACTTATCCCACACAATTATCCGGTCGCAAACAACTGAGAATTCATCATGAATCCTGGGCATTTTGTCTTCCAAGAAGAATAATTGCTACAAGGTTCTTTACACCGGCAATTCGGCATCTGACCGTCAGTTGAATGCGATACTTCCCCCCGTGCGATAGTGCGATACCCATAGAAACTAGGGAGTGTGACTGGCTTCGGTCCCAGATCGATTATAGACCTGTTGAAGTCTCTACACCGACAAGTCAAGGTTAAGATTTGACTTCCAAGGATTATGTGTTTGTAAAATAATTCGGTGCAAATACATATATTTGTTTCTGATGGTGAGGAAGAATCATATATAATAAGTGTCCAAAATATTGATGAAGCTGTATCGAGGGCAGCAGATATTGATTGGCCCAACTTGGCAGCCCTGACCCCATAGAGGTAGATACCGGTATTGAGTTGGTACAGGTAAACGTGTAACCTACTGTAAGTATGTATGTACTAGTACATTGCCCGTGTGGTCGGTGGCCACCCCCCACCTACCCAGGTCTGTTGGCCTGCTCAGGGTTAAGGAAGGGATCAGGGCGTCAGGCCCTTGAATGCCCCCCCCCCACCCCCCACCCCCACACACCCTCTCTCCCTTCACATGCACTAAGTCAAAATATTTCCCCATTTGCAACTGAAAATATGAAAAGCATGCCCCCGTCCCTTCCGTACTCTATACCCCCCCCCCCCCCCCAAGGACTTTCCCCTAAATCTTCCTGCCCCCCATCCCCAGTGCCTCACCCTTTCTTTCTCCCCCCTGCCCCACACATCTTCCAGCCATCTCTTCCTCTTCCCCTTCACTTAAGCTGTGGCCCCCCACCCCTACCATACATGCATACCATTCCAACCCACCTCCAAGCAGACCAACAGTATCCCCTACTTTTCCCGACCTCTCCCTGCCCCTCACCTCATCCCCCCCCCCCCCTCATCCCCACCGTCCCTTTCCCCAACCACCGAAACGCACGTACACTTACCTCCTTTATTCCTAACTCGTACACTGCGCTCCAGCTTTAGGCTGTGATCGTGCAGAAATTGCATGCTGTGTATTGAATCTACGAAAATTTGCGAACGCTCAGATTCCGATCACGCCAAGAGCACCGATTATGCACATTGCAAAGGCTACAACCTTGCAGCTTCTTCTGGTGCATTGGCCCAGTTTGGAAAACTTCGCCTTACATCTGGTCCACTCGCTCATGCTAAATTCACAGGGCCTCGTTGACAGCCCCGTGCCGTAGTGGGTCAGCAGCACGGGCAAGAAGCCGACGCTTGTTAGTCTCGTTCCTTTCCTCAACGCTCAGGCGAGCTCGCCTTGCACGACGGCTCGCAGTGTTAGCGGCTCTTCTGGCATGTAATATCGCTGTTTGGTGCTGCATCCTCGAGAAGCAATTGGTTGTACACTTCCAGTCCGAGCGCCATCTAAGCGTCTGTTGACGACGAAGTCGACGGAGGAGTTATTAAATTCTGGCAGGCATGATGCGGGAGCCTGCTCCGGATCGCGAATTGCGACACGCGAAGGGCAGGGCAGGGCAGGGCAGCGTATCGCAGGACAGGGCGCGCAGGTGTAATTTTGATGCGGAGGAGTGGAAGTTGGCTGCTGACAGACGCGACGGGGAATTTGACTTTTACGCGGAAGTACAGTACTGCAATTGTCCCTGACCCCCGCCCCCCTACACACCAACGAACGAACGAAAAGTTCGCGAGAAATCCATGTATGTCTACATTTTTATAGATGTTACAGGCCAGGGATAGGCCACATAGGCTAAAGGGACTTGCCCAACAGTGATAGGAAGGGCTTGAAAAGAAAAAGGATTGATGAACTGAACCCCAAACAATCGTTTTATCGGGCCCTGAGTTCTTGTTACAATTGAATGATCATTTAATTCTACAATATAATTAAATCATCATCTCATCTGGGATAGTGGGATGCGAGGGGTGATAATTTAATTGTGCGATTCTTCTCGCATTTTTTAGGCATGTTGGTGGCCCCGAGCGCATCCCTTAGGATGTGAATGGTGGTCTGTTTAGGGCTTGTCGGTTGTCCCTCAGCAAGGTGTGTGTGACTGGTGGTGGTGGTGGTGGTGCTGCTGCTGATGATGTGTGTGAGTGGAATAGAGCATTTCCTTGGTGATGCGCGAGCTAGGTCTCTTGGATTTGCGTCCTAAGAACCTCAATCTTTCTTATCTAATTATGCTGGGGATATCCCTATGGTTGCATCTTCGTCTTAAGTCCTCATTCCTAACTCTGTCTGCTCTGCTAATATTCAACGTGCACTAAGTGCCACGTCTCACTCTCTCTCTACACGTGGCTGGCATTCTGGCAAGGCCATGGGACGCGCATGTGCGCAATTGCGCATGTGACAGATGCCTTCAGGGTGATTTACTGACAAGTTGAGTGCAAGGCAAATGCGAGTTGCAACTATCTCAGCCGGCCGAGTTAGATTTACACTGAGTTCGAAACGGTCCCTGCCAGAGCGCCTGTATTCTGATGTTCTACAAGCGGACTGGTTCGCGCAGCCCTTGTAGGTCTCCCCGGGTCTCCCTGGCATCCAGGCTATGATCGGGATATATTAACTACTAGAAACCGGGAGAGTGCGACCTTTCCAATGCCACTTTTGGAATGGGCGCATGCACAGCGAGTGACAAGCTCGGGCAGCTCCCCAGTGCCAGTGCCAGGTATTTGTCAATCATCGACAATTTGACAGCTATGGTTTCACACCGTTCAACTGGAATACTTGAGTTGTACTGACCAACCTACGGCGTCTACAGGAGCAGAAAAAAGAATCCAGGGCGAATCTATCCTCTTTCTATTTACGTTTTCGGCAACAGATTATAAACCAACTCTGCCCGTGTTCAGAGTCAAGTCCCAACCGAATTTAAACAGACTCTGACTTCACGTGAGAACAAGGGCCATCGAAGGTCGTGGACTTTTCCCTCAGCAAACGCGCAACATTACACACATTTCACATCTCCATCCAAGACTTTAATTTTGCCTCGCCGCTCGTTCCGTTTTCTTTTCTTTTCTTCATGTTCAGCGCCCTGGCCTATCAGGAGCGAATCTCTTCTGAGTCTGGGCCGGTCTAGTACTGTTCTTTGCCACCTTTCCCTCCAGATTGGCCCGAATCAACTCCGATTGGATGCAGCCTTGCATGAGTACTAGCTGATTACAGCATCAAGATGTCAGGTCCTTGTTCCTGCTTCGGGGGCGGTGGTAGTGTGAGGAGGAAAGATACCCGCAAGCGAAGCGTCGCGAAGGATGGCGACCACCATGAACATGCTCCACAGTCATTGCGCGCTGGGACGATGACCTCCAGTGTGTACGGGTCGTGTAGAGGCACCTTTTCCGAGGATGGTGCGTCAACCTGCTTCAGAGGAAGGGGAAAGGAGCAATCAGCGTGGGCGGGCTGGTGGATTGCTCCTGGGTGTGAGAGTGTGGGGATGGGTCAGCCATCCTGTGTAATACAGGGAAGAGTGTTATTGTTTGGGTGTGGATGGGGTACTGTGGGGAGGGTGGTACAGAAAAGGAGGGAGAAACAGAGGTAGGGAAATAAAAAGCACTCGGATTGTAGTCAGTGGGCATAGCGTGTGTTCTGGTGCATACAGTTGGATGGATGCATTCACAGGAAGTGAAAAATACTGTGCTTTGGCTGGGGAGTGGCTAGAGCCTGTGTATGCATGACTGCTTTCGTCTGTTGATTGTCTCACATGTTTCGCTACTTGCATTTTAAACAAGGACGCCTGAGTTAACCCGATTATCCTACCATAAGACTTTACTTGTTCAGAGTCCTGCAAATTGTCCAGTACCACAGCGTTAATTCATGGGCCCGTGATGCAGTCCATCTATCCTGTCGACCCTGATTGTGTTGATATCTGAACGACAGTAGCGCATGAGGTCTTGACTGAAAGCTGCATTTGGCCATATTAATGAGAAAACCTAACACTGTCAAATTGTCAAAATCAGGAGTAGCCTTGCTGTTTGAGCCATGATTTGTATCAGATTGGGGTTGTATGATAGTCTTGGCTGAAGTCACTAGCCTGCCCGTGTCAATGTCTTGTCATGTCATGTTGAAAGGCTGAGGAGTGAAGAGGTGAATACCTTCTTGAATGCAGGGGAAATGTCTCCCAGACGCATCTCGTTGGCCGATGAAAATGGCGCCCAGGCTGTTGCAGCACCTACAGAAGGAGAGGATAGCGCAGATGTAAATGACGACTGCTCCTCCTCTGACTATTCAGAATCAAGTGCCCTTGACCAAGGTAAACACTAGGGACTTCTGCTGTGTAAGGGAGCCACTCATTCCACGGCCTGAGCGCGTGCAGGTCAGGGTAGGCCAAAGGTCTGCCTGGAATTTGTGGCCAAACCGCTTTTTTTGAACCCCGGTGGTGCACTTTAAGGGGCATTTTGGGACACCGCAATGGTTACAGATGTTAAAGTTTGGCTGTTGCGAGGGGAGGGGGCAAACAAAAAGTGCCGGGGGTGGGGGTGGGTGGAGGGGTCTCGATTTCAACCTTGATAGAGAAAATCAAAATATGGCTCATTAAATCAGAAATGTTCTTCTATACTAACAATCTTGGCTCCCTCAACAACTGGCAACAATGCAAATAAATGCCATTGAACCAATGGACTCGCATCACTGAGACACTTCGTTTTGTCTATACACATGTCGGAACTGAAACGACTCACTCAGTACAAAGTTAGCCAAAAGGTCCCAAAATATGATTCGGCCTTACGGTGGGGTGGGGTGGGGTGGGGGGGTAAGGCTCGAATCTGTCCTTGTCAGAATTTCTCTTGACCGGCAGGAATTGACAGGAAATTGGCCCCCCTTTCACTTTCGAGTATTGTTATTACACGAACCAGGATGTTTAAAGAAGTTATTTTAGTTGCGCCCTGTTGGTTACAACCACAATTCTGTTTTTACCCCAGTGGTGCACTTTGGGGTGAATTTTTCAATTTTGTTGGACACCTTGATTTCTAGAGATGTCAAAATTTGGCTGTTGCAACCAGGGTAGGACAAAGGCCTTCACAGTAGGCCACAAATTGCACTCACTTTTAATGAACTTATCTAGATCTCGCTACAGTGGAAAACCCATGTGCCTAGCAGCGGCCCCAATTAAATATAGCTGAACACCTGGTCAGCCACATGTCATCAGCTTGTGAATAGTCTAGTAGTTTATGGGTGGGCGATCGAGTGGACAGGCTCTTAGATAGCACGGCTTTCATTTCAAATTTCCCTCTCTACTTAAGCCCTGAGCAATACTGTACGACCTCACTTACAATTCTTGGTTCTTAACGCTCAGTTCAAATTCAGGAGGGAGAAGGTGAACTTCATCTCCCTTCAAGGGAAGATGAAGCTGTTGGGCCCTCTGAGTCAGCCTGTAAGCTACACAGCTACTCAGTTACGCAGCTGAGTCAGATACCACAGAACTGGATCTAGATCAACGGATTCCTGTCAGTCTACCCACAGCTCTCTCTCATAACTGGTCTGTGCATTCCTGAAGGGTCTCGACAGAAAGTTATGGGCAAACCGACGGTGGGATTTTGGGCGTCAGTTTGACGCAGTGAAAATTGGCTTAACCGCAGAATCAACCGGTTTGTTCTACCCTGCTACATGTCTACAGTTATTAATACCTTACCGTCACCTAAACTGATCAAAACTCACGGACACTTAACAACACTGATATCGATTTATGGATAACACTTGCATGTGCTCGTCTGTATGCACCTTCCCACCAAACAATTCCCACCATCTATACCAGCTGAGCCCACCTTGCATCCTTTTCAACTGCAAATGCGTGGTTGGCCCCAGTGCAAGCAAACAGGCTGGCCCCCTCAACCTCACGCCTTGTAATAAGGCGTACTATTTATCAACTGCACATGCAGAGAAGATAGGCTGCCTCAGCATGATCGAAACCTTGAGCACTCGAGTAGCTACCATGACCACCTCCTCTCGGGAGGAAGCGGCACAAGCGGCAGCAGCAGTGGCAGCAGCACACCCTGAGTGGCACTCCGGGATTAGCAGGCGGTCGACAAGGAAGCGGAAAGCTTCTGACAAGCCTGAGGCTGGCTGCTCACTCTCGGTAAGCCTTGTCAACTTGAACTTGAACTTGGTTACATAGCTTCAGCCAGCAATTTGGCTGCTCGCCCTCTTCGGCAGTTACAAGTCAGCCTCGACAACAACATGCAACTCGCCAACTCTGCCTATCCGTTAATGATAAGGGGCCGGCATATCATATTATGTTGACCAAAGGCGAGTATGATATCATATGATACCATGCAAATTTCATCATATGATATTGCATATAACTGGTAACTTTTGCCAAGTCAGTCTGCTAGCATAATATGATATCACATGATATGATATGATGACACGATATCATATGATATCATATTGACGCTCCCTATTAATGAGCGCCTTGTTCCATATGAATATGCGAGGCTGCAAATCCCCAGGGTATAGGTTGCAAACTTTTTGCATATCACAATGATTTTGGTTATCTGACTAGCTGCCAACCTTCATGTGCTGGTGGATGTAAGTGATGATGCATTTTTTGTTGAGTGACTGTGAGTGTCAATTCTGGTACATTGATTGGAAGCTGCATGCGAGTGCCTCCTGTCCACCTATCGTGATTGCACATCTCTGTGGCTTGCAGAAAAGAGACATGTCAATCTCTGTAAGAGAAGCGAGGCTATGCTACAAAAATGGGGATGGGTCACATTACCGAGTGAGGACCATAGACTACATGAAGACCAAGCTGAAGGTGAGAGGGGTCTTCGGGGTGCCAGTGTGCCAAATATTGTGTGGGTGGAAAACGTGTTGTAAGGCAGGGGAAAGTCTGGCACTTGTATTCGTTCACTACATTCCACCCCCCTTTTGCAAACCCTCCGACACGGCTAGATGGACTATCCAGGGCCACGCCATGTTTTCCTCCCCTGAATGTGACGCTGAATATAATGCGTAGATGTATGCTTTGAGATTGGGACTTCTTCGTGTTCGTGTGGAGGTGCATGGTTCAAGGGGGCACATACCACAAGCAAGAAAATATGAAAAATGTACAGCAACCGCACTGCTAAAAATGTTTGCTGAGGCTCTCACTTGTGTCTTATGAAACTGACAATATTGTATCGTCTCAATCAGATGATCCCTCGAGTACGCTGCAAAAACAATCAGATAATCAAATCAAAGTATCATGACCAAATCAAAGTATCAAATCAAAGAATCATGATCAAATCAAAGTATCATGCAAAACAAATCAGGTGATCCCTCGAGTAGCATGCATGGGTGGGTGGAGGGAGGGACGGATGCGTGGGTGGGTGGATGGGTGGGTGGAGGGAGGGACAGGCATAGGGATGGGGGGAGGGAGGAAGGCATGGTCAGATGCTTGGGTGGGTGGGTGGAGGAATGGACATCGGGATGGGTGGGTGGGGGGAGGGAAGGAGGGAGGGATGCTTGGGTGGGTGGATGGAGGAATGGACAGAGGGATGGGTGGAGGAAGGGAGGGAGGCATGCATGGGTGGGTGGATGGAGAAAAGGACAAAGGGCGTGTGTGTGTGTAGGGGGGTGGGGGGTGGGGGGGGAATGGAGGAATGGACTTAGGGACGGGGGGGGGGGGGGGGGGGGGGGGGGGGAGGGAGGGAGAGGAGACATGGCAAAGCAAAGCGAGTACACTTGTAACTCTGCCTACTGCTGCTGCTGCTGCTGCCCTTCTCTTTCCCCAGGCTACCAACGATGCATCCGTGTATGAGCTCTTGGCAGTGGACATGTTCAAGATGGAGAAGAAGCAAAAACACGTAGCCAAGATGATGAATCTACACAACCTCCCCGTCTTCAAGCACCAGGACCCGTCATACAACACGCAGTACCCCCCATTGCTCATAATCAACATCATGCTTCCATCCTATGCGGTAAGGATGAATCTATTGCTGTGATTGTGCTGGTGATACAAAAGAGGCAAGGGCTAGGTGGGCTGCATAGCAGTTGGGTCGGGTTGTGCTGCTTGGGTAGAGGGGGGTGGAGAAGGACAGAGGGTGCAGGATCTGCCAGTGTGTATGTGGCTCAACTGCCTGAATGGATTTTTTCATTTTGGGGTCTTTTACGATGGTGGAGGACGGATCAGGGTCATTGGTTTTTTGTGCCATCTCCACTATGACTACTTCTGATTCTGGTGCCCTTTAGCAGGGTGTATAGGATAGCATGCTATTCCAAGCCAAGCGCACTTCGCTTGTGTCATGTGAACTGTCTTCTCTGCCACTCCTCCAAGCAAGCATGCTTGGCTTGCTTTCCGCCCACTATGCTGACGCCTTCTCCCCTCAACATCCCCTCCCCACCACCCTCCAACCCCTCCCCTCAACATCCCCTCCCCACCACCCCACCCAACCTCTCCCCCCAACATCCCCTCCCCACCACCCCCTCCCAACCTCTCCCCCCAACATCCCCTCCCCATCACCCCTCCCAACCTCTCCCCCCAATATCCTTCCCACCACCCCTCCCAATCCCCCCCCCAACATCCCCTCCCCACCACCCCTTCCAACCTCTCCCCCCAACATCCCCTCCCCATCACCCCTCCCAACCTCTCCCCTCAATATCCCTTCCCCACCACCCCTCCCAATCCCTCCCCTCAACATTCCCTCCCACCACCCCTCCCAACCTCTCCGCCCAATATCTCCTCCCAACCACCCCTTCCAACCTTCCCCCTCAACATCCCCTCCCCACCAACCCCTCCCGACCTCTCCCCCCTATGTACCCTCCCCACCACCCCTCCCAATCCCTCCCCTCAACAACCCCTCCCCACCACCCCTCCCAACCTCTCCCCCCAATATCCCCTCCCCACCACCCCTCCCAATCCCTCCCCTCAACATCCCCTCCTCACCACCCCTCCCAACCTCTCCCCCCAACATCCCCTCCCCAACACCCCTCCCAACCCCTCCCCTCAATATCCCCCCCCCACCACCCCTCCCAACCTCTCCCCCCGGCCTGATTCTTTTTAGCCTTCCTTATTCGGATCCACTGATGGCGCTGGCTGGAGCATTGTCCAATATTACACTCTGCCGCCAGACTTCAACCCAGCTACGTTTCCTAACCAGAAGGCACTCGACTTGGTCAAACGAATGGTGCAGAATCAGAAGGAAGCTGATGGGAGCCAGACAAGGGACCGGTGAGAGGGAGGAAGGGCTGCGGGCTGTTGCTTGGCTTATTGTTTTGCATGTGAGGTTGGGAGTTATGAAGGCTCTGCCTTGGTGTCTTGGCTGAAGCTTGGGTTGTACCTCTCTGTGGCTGGATCACACTTGGTTCTTGTGTGGCTGTTTATATGAGGGAGGAGGTATTAGTGATGTTGCGTTGAGGATGATGATGATGATGATGATGACGATTACATTGTTCCAGGTGCCCTACTGGACTCCCAATGTGCCCGCAGCTTGACAGATTCAAGGGGGGCGTACATTGGATGTGTGGATGTGAGGGTGAGGGTGGGGAACAACCGGTTTTTTTTCTTGGCAAAGCGTCGCCACTGCGTCCATATTCCGTTGTTGCATGGCGACGCATGGGTTTGGCGCTTTCCCCCAGGCTCCACACTTTGTGCTCCGCCATGCGATGGCTACGCAACAATCCTGAAATCAGGCTTCAGTATCCCAAGCAGCTGCTCGAAATAGCCTACAGAAATCTGAAATAAAAAACACTGGGCACAATGTGGAGTTGAGTGTGTACGGGTGACCATGCATACTACCCACATTGATGTTCCTCCACCTGGATCTTACATGTTTAACGTTCCTTACATTTCGATTTCTTAACCTCAATCTCCGGCTGTCCCCATCAGCTTTGAGCTAGAACAAAACACCACAGCATGCTTCATTTTCACAAGTTGATCCTCTGTTGCCCATGGCCCTACCCTGTTGCTCATGTGATGGCCCTACCCTGTTGCCCTTCTGCCCCAGGCTCAAAATCCTGCCCCGCGTCGTCAACGTCGAGGAATGGAAGACCAAGGCACCTCTCACCAGCTCAGAGTATAGGCTTCTCACAAATTACAACGAGAAGCCCTTGCTCACGCGACCGCAGCAGCATTTTCACTTGGGCCACTCATCTGATGTGCACTACTTCGAGGTGGGCTGGGTGATGGTACATTTACTTCAATCCAGGCAATGTCAGATGGACAAATGGTGACCTGCCCAACTTACATACAAATGTAAATCTAATTCAGCAGGCAAACCTAGTCAGCTGAGGTGGTCAGTGACCCTGAAGAATTCCTGTGTAAATACTACAGCTCACTACCTGGTGTTTAAATTGACCTGCGAATGTTGATGCGGGGGTGGTGGGGGGGATGGAAGGAGGTGTGTGTGTGTGTGTTTGGGGAGGGTGGGGTGGGGGGTGGGGGGGGTTGTAAGAGGGGTGTAAAAAAAGTAAATTAGGAAGATTTAATGAAGACGCCAGGAGATACGGAAGCAGGTGAAAGGCAGGGTGCTGCACACACTTATGTTGTTGTAATAATAATAATTGTTTCACGGTTCTATACGCCGGCAATTCAGCGTTGAACCGTCTGCATAATACAGTACTTCCCCCCGTGTGATAGCCAAGGAAACCAAGGAGTGTTACAACGTTTGAACTCATACCTGATATAGCCATGTCCAGGTCTCTACATGTCCAGGTACCAACAGTTTAACGACTTGTCAGGGCCAATTATGTTGTTGTAACATAGATGGATCAGCAGCACCTATTTCCTCATCCCTGTGATATGCAGATTCGAATCAAGTCCTCATTCTCAAACTCATATGTTCCTTAACTTCCCCCACCCCACCCCCACCCACCCCACCCATCCACCCACTGCTCACCCCTACCCACCCCACCCGACCCCAGCGCCACTACCCCCACATATGCAGATTGATCTGGATGTGCACCAGTACGCCTATGTTGCGCGCACGGCCCTCATGAGCTTCATGAACCGGCTCAACTCAGTGATCTGGGAGACAGCATTCATCATCCAAGGCAACAGCCCAGATGAGCTGCCTGAGCAGGTGGGTTGCAGCTGCTGCTGCTGCCGGTACTACTGTTGCATTTGGTGTTATCATGGCTGTTGCTGGGGCTGGTGTTGCGGTTTTGGTTTTGGTTCTTGTTATGTTCCCCACCAACATTCTTGGGAGCACATGGTACCTCACGTTCTTCTTCACAGCAGTTATAGCCAGTCAGCGGAACATCAATAGGAATCAAGGTCGGAGGTCATACTTTGCCCCTCGACCTTTTCAGGTCAAATTTACGACAATTCTCCCAGAATTCTTTGAATTCTCGAAATTTCAGGCAAAATCTGAAGTATGACCTACAACCTGTTCGAAATATTGTTTCCCAAATGAACAGCTAAATGGCTATTAGGCGGAAGACCACTAGTACCATTCTTACATCTGAATCAAGGCTATGTGTTGAGAGACCACTAGCACCATTATTACATCTGAATCAAGGCTATGTGTTCCCCTGCCAGGTACTCGCATCTGCTCGAATGTACCGCACAAACTTCACGGATACGAGGCCTTTCTCGTACTTCATCCCCAAGCCACCTCTTCCTCAAGTGGATGAGAAAGAGGCTCTTGAGCCACATCATTGAGTGAGGCCAGGCAAAGCACGGCTATTTCTATTTTTGGCTCATCGCTGCTCCTAGCCAGCTCCCTGCAGGAATCAAGGCCAGGGGTCAAAGCAGTTTTGGAATTCTGGTTATGTCGGCTTTCAATTGCACTAGGCAGCCACACTTCTGACTGAATCACAAGCTAGGAGAGCTACTTAGAACCTGGAACATACGCCGCCGCCGCCGCCGCCGCCGCCGCCGCCAAAACGAAAGCCCTGACCTCCAGGCGAGAGACTTCTATGAAAGCTGGGAGGAATCTGAGAAAAATCTCTAGCCCCTAATGACATCTGTAGCACGGAAGTATGGCCCCATGTGCATGTTGAGCTCAAATGCAGTCAAGTGTTCCTTGTCAAGTTGTTCTACCACCTTCAGTGGCGCTACTGTGTAGCTTGTCCATAGCCATGCAGTTGTCGCAGTTGGTTACCTACAGCAGCCATGTGATTGGGATAATGTGATTGTTTGACACAAACGCAGCAAGGCTTGTCAGTACCTGATGCCATTGGTCGGAGCAAAATCTCTTAGTAATCCAATGTGGCTAGCTAGCTAAGTTAGCATTTCAGTGCTGCAACCTGATGGCAGGTGTGCTGAGGTGGCAGACCAAAGGCAACCTGATGGAGTGTGTGCTGAGGTGGCAGACCAAGGCAACCTGATGGAGTGCGTGCTGAGGCAGCAGACCAAAGCAACCTGATGGTGTGTGTGCTGAGGTGGCAGACCAAGGCAACCTGATGGAGTGTGTGCTGAGGTGGCAGACCAATGCAACCTGTTGGAGTGTGTGCTGAGGTGGCAGACCAAGGCAATCTGATGGAGTGTGTGCTGAGGTGGCAGACCAAGGCAACAACTGGGGTTTGTGCTGTTCCACTGCTATGTTGTGTCCAAGTGCCGTAGGTCTCCTGTGCTTTCATGGATTCATTACGACTCAGGCATTAAACAGGCTATTTCAGGCCTTTTCAGGCTATTTCGGGGCCAGGCAATCATTAAACCTCGGGCATATAAACAAAGGCTAGGCCTAACTACATATTCTATCTTGTGGGTGTCTGGTATTGTGATCATATTCGCAAGCATGCACATTGTGATATTGTGATTATATTAACTTGCATGCGCATTGTGACCCATTCTACTATTTCACGACCATTGGTCGTCGTTGCAACATTTCATTTGCTAGGATTGGATTGGTCTGTTACATGGGTTTTCAGCCAAATCTTGGCTGCTCACCATCTTCCAATGTCCCCCCAGTGCGATACCCACGGAACAAGGGAGCCAACTATGCGGATTCGACAGTTTAAATATTTGTCGAGGTCACGATCATTAGACTTGGTTGCAACATCTCATATGCTGTATAGCTTGAACTAGGTTACATAGCTTCAGCCAGAAATTTGGCTGATCGCCGTCTTCGGCAGTAAAACAATTACCAGACAAATATGCTATAGGCAGTTGAATTACTTGCTGTCTTGCATCCAAGAAGCTGACACATGGAATTTGAATTGTCACATGGTTTTTCAGCCAACTCTGGGCTGCTCCACGCCTTCCATTTCCGAGTCCCCCCGTGCGATACCCACGGAAACCAGGGAGCATACTTTGCGGAGTAAACAGTTAAAAAGTTTAAAACTTGTCTAGGTCTACCTTGCATCCAAGAAGCTGAAACATAGAGCCAAGATCAGGCAGGCGCTAGAATCCGTGGGTGACACATGACACATAGATGCCGAGATCAGGCAGGCGCTAGAATCCGTGGGTGACACATGACACATGACACATAGATGCCGAGATCAGGCAGGCGCTAGAATCCGTGGGTGACACATGAGTGCATGGCACATAGATGCCGAGATCAGGCAGGCGCTAGAATCAGTGGGTGACACATGACACATAGAGTTGAGATTAGGCAGGCGCTAGAATCAGTGTGTGACACATCGAGCACTGTTTTTTTCGGGGCTACTCATGGCAGCTTCCAATCAGCCACTGGGTCAGGCCCAAAGTTTTCAGCTCCATTGGAGTGACTGTCGCATCAGCTGTCAGGTGCACAGGCTAGCTTCTGGTTGGGCCCAAGGATTGGTTAAGGGGGCCGCCTAGAAGCTGCTACGCGTAGCCCCCAAAATAAACAGAGTCATGGAGGTGCCGTCTCAGTTGTGTACTGAAGGACTCACCTCAGTTGTGTACGGCTATGTGGCCATTCTGACAATAAGTGTCTTTAGAATTTGGACTAGAGACGAAGCAAACTCTTTAGAATATGCGATGACCTGTCTGGCTGCACTCCAAAACAACACTAGAGTGCAAATGCTGACCCCCACAATCCTTTTACCTCTGAAGATGCAGCCTGAAACGGGTTCTCAAGAAAGCCGAGATAAACCTTGGCTGACTAGACACTCAATTCAGATGCCTAGTCTCTGAATAAGTGTTAATTCGGGCTGTTGAATGGAATGTTTTTTGCTTTGAATTTACCGGTAGTGCATCTTGGAAGGTGTAGCATTTGTTAAACTTGTATGACTTGGTCAAGTCTGTAGTCTGCACAGTATCTACCTGGCACGTTCTTGAACTTGAGCTTGCCACCAGTTATGCTTCCTAGCTGATGAATGCCTGTTGTAGCGCAGTAGCAGGCTTGTGCTTCAACTTTCTTCGTTACATAGCTCCTGCCAGCATTTTGGCTGCTCGCCGTCCATGGAATTTTTTACCAGGGAAATGTAAACGTGAACAAATCATTTTCTTCTTCTTGTATCATTTGTTTTCATTTCCTTCTTCTTCTGAACGAAAAAAAACAACGCAACAAAATAATCATACCTATCAAAAAAACTTGATCCAATTGCATACCGGTACATTCATGGATGAACAGAAGAAGCTTCGCTCGACCTTCAACTTCTGGATTGCACATCAGGTAATGCAGGAGGGGATAACTTTACTCTCAAATTGGGAAATCAGGTTCTGATACTTTCTTCTCGAATTCGGTAAGGCTTCGTCAGCACACTCCGCCGACAAATACCACATGGTGTTCATCTTGAACGGTTCCAGAATCACGTAGGTGACACGCTCGATCCTTCCAAGGAACAATTGGACGCTTCCATCTATCAGTATCCACCTTCAGGTAGTGGGAGGAAGTTATCAATATAGACATACCCCGAACTGACAGCAAAATTTAACGCTTAAATTTCACGGGAGCAACCGTGAAATCGAGGCGTATACTATATTACGCGACGAAAAAACTGTGAAATCGAGTTTCAGGGCGATATTAGGGTTTCGGCCCCTGGGCTCCACATGGGGCTTACTACCCCTGCCGCCTGCCGTCTGATGGCTCGATGACAAGTAGAAACTCTCGACAATTTCGCTTTCCCCAGATTGCATGGCGCAGCCCCTCGATAGATCCCCTGAGGGACGTCTGCGTCCTCTGGTAGCTCCAAATCACAATAAGCAAAGTACGGTACCCTCAGGGGCTTTTTAAAACGGCTGGGCAGATCACAGTTTCCAACAACCAGCTTAACCGAGTTACAGCTGAGCAATACATGAACACTGTGTGCTCTAGTTTATGAGATTCCTTAGTTGCAGGTCCTACAACTGAAATTAACTGAGCAGCTAGCTGAGCAATACATGAACACTGTGTGCTCTTGTTTATGAGATGCCTTAGTTGCAGGTCCTAGATCTCAAATTAACTGAGCAGGGAATTTAGTGATTACATGAGTTGATGCAGAGTACTACCCTACTTAGTATGAACAATAGTATGAACACTACTACCTATACCACACTCATGTACCGGTACATAATGTTATCACAAGTCTGTATTCTGATTTTAAGAACAGGCAATGAATCAGGTAACATGTTCAAGTTGAAACATTTAAATGGATTTTATTAACATTTGAACCGTGAAATGTGTATCGTCAAATTGTATCCCTCTGAAAAAAACGCGAAATTAAAACTTACAATTATAAGAACCCCTTTCAAAATGACCGTGAAATCTTTCGAAGCGTTAAATTTTGCTGTCAGTACGGTATTAAAGATTGTTAGGGAGAGGCAAAGACCGATAGATCTATATATATATATATATATATATATATATATATATATTCGCGAAGCCGATAGATCTATCGATATCCCTTGTCCTAGGCCCCCCCCGGTCCCGATATATCTATATAGATCTATATGGGCAGTTTGAGCCGTCGAATGTTCCTCGAACTTGCTATTCGCTTTCTTTGCACTGTTCCAAATGGAAACGGCAAATAGCCTTCTGAATGAAGGCAGCTTACACAGTTATAAGAGCGATCGGAAGTCGCACGCAGCCGTCTTGGCCATCCTCGAGAAAGCCCCACAATCTTTTAACTGGAGAGCAAACTTCGATGCGCTGATTGAAGGTGGACCTTGCCTGTTGTTTTGTCGAGCTTGTGACATTGGCGTCAGTCCCAACAACAATAGCATCTCGACGAACGCGCACATGAAGGCATGCAAGGGGGTCTCAACAAACAGAGCCAGCTGCGTTGTGGAACCGGACCTGGACAGCCCTTCTTACAACACTCGCCTTAGGAACGGTGCTCCTATCCTGCTAGCGAATAGGGCTTTAGCCTATGGCCTAGGGGATGATTCAGGGCACCTGCACGATGTGTCCATGTAACCCTACTAGTCTACTACCCTAACGAAGCAATCGCGGAATGATGATGAATTGATGATGATGATGATGATGATGATGATGATGATGATGATGATGATGATGATGATGATGATGATGATGATGATGATGATGATGATGATGATGATGATGATGATGATGATGATGATGATGATGATGATGATGA
The DNA here is from genome assembly GCA_013435795.1 of Chlamydomonas sp. ICE-L. NCBI lineage: Eukaryota > Viridiplantae > Chlorophyta > Chlorophyceae > Chlamydomonadales > Chlamydomonadaceae > Chlamydomonas > Chlamydomonas sp. ICE-L. Next base: position 6,686,469 of record JACBWV010000338.1, on the reverse strand, counting down.
TGATGATGATGATGATGATGATGATGATGATGATGATGAACTGTTTGGTGGGTCGCATCTGGTGGGCTGGTCACAAAGTTCACATTGCCACTAAGGCAGCGTGATGCCTTTGAGTAGGACTTCACGAGCTTCTTGTACACAACCCAGACACCCTTAAAGAGGATCAACAACTAGTGGCTGCAAAAGGCAATGGGTCGCCTAGGCATCAAGCTGCATGACGGGGATAAAAAACAGTAGCAGCTTCTAGGCAGCTCCTTGTGCACTAGCTTGCGTCAGTTTTGGCTGAATAGCCAGCCAGGGGAGCTGCCTAGAAGCTGTACAAATTAGACAGTTTAAAGACTTTTTCTAGGACCTGATGTAGGCTGAACTGCTGATGGTGATGAACTGCTGATGGGGGTAGGGGGGACTAGGCCTGGGTTGGTTTCGAGGCTGTGTCGTGACCGTTTAGTATGTGACCGCGCCGGCGGCGAGCTTCACAAGTGATTACTGAACCAAAAATAAATCCTGTTTTTTTTGAAGGCACAAGGAACCTTAATATGATGCAGACTACACGTAAAATAAATCCCAGATGTTTCAGAGGCCTCCTTGAGGTACCGATATACCAGATATAGATATATTTGCTGTTTATAGATCTACATAGATCTATATATTGGGGCAATATAGATCTATTTGCCGCCCCCTAAATATTGTAGAATTAAATTATCACTATAGCACGAAGTCAGCCCCCCCTTCGGTTAAACCATTGTTTGGGGCTCAGTTCATCAGTGCTTTTTTTTAAGCCCTTCCTATACTGTTGGGCAAGTCCCTTTAGCCTACTTGGCCTACCCCTGGACTGTAACATACATACATACATACATACATACATACATACATACATACATACATACATACATACATACATACATACATACATACATACATACATACGCCAGGTAATGACGTCTCTGGCATCACCATGAAGATTTGTCCTCTGGTGGCTGGAATGCCTCGGTATGCTGAAGCTACAGGTCGCATATTGTAGACGGTTACGACCATGTAATGGGGCTAAGCCCTAAACCCTTGGCTTTATCGGCCCAGGTCACAATTGTAAACCCCTTTCCCCATACAAACCTTTCCACCTAACGGTACTTCGTATTAATATATTCAACATCGTATTTCCCATATTTATTTAGTGTTGTTCAGTGTTCTCGCCAAGCATGATTTACCGGCTTATAACGAGTGTACATGTTCCTGGCCGAATTTTGCCATCGGAATCTCAGGTTTGGGAAATGTTTGCGGATTTTGAAACGTTCGAGCGTCGTGCATGTCGGATTATAAATGTTTAGGAAAATGTGTTGGTTGATAAAAACTCTAGCATAAAGCTGGTCATGAATCCTGATTCCTTTTAAGGATGGAAACATCTTAAACAATTTATTACACAATGTGATAAGAACCGAACAATTAAATTATCATTCCATTCGGGATGATGATTAAATTATAATCGTAGAATTCAATTTTCACTGTAGCACAAACTTGGGGTGGGGTTCAATTCATTACTGCTTTCTCAGTTTAAGACCCATCCTGTGACGTTGGGGCAAGTCTTTCCAGGCTATTTGGCCTACCCCTGTACTGCAACAACAACATACATGCACACATCACATGTGAATATCAAACCTCCCTCCCTAACATCTTAGGGGATTGGATCAGATAGGATCAATACATACATGAGCTGTTTCTTTTAAGAAAGGATTTCAGCAAAATTATGCAGCCCGATTGCAAGTATACTCATCTCCCCAAAACCACGGACTGGGGCATCGAACACCCTCGATATTTCAAGTTTAGGCAAACAAAACTTGGCAGTGATTCAGTCAAGTTTTTTGGCCTAAACTTTAATTATCAACAGTGCTCAATTCCCCAGTCTGGGGTTTGAGGAGATGAAAACATTACAAATCGGTATGCAAGATATTGCTGACATTCTGGCTCCACCAATAAACTCATGTACCGGACCTATCTAGGGTTTATGATTTTTGCAATACGGATTCTAATCTAGTTGTTGGGGGTCGACGGTCTTCGTGAAGCCAGTAATGGTCTTCCATTTCCCTGCAGGCAACTTTATCATCCGGCCTTGGTCGGCCTGCCTTGGCCTTTGCCTGGTCGTTATACTGAACCATTCTAATTGGAATTCTACAACTAAACAAGAGTGCATCACTAAGTGCAGCATTAATCATGCATGCATAACATTTGGAGAGCAAGTCTGAACCTTGATGTCAACAGGCCAAAGAATGAAAGAAGAATAACATAAGCCATCGGCTAAACACAAGTAAATGGCCCTTGTGTATATATATTTATTAGTGTTGGTGGTTGGGCCCAGTGAAAGCAAACGGGCCGGCCCCCTCAACCTCTCGCCTTGTAATAAGGTGTACTATCTATTTATTTATTTATTAGTGTTGTGACAGGGCATGTTTATAAGTGCTGTGACAGCTGGTATACGTGTGGGGTACCGTCATGGAACCCTCCCTAGGTCTCATGTGGGGTCACATGGGTGCCTCTGTATTCTAGCTGTACCTAGAACATACACAGCTGATGTCTCCTGGCTGCAAACTCTTATGCTAGCCCCCCGCTGACTGAAATGTCGTGTCATATCATTCCGTGGTCTTTGTCTTCTTCTGTAAGCACTTCACCTTCTCCTTTTGCTTGAACAATTAGTACGTCACGTTATTAGAGCGTGCGCTAGCAAGTCGCTGTATGTTGAAGGACCCCCTTGACTCCGTCCTTCTCACACTATTGTCCGGGGCAGTCAATAAGTGACCCATCACAGCCTGACCACTACCCCGCACACCCCCACTCCCATTCCTGACCCCGCTACTGCTACTTCCCTGATTCTGCAGGTCTATGCTACGACCAAAAGTGTCAGAAGAGGGTGTGAAGCCATGCGCCGACTCCACCCGGTAGGAGGGGCGGTTTTGGTTTATGGAGCCGCACGAACCAGATCCCGAAACCATGGTCTGTACTTCAACCTTCACGGATCCACGTGTGGGGAGCCTAGCTGATGCTGTCATCCTCTGGCGCGCTGACGGTACACTTGAGAGGTAAGGAGAGGTGGCTTGGTTTCGTGCTGACTGTCCCTGGGAGTGGGGGGTTGCAGTTTGTTTGTTTGTTTGTTCGTCAGTTTGTTTGTTTTTGCATTTGTTATTGGGCATGCTTGTTTGTTTGATCCGGCAGTCTGGATTGTTAAGTATTCTTTGTAGTACGCAGTCCCCCCCCCCCCCCCCCCCCCCCCCCCCCCCCCCCCCCACACACACACACACATGCACACACACACACATGCACATACATACACACACACATACACAAACACATGCACACACACATACACATGCACACACACATACACACATACACACGCATGCACATACACACATGCACACACACACACACATACACACATGCACATATACACACACATACACACACATGCACATACACACACACACACACACACACACATGCACATACACACATACACACACATGCACATACACACACATGCACATACACACACACACACACACACACACACACACACATACAGACATACACACCTGCAGTGCCCTCTTGGCGTTCATGGCACTACCACGTCCTCCTGGAAGGTCCTGCTGTACTGCTGATGCTCTGCGGATGTCCTGCCTAAGTGAGTCAGCATCAATCAACGAAAACGCTGTTGAAGAGTACACTAACGCTCCGGGACTGCCTCTTGCATCGCTGTACTGTTTGGACCCACCAGTACTTCCCCCGCTACCTGGGCGACTAAAGTTACCTACTGAGCTGTCAGCACCAGCTCTCACAGCCGTGCCAGCTGTCATGGCTGAGGTGACAGCGGTTTCAGGGAACAGGGTGTCATGGCTTGTGAACTTGTGGTCTGAGCTGGAAGGAACATGTACTGCTGTGTGTGCGGTACTGGACACATGGGTGGCGTCCACTTGACCCCCCTCAGAATTCAGGAAGAACACATCTCTTAAGCTGCTCACAGGTTTCTTGACAAAGAGGATGGGCTTGGAGCTGCCTCGTGAGGAGCCTGTCTGCGGCCTGCATCAACAATGATAATTAGTTAGTTAGTTAGTTAATTAGTTAATCAGTCACTTGTTTCTTGATAAATGGGTGGTGGTGCGTGGGGAGCCTGTCTGCGGCCTGCAACCACTTTGGAAGTTAATGATTTATTGATTTAATTAGCTACTTATTTAATTAGTTGGTTAGTTACTCAGTTAGTTAGTTAGTCAGTTAGTTAGTTTGTCTGCCAGTCCGACTGTCTGTCTGCCTGCCTGTCAGTCAGTCAGTCAGTCAGTCAGTCAGTCAGTCAGTCAGTCAGTCAGTCAGTCATGTAGTTAGTTAGTTAGATATTGCACACAAGGTGTTTATCAGCTACTTTTCAGCTACAAATATACCTAGCTACATCCCACCTGTATTTTGTGAAGTCGTAGGAGGAAGGCACCTGGTCTCCCTCCGTCTGAGCCCCCCCCCTGACAGGAGCCCTATGGAGTAAGTGACTCCTTGCCAGCTCAGAGCGCGCCTCAGGTGTCGTGGGGTCATCAGTGGCGTAACCCTCCAACTCGAACAACATTTTGGGGGTCCCCACAAAACTGGCAGGTGGGGGACCTTCCTGGTTGGCTCTGCAGGGAGTTGACATCAGTTGGAGTTACTTGGAGCTACTTAGTGTTGTGAACTTTTGAAGGGTCTCCATACAAAATAGTGGTGGTGGGGCGCTAATGGTTGGCCCTGCAGTCATTTGTTGTCATTTGGTATCAGTTGAAGTTAGTTGGTGTTAGTTAGTGTTGTGAGCATTTTAGGGGTCCCCATCAGAATTAGTGGTGGTGGGGCGCTATAATTGGCCCTGCACTGTGGGTTGGTGTCAGTTGGTGTCAGTTGGAGTTAGTTAGCGTTGGTTGTTGTTAGTTAGTGCTGTGAGCATCTTAGTGGTCTCCATCAGAAGTGGCGGGGCGCTATTGGTTGGCCCTGCAGTCAGTTGGTGTCAGTTGGTGTTGGTTGGTGTTAGTTAGTGTCGTGGACATTTTAAGGTTCTCCATCAGAAGTAATGGTGGTGGAGCGCTTTTGGTTGGGTCTGCAGTCTGTGTTGGTGTCAGTTGGAGTTAATTGGTGGTAGTTAGCATTGTGAACATGGTAGGATACTCCATAAGAAGTAACGATGGTGGTGCGCTATTGGTTGGACCTGCAGGCAGCTGGTGTCAGTTGGAGTCAGTTGAATTTAGTTGGTGTTGGTCGGTGTTAGTTAGTGTTGTGGACATGTTTGGGATCTCCACCAGAAGTAGAGGTGGCACGCTATTGGTTGGCTCTGCAGTCTGGGCTCTGGTTGATTGGGTTAGGATACGTGTTTGTGTTTGTGTTGTGTTGTGTTTGTGCTATGCACATCTTGGTGCTGTATATGTGTTCGTGCTTGTGTTGTTTATGCTGTTTGTGTTGGTCTCTGTGTTGTTCGTGTTGGTGTTTAAGTTCAATGATGTTCAAATGCATTTTTGTTGGTACCAGTGCTAGCTTTAGCAATGGTGTTTGAATTGCCATCGGTGTTTGTATTGCCATTGCTGATGGCTTTATGATCGCCATTGGTGTTGGACTGTTGGTATTTGTGTTTGTGTTGTCGTTATTGTTATTGTTTGTGTTTGCGTTTGTGATAGCTTTGGCATTGGTGTTGGTGTAGGTGGTTGTATCGACCTCGGCTTAGGCCTTGGCTTTAGCTAGTGTTGGTTATTCGTGATCGTTAAAATAAATAATTTGAGGTTCCTCGTAAAGGCCTCCGCCTCTGATACCTGTAGTCTCATTACTGCGAGAATCGGGAACTAAGGCAGTACTAGGCAGTACTCCGATTAAACCATCTGGTAAGATGGCTGCGTCTGATACCTAACTAACTGCTAACTGACTAAGAAATCAGATATACAATCAACCAAATCAGGATTGACAACTGACTGAGACACTAGCAGCCTCTCACACCTGTAGTCCTCTGCAATGGCATGGGCTCGTGAACTTGGGGCCATAGGTCTTGGTACCGCCTTTAGCGGTCCAACTTCCTTCTTCTTTACCGCCTTGAAGTCCAGATCCAGTGCGAGGAGCGTACACGGGGCGATGTACGATGGCGGCACATGCTCATCCTTCATCGATCTACCTGGGGTACTTGCATTTCCCTTGCCACCGTTGCTGTCAGCTGTACCGCCAGTATTGCTAGCCATCATCTCGTTGGCTGCACCATCATTGCTGACCACAGCAGTAGCAGGGCCGTGAATGAGCTTGGTGTACTCCGACACGACCCCTCTGGGACTAGGCTCACAAATATCTACACCATCCCCAGCTTTCTTATCGTTGGCCACAAGTAATACGCCTTTCTCACCCAAGTTGACCCCCATGGTAGTGGTCACTGCCCCACCACCACCACCACCGCCAACCCCAATGGGCTCCATCCCAGCTGCTGGCACACAAACTGAGGTGGAGAGTCCAGTCACCTCATCATGGACTAGGCCCCCCACTCTGGATGAGGCCCCCCTGGACCTGGACGGTGAGCTATCTCCTGCTGTCCTTTGACCCAGCCTCCCTACTCTGGACGCGGCCCCCCTGGACTTGGGTGGGGAGCTTTCTCCAGCTGTCTTTTGTCCCTGGTCCCTTCCTCTGGACGAGGCCCCCCTGGCCGAGGAGGAGACGGCCTTGCGGTCAGACTGGAGGTGACCAGCGTTGTTGCTGTTAAATCCTAAGGGCATAGACTTGGATGTGATGTCCAAAGTAGGATATGTGTCTTCAGCTTGAGGTGGCAGGTGATAAGACAGAGCAGTCTGATTTGGCCCCGAATCCAGTTGTTTGGAATGTGCAGGTTCGATGGGGTTTTGTGCCGCCCATGTTGCTAAGTCAGAACTCTCTTGCTTGACTGTGCCGGTCTTTATGCAAGCTTCGGTCGCATGGATCCATTGATCCTTGCGCGTCTTGCCTGGTGGTGGTGGGAGGGGAGGAAGGTGGGGAAGGGTTTTTAGGTTGGCAAGAATACATTTTGTTTGTGTGTGAGTTGTGAACAATTTCTAGGGTTGCATGGATCCATTGCTCCTTGCATGTCTTGTCTGGTGGTAGTGGCAGTGGTAGTGGGAGGGGAGGGGAGGGGAGGGGAGGGGAGGGGAGGGGAGGGGAGGGGAGGAAAGGGTTGGGGGATTGGCATGTACATTTTGTGGATTGGCATGTACATTTCGTTTGTGTGTGTAGTGTACGATTGCTATGGTGGCATGGATCCGTTGCTCCTTGCATGTCTTACCTGGTGGGGAAGAGGGGAGGATTGTCTAGACAATTGTCTCTGTATTACCTCCCCCCCCCCCCCCCCCACCAGGTAAGGCAGGCAACAAGCAATTGATTCACTCCACCAAACAGCCATACACCACACTCACGCACACTCACACACTCTAGCACACCCATACACACACATGCACAAAAATCTGCAAGAACCAACAAAAACATAGAACCACTCACACAGCCATACACACACCAAACCTACCCCTGTTTAGCTCTTGACCATACTGAAGAGTTGTGTTGGGAGCAGCCTGCCCTAAATTCATGCTTTCGCCATGAAGCTTGCCAGGTATCCATGCGTACTGCTGGTCTTCTGCCCCCATGTGGGCCTGTACTGCTGGCATGCGGTACACAACAGGAGTGCCTGAAGGTTGTGGAAAATGGTTGAGTGTTGTGTGTTGTGCGTGCTGTGGTGTGTGGGTGGTGGTGTGTTGTGTGTGCTGTGTGTTGTTAGGTGTGTGGTGTGTCGTGTTTATAACCATCAAGGTAGGGCAAAGGTATCAAACAAACAGACGGACAAGGAATGCAACAATGCAAAACCCACATAGTACATAAGTGAAAGAACTCAAAAATAATAATAGTGAAAACAAGAAACTCTTAGAATAAGAGTGAAACGCAACCTTTCTTCATGCTGTCATGCGGTGGTCTGATCTCAGTCACAGGAGCAGTCTGCAAAAGCAAACCCCACAGTAACCTTCCCCAATGTTCAGCGTCACATCCCGCGGTACGGCGTAACAATGTTCAACTTTCAATTTTGAAACAAACCCACTCAGTAATTAAGTGAAGAACCTGGAAGAACCCAGAAAGCACATGAGTGAACAAGCCACCACTGCTTCTTTTACGGGCTTCACATGGCAGCTTCCATCTAGCTCCATTGGCCATCCACTGGGTCAAGCCCGGAGCTTACAGCTGCAACGGAATGCCCATCATATAAGCTTACAAATGCACTAGCTAGCTTCACTTTAGGCCTAATGATGGGGGATATGAGCTGCCTAGAAGCCAAAACCAGAAACAGTGCAAGCCATATGGTCATGAAGAGAAACAACCATCATAGGTCGGCAAATCCTGCTGACTTACGTGTACCTCCTCCCTCGTTCCGTAAAAGTGACTCAGCCGACCACATTTAAACCTTTGATTGTAGGGCTGGTGTACGAAAAGCCACTGGTGTACGAAAAGCCACCCTTCAAGGCGCAAATCATTTTGTTTGTTTGTTTAGTGAATGCATGTGTGTATGTCACAGTACAGGAAATGAGCAGGAACATGTACATGTGACGCACCTACTGGTGGTTGGCCCCAGTGCAAGAGAGGAGGCTGGCCCCCTCAACCCCATGCCTCGTCATAAGGCGTCAATATATTTATTTATTTATTTATTATTGTGACGCACCTCCTTTGCGCCTAGCACTGTGGATCATGTTGGAGCCTTTAGGCAGCACTGGCCCTAGAGAAGAATTGGGCACAGCCCCCCCGTGTGTTGCCTCCCCCTGTGCAGCCTCGTCCGCCCCCTCCCCTAGACCCTCGTTTTGGGGGTCCTTGGATGGGGAGAGGGAGCGCATCCAGTCGAAGAACATTCCGCCATCCTCGCTTACACAGGGCGATGCTCTGTACCGCCCCACAGGGCTCATGGGGGATGCAAGCCCTATCTGCGCCTGGGCCTGCAGCTGCTTCTGCCTGAAAGCCTTGTGGGCCTCGACCGAGTTCCAACGGGAGTTGTACTTCGCAACGTCAGGTCCCTGTTTTCAGAATTTGAAGTTGAATTATAATTTTAAACGTATGCAAAAATGGCATAGGAATGTGAAATGCAAACCTTTAGGCCCAAACCCTAAACGACCAAGTTCCACCGGAAGTCGTCCTTCGCAGCGTCAGGTCCCTGATTGCAGGATCTGCAGTTGAACTTGAATTGAGGACGTATGCAAAAATGGCACAGGCTTGTGAAATGCAAACTCTAGGCCCAAACCCTAAACTACCGGGTTCCACTGGGAGTCGTACTTGGAAACATCCAGCCTCAGACCGCAGATTTAGAATTTGTATTTGAATTCGAAACATTAACAAAAACGGCCTACAAATGTGTGCAGCACACTCTGGGCCCTAAACCCTACAGAGCACATTCTGGGTCTTTGAACTCGTCGCGAGGACCCTAATACCCCAAACCCCTAACCCTAAATCCCCCACCCCCTTGCTGCTCTTTCACAGTCGCTATGATTCTGATCATTAACTCAAAATGGGGGTAAAGATTCTCACACCCTAAAATGTAAACTCCTATCCCCTAACCCCAACCACTTGTTGCTCTTTCACAGTCGCCATGATGATTATCATTGACTCAAACTCAGGGTGCTAATCCTAATATTCTACACCCCAACCCCCACCTGCTGCTCTATACCGGCTCCCAATGAGGGCTCAACCTCAGTATGACAACCGTACTTCTGGGTTCGGCATTCTCAGGGTTTGGCGTCGACCGTTGTCCCTCACCACCTGCGCATTAACCTGGGCCGGTCACCTCTGGTTCACAGTCGCCATGCTACCAACCACTAACTCAGACTCGGAGTGAAAATTCCAATAGCTTAATCCCCATACCACATATAACATACCCCCAAGCCCACTTACCTGCTGCTCTTTCACAGTCGCCATGATCCGTAGCATAGACTCAAAATCAGGATGAGACTCAGTAGGTCCATGGTTCCTCATGATTAGATTCTCGTAGTTGGGTGGGCGGCTGATGAAGGGAGCACTAGTGAGGCCACGCTTCCTACTCAAAGAGGAATATGACACATTAGTTTTTTTTTATAATAAGGAATTTTACCTTTGAGGGTAGGTCTCTGTGCACTAGCCCTACTCTAGACTCAAGGATTTTGTCCAAGTGATTGGCGGAGTCACAACTTTCATTAAATACAATCTCAGTCCTGCTCAATGTAAGGTATGCCTTTGTGTACGCTGTCTGGCAGATTGTTAGCGATTTACTGACAAGTCAGTAAATCATATGACATGCCATTTCATCACATGCACACACTCCCACACTGCCATATATATCACCACATACACAGCAACAATATAATCAACAGCACAACAACATACCCCCCCCCCCCCCCCCCCACACACACACACACACACACATACACACACACATTCCCCCCCCTCCCCCCCCCTACCACCCCCAGCACCCCCACCTCCCCCCCCCCCCCCCCCCCCCCACCCCACCACCACTACCACCACCACCACCACACACACACACACACACTTCACCCCACCTGATGCTCTTGTTCTCAGATTCATGGGACTACATCCGAGTGTTAATATCAGACCGAGAGCTGTTTCTACGAGCGCGCCTATGCCCCTTCATGCTGTTAGACTCTGCCATACTCTGATTCAGCGAGTGAGGTGATGTCGCACATCCACCTGTTCCTTGGAGCGCGGCTCTGCCACCTCATGCTGTTAGAGCCAACACACTCACAAACACAGAATGACACACACAGCAACAGAAAAAGCGACACACTTACACCTCCCTCTGCCCCCCCACTCTCCTCCCCCACCCCCTCAACCATCCCCCCACCCCACCCACCCCCAACACCACCCCAAACCCACACACCGGCGCATTTCACCCCACCTCATGCTCGTCTTCTTTTCTTGCTGGGACTGCATCCGACTGCCCATTGCGGAGCGCAAGCTGCTCCGTGGTGTGCGGCTCAGCCACTTCATGCTGTTAGAGCCACCCAAAGTACAATTCGATGGTGAAGGCGAATTTAGTAGTGATGTTTGGGACGCTTGTCCTGTGTTTAGAGACATGGGCGTCGTTAAAGGGGGGGGCCTGCGTGTCACTCTTCTGCTCTCCACACTCAGTCTTGACAAAGATATTTGGTCTTCTAAAGAGGGGGGCTGCGCCCAGGTCCCACCGAACTCAGTTCCCCCCTCGCCCCCAGGTGGGGTGTTATGAGAGCATGCGGGAGCAGTAGGTGAGAGACGTGTGAGGGGGAATGAGGCGACGGATGAAGCCTCCTCATCCTCCTCCACCCCCAGGTCCTCGTACCCCAACATGGCTGAGCTGTCAGCCAGGCTTGTCATGGATGAACACGGGACCAGGGGCACACTGCCCCGGGAGGGGGCACGGGAGCCAGGCGCCAGGCTGGCGATGTAGCCCATGGAAGTTGGTGAGTTGGGCCTGTCTGGGTGGTAAACTCCGAAAGAGGCTTGGCCCAAGATCGCGGCCTCGGAGGATCCTCTTGAGGACACAGACTCAGAGACAGAGTGACAGGTGGACAAAGCCTGAACCCTATGGTGCCGGGGGGATAGGACTCGATGGTGTGCCTGGTCAGCAGAGCGGGCCCTTGGCTTTGACTGTGATTTTGGTGAGGGGCTCGGAACGAAATATGAGAAGCTGGCTGGGAGCTGATTTTCAACCGACAGCCAAGCTTTGGCGTGACTCAGTCCATGTTCCCCACTCATGCTCTGAGACCGGAGGGGCTGTGACCTGCCACGGATAGGACCTGCCGGTTCTGGAGCTGGTTCCGGAGCTGGGTTTGGAGCTGTTTCTGGACTGAAGGACACTTCTCTAACCAGAGGCGACTGTGTACGTGATGTAGGGGCAGGCCCTGCCGAGCCTGCTCCTGCTGCTGCTGCTCCTGCTGATGAACCATCCAGTAAAATTACTTCTGTTTCTGTTCCTGTTTCTGTCGGCAGTGAAAGGTGATCAAGCTCATCGCTTTCACTCCGAGCAGGTAAGCCAGTTAGGTTATGGGGCTTGGAAGGATCACTTTCTGGTACATAGCTTCTACCCTGTAGCTTAGGAATAGGTGGAAGGGCGTGATGTTCATTGCGAGTTTTGGGGATGGGGCATTGTTCATTGCGAACTGCACTGTTCACCATGAAGTTGGGGTTGAAGGAGAAGGGGGCATGCGCGGTGTGAGGCTGATCCGACTGTACTTCATGAGGCTGCCTCCCTCCCCAGGAGGCACGGGTGTGATGGTGTTGGTCGTGGCCTGGTCTTGGATCAACCGATCCAACTGATTGAGTCACATTCTGTTGACGTTTGTTAAATGCTGACCTGGCAAAGTCGGGTTGTGCTGAGAAGACCTGCGTTCGGTGGGCCCTGGGCGCAGCCCCCCTCTTCTTGGCGCTCTGAGCAGATCTAATTGAGCTGGCTAGGTTCTTCATCTGTATCGCTATCTCACTTGGATGAAATGAGGGGGGGCGGCTTGGACCTGTGTAGGGGGGTGTTTCGGCTAGGGTTAGTTTGTAGTGTAGGAGGGTGATAGGGTTTAGGGTTTTGGGTTTATCGATCTCACTTGGATGCAATGAGGTGGAGCAGGTTGAACCTGTGTAGGGGCAGAGGGGGTGAGGTTGTGGGTGGTTGTGTGGTGGTGCGGTGGTGTAGAAGTGTGGTGGTGTGGTGTGGTGGTGTGGTGGTGTGGTGCGGTGGTGTGGTGGTGGTGGTGTGGTGGTGAGGTGGTGTGGGAGTAAGTTGGTTGGTTGGTTGGTTTGGGGGTGGGGGGTGGGGTGGGAGGTAGTCAGTTGCTTATATCTCATTCACCCAGTGATAGGATTGGCCATGTGAGGAACTTACGTTCATCTGCATCGCAATCTTACTTGGATGTACCCAGGGAGGGGGGGACAAGATAAACCCGTTTAGGGGGTGGGGTGGGGGGGTGGGGTGGGGGGGGGTCAGGTGCTTGAATCTCTTTCACTTCACTTAAGGCAGTGACATGGAACTTTTGTGCACATATGTGGGGTGAGGAGAGTCTGTGCATAACCTGGGGGTGGCAATGGGTGGGTGGGTGAGGTGGGCGGGGGTTTAGGCTGGTGTAGTCAGCAGATGTAAGTACGCCTTAATGAGGTCAGCTGCTTGGATATTGATCACTCAGTGATGGGATTGGCATGTTTTGTTTGTTTGGTCTGGTTTTCTTTTGTTTTGTTTGTTTGGTATGGTTTTGTCTGGTCTATCTGGCCAGGTATGGCCTGCACAAATCACGATGACTTCCCTTCCTTTCTTTACCTCACCCACCCACCCACCCACCCACCCGTGCAGCAAACAGTCAAGTGCCTCACCATAAACATGAATAGCTGGTTGGTGGTGAGGGGAGGCCTCTCCATTGCCAGGCTGGCAGGAAGGGGGCTCTTGTTGCTGCTCTTCTTGGGCTTGCCTCTGAAGGTAGTTAGAAGGGAACGTATTCTTCGATGCGTTTGCCCTTGAGCTCTGTTGCACAGTTGGGGGTGAGGGGTGAGGTGGGGTGCGGTGGATAGGGTTTAAGGGGGTGGGGGGGGGGGGGGGGGGCGAGGGCTACGAGGTGGGAGGAGGGGTGTGGGTGTGGGTGTGGGTGTGGGGTGTGGGTGAGGGTGGGGTTGGTGGGAGGAGAGTGGTGGGGTGGGGTGGGTGGATAGGGTATGTGTGAGGGGGAGGGTTTAGTGTCTGAATGGAATGTGGCTTAGATTCTTCTGTCCCAGAGAGTCTATCTTTGCCTCCAATATCTCATCATTAATATAGGGGCCCCCATCTTGGTCCCAATATTCATCAACGCCTTCATCAAGATCATGGTTGTGGGCTTGAGTGTGTGTTTGCGTGTGTTTGTGTGGGTGCGGGTGTTAGTGTGGGAGTTTATGTGGGTGTGTGGGGTGGGGTGGGTGGGGGGATCTCACCCTCCTGATAGAAGCCATTTTTGCCTCCACCATCTCATCATCAATATAAGGGTCTCCATCCTCATCCCATCCATTCACTGTCGAATCCATCAAGATCATGGTTCCCATCTTTTGCAAGTCCCTTGCGTTGGATCGAGACTGCGCCGAATCCATGGCCTGTTGCACTTGATCCTGTACTGCCTTGCGGTTGTCCAGGTGTTGGGGGCTTGCCCACCTTCGGGGGGAGGTACCTGTACATCAAGAGGAGGGACATCCATGTACATCAAGAGGAGGGACGTACGGGTAAATCAAGAGGAGGGACGTACGTGAACATCAAGAGGAGGGGCATACGTGTACATCAAGATGAGGGATGTACGTGTACATCAAGAGAAGGGACGTACTTGTGCATCAAAAGGAGGGACATACGTGTACATCAAGATGAAGGACGTACGTGTACAGCAAGAGGAGGGACGTATGTGTACATCAAGATGAGGGAGGTACGTGTACATCAAGATAAGGGACGTACGTGTACATCAAGAGGAGGGGCATATGTGTACATCAAGGAGAGGGACATACGTTTACACCAAGGAGAGGGATGAACGTGTAAAACAAAGGGAGAGACATACAAGTACATTAAGGATAGAGAGTTATGTGTACATCGAGGACAGAGGTGCATGTGTACCCAAAGGGGAAGGATGTACATAGGTTTACATTTGTAGATGATTGCCACATTGAATAAAATGTTTTACTATGTGTATAACGTGTTGTATTACCTTGAGGCTGAACGGAATATGCTACACAACATCACACCCAATGATACACACCTGGGATTACCTCCCTCTCCCCTAGACCTGCCCACCTACATCACACCAAATATAAATCCTACATCCAACCAGCCCCCCCCCCCCCCCCCCCCCCTCCCCCCCTCTCCCCAATCGGCCCTCACGCACCCCATCCCACCCCACCCACCCACCCAATCAGCCCTCACCCCCCACCCCCACCCCCCTGCCTAAAACACACACACAAGCACAAACACCTCCCCACCCCACATTTCCTTAACCCCCCCCCCCCCCCCCCCCCCCCCCCCACACACACACACACACACACACACACACACACACACAGACATAAACACACACACAAACAACAAAAAAACACCCACCTGGGCTTCCCTCACTCCTCCCCCCTGCAAAAGAATCTTTGCTGTGTTCCTCTGCTGCTGCTGTTGTTG
>JACBWV010000338.1:6658830-6668830 GCA_013435795.1 Chlamydomonas sp. ICE-L | reverse complement strand
CCGTGACACACCACTCTGTTTCTTACTTACACAAACCATCCCCAAGCCATATGCCACCCTCTCTCAAACGTTTCTCTCAACACCCACCGCACATTTCACATATGCCTCCCTCCAAGTTGTTCCCCCGCAGTAGACCCTTCCTTCCCTCCTCTTCGCATCCCTACATCCCCCACCCTCCACCCCCCCCCCCCCCTCACCCCCCCCCTCCCACACAGTCCCTTCTCCCTCTGCAACCTCCCCCCTACACAGAAACACACACCGACTCCCCTGCTTCTCCCTATCTATTCCGCGCCACTCAAGCTGTTGCATGTGCTCGTATCGAAAGGCGAAAGTGACAAAGAACAGGTTGGGAATTCCCAGCCGCAGTAATCTCGGAAACGTTTGCGAGTGTTAATGTTCCTGCCCCCCTGAAAACATTAGACTCGCGCGCAGGGTCGGCCACTTTTCTGCAGCGATTGAACGGATCCTCGCGCACGGATACTCAGCTGGGCGCGAAAAGTCTTGCTTTGACCTGCGGAGCAAATCTTCATTAGGAGGATCTGTCACTCTCTCACAATAAAATTGAGCTCGGAACCATGGTAGCAATGGCTAGGCCACAATTCCTACAGCTTCTGCTTCGCGCATTGTTTCCCAGTTGGGTATGCAAGCCGTTGACTTTGCGCGCATTTACCCAGTTGGTCATGACATCTTTGGTGTTGACCGTCCATTGAGTAAACTCTGCCCCGCACTTGCTGTACGATCTCATGCATTGGGGAGAGGTTTCAGACAACGGATGGGCACGCTCGTGTGCGGTGCAAGGGCGAGAACGCTCAGCAAGATGGAATGGACGGTCATGCTGCGGACGGTCATGCATGCGGCTCATGCCGACTCGCGGGAATCCATGTTTGTCTACATATATACATATATATATATATATATATATATATATATATATATATATATATATATATATATATATATCCATAGGTGCCTCATATTGTTTGCGACGGAGTCAGTTTTTTTCATTTGGTCAAGAACAGCCTTGTTTTTCATCTGGTCGCGAACAGCCTTGTTCGGCAGGCCGGTGGCAGTACATCAGATGTGCGATAATTAGTGATACAAATGCAGATCGCGTCAGATACGAGGCCGCGCAAGCTATTCCGAAGAAAGGGACCTTGGGACGAAAGGCTTATCGAACCCCTATTACAAGGTCGGAGGCTGCGCTTCAGCCTTGGCCTCGGAATCTACTGAAATAGCTGTACATCTCAAGATTTCACCTCCCTGTGGCCTACCACACCATGGCTCAGGATTAGGGTGTGTTTTCAACAATCTTCCCCAAATCAAAAACTGAGTTCAGACGTGGATGTTTGAAGACAAATTAAAAAAATGTTTGTTTTTTGAATTGTTTTTCAAAATATTTGAATTTTGAATAAAAAAAAAAAAAAATCTGCTCGCTGTATCTTGAGATAGAGCAAAACCGAGGCCCAAAATGTTTCAATTCAGGCTGTGCAACTCTGACCTAGACTTAGGACACCCACGAAATGTAAATAATCAGTGTTTTGGGGGTCCTTACTCAACTGTACTGCCTGTGTACTGCCTTCCAAGACCTTCCGTAATAACTACTGGTAGTGAAAGACGTTACACAACATTTGTACCCAGTGTTATTTTTAAATGGCATGTTTTGGTCGCGATAGGCTCCGTATCACTTCCTACGTAAAACCCGTATCGACTTAGGGAACCCCATAGTAACAAATTAGCATGTTTCACTTGACCTGGCCCCCACCATTTGAGAAAACCCAAATCCGAGTATTTGTGTTTTGAACTGATGTGGTTGGGCAACTTATTAGCAAAAAATCTTTGTTTTTGGACTTGAGGGCATAGGCTCAATCCATCCGTATCACTCAGGGTCTGACTTAGGCACCCATGGATATACATATATATATATATATATATATATGTATGGTATTATAATAAATAACCCCAATTGTCTGTGCACCTCATGTTTTCAACACATCTAAAATAAAAACTAATTTCTTAACTGTTGTTTGCTTCCCTTCTTCAAACTCCAAACTCTGTGTGCCTACCTGTCCTGTCTTCAAGACCTCCCGCAAAGTACGGAAGCCACCTGTAGGGTTTAAGTGCGAAGCTGAGTGGAAGCTGCTCCCACTGCTCCCCACTGCAAGTAGAATCCCTGGGTTGTTGCGCACTAGCTGGTGGTACGCATGGACAGGGTTTACGTCACATTTTGTGGCTGGTAACCTGGTGGGGCTAGCTGACTCAATGGGAGCATTGTTGATGGTGAGGAAGACGGGCGAGGGGGCACGTTGTGGGGAGCGGGAGAGCCGGCTGTTGGTGTTGGCTGTCATCTCGGGTTTTGTAGTTGGCAACCTGGTGGGGCTAGCTGCCTCAAAGGTTGCATTGTCTATGGTGAGGAAGACGGGCGAAGGTGGACGTTGTGGGGAGTGTGAGAGTCGGCTGTTGGTGCTGGCTGTCATTTCGGCCACTGCTACTGCTGATGCACTGGCGTGGGTGTGCGTGTGGGGGTGGGAGTTTTCTGGCCCTGCTGTTGGTGCTGCTGGTGGTGGCAAAGGGAGGAGCTAAATGAGAGAAGGGAGTGGTGCATTGTTATTAATGCACCATGTGACCATGTCGGTCGTGGCTGTCACCAAGTATCCCCAATGTAGCTGCCTGTGCAGAAAGGGGGGGGGGGGGGGGGGGGGGGGGGGAGGGGGGGAGGCAAGGCTCACTTGCAGCTCCTGCTGCAGCTGCTGGTGCTGCTGCTACGGTAATAATCTTGATACAGTGCTGTTGCTGCTGCTGCTGCTGCTACAACGATTCTCCTGCAGCTGCTGCTGCTAAGGCAATACTCCTGCTGCCGTGGTGCTCCTGCTGCTGCTTCTCCTGCCGCTTCTAAAATGCTGAAATTCTGCTATCGAGGCCGAAGGCTATTCAAAGCGCTATTCACACCTCCATGCACAGCAGGCACGCGTGCACAACCTACTTTGTCGCAGGGCAGATGAACAAGGCCGAGCTCGTGTTGCGAGTGTTCGCTTGTTGCGAGATAGTCCGCGATGAATTGATAACGCGATCAAACTTGTTGCGAGTAATTGGCAGTTCACGTCGGTTTGCCATAGACTTGGCATGTGTTCGATGAGCTCGTCATATTGCGAGCAACTATGTGGTATAAGCATTTATGGCGAAACCTAGAGCCATTACGCAAGCCGTGGACAGTCGAAACATGTAGAAGCTGAGTGAAAAGTTAAGAACCAGGTGGCGTGGTTCCGAGGGAGCACGAAACACTTCGACCTGGCACCGTCGACCTGGTGCTTCGACCTCACCGCTTCGACCTGGCGTTGTAGGGGTTGATGAGTAAGCAGAGATTGGATCGGATTGGATCAAGCATATTTTGATCATATTGTTTCAAACGTCGCTGTGGCTGCCGAAGACGGCAAGCAGCCTTGCAATTCAGCGGATGAGTTTGAATTCAATTGTTCAGAACAAGTCGTAGGTCATACTTAGAGGTTAGAACATCGATGTTTTCACGAAAATATAACAATTCTCCCCAGCCCCCCCCCCCCCCCCCCCCCTGATTCTCTGTCTATTCCAAATCATACTCTGAATTGCTAAATGAAATTGAAATGAAATGAAATGAAATAATGAAATGAAATGAACAGGGTAATTCAAAGCGCGCGCTTTTGCGCTTTTGAGTGCTGACTTTTTGCCCCCCTCTGCGCTTTAAGCGCAGATTTTTGCAACCCCTTGTGGGCGCTGCAAGCAATTTTTGTGCTTTTTGCACTACAAAGCGCAGCTTTTTTTGTTTTTAAGAGCGCTAAAGCGCTGGCCAATTTGGCCTTTTGAAGCACCCTGGAAATGAAATGAAATTATTGCATCCGTGTAATACAGTTACTCACAGGACGTGAAGTTAAGGACACCATAGCGAAAGCCGGAGCTAGCTAAAGTCACCGTAGGACCACAACATTTAGAAGGATCACCGCCGATGCAAGCACCGTTGGCCACATTATGCCAGTGCACCGTACTACGGGGGGTTTTCACCCCGGTTTGGGAGCACCAACACAAAGTAACTGGCTAGACTTAAAAATGAGGGGGGGCACGGTCTGTGTGCTAGTCCCCGCGTATCGCCTCGGGGTGTGCTTCCATAAAACGTCTGCACTGTAAAATACTTTGAAAGCTAGAAATAGTGTGGGAGCGGACTGTGTCCGCCAGCTTAAGGGCACACGATCTGTCAAGTCCAAGTGTAGTCATAGAAGTAAAAAAAGAGGTTGGGATAGTACCCGTTGTTCCAATGGTGATAATTACGTAGTGAACATTATATCCAGCCGATAGAAGGCCATTCACTAGGCTAACATGCTGGGCATGTTTAGTAATAAACTTGGTTGCATGGTTGGTATCAGAGCAGTAACCAAGCTCAAGGAGCCAAATTTCTTTATCTTGTAGGCAGGTAGGAGAGTCTTTGTCAGGTAGGATGGCAAGGTCAGGCCTCATTCAGGGTACTTAAATTGGCCAATTTGACCAGCCCTATAGCGCACTGGAGAAAATAAAATCTGCGCTATAAGCGCACAGTAAAAAAAACGCAGCGCTTTCCAAAAGCCTAAAAAAAAAAGCGCAAAAAAAACTGCGCTTTAAGCGCGCAAACGTTTTTTTTCCAGCGCTTTTCTTGTGCTGCTGGTGAACTGGTGGGGTGCCAGAGAGACTCTTGTGGGTGAGTGGGGGAGGGGGGGGGGGGGGGAGGGGGAAACCTGTTACAAATTGAAGGACCGGCTGAAGCATGCACGGATGGAGTAGGAGTGTCTCGTGGAGCAGGGACAGAACACCGCACGGCCGAAGGACCGGCTGAAGCATCCAGTGCAGCCGCAATGGTTCCCTTCCGCTTCGTCGGGGACGCAGAAACGGCAACGAATCCGGCTGCACAAAGTGGAAGGAGTTGATTTAGCCAAGAAGATATGATGGCATCCAGCAGAGTCCATGACGACATAGGTCGCAACTCGATAAGCAAACACACACAGATACAGCTCGATCAAATTATGTACCCAAGCAATCGAACTTACTCGTGACCCAGTAGTTCTTGGTCTTCGCTGTCGGGACCCCAGCGGTCTTGGCCTTCTTCGTCGGGTTATCCTGCTTGCCCATCGCAGCAGTAGGGGCGACTAGGAGAGCGGTAGGGGTGACTAGAAGAGCAGCAGAGGCGAGCAGCAGAGGCAACAGGCGAGTAGAGCAGGAAGGAGGAGGCGGAAAGGAAGAGAGAGAGGAGGAGCAGGAGGAGGAGAGTGAAAAAGAGGTGGCGGAGGAGAAGTGAGGAGCGAGGACTCCGACTTGGCGACTGGGCGACGAGGAGTCGAAGACAAGGACTGCACAAGGGGTAAAGGAAAAGTTTAGACACTTGATGTCAGCACGTTTTCAGGAATTCGGCAGGTCACAACTCAACAAGCTGAAAGAGTACTCGACTCGTCGATTCAGACGCAATCGAACTTACGTGCACTATGAATAAAACAGCATTTTACGAACTTGCTAATTCTCGGACAGGTTTCGTAAAGTGAAAATCTACGAACCCCCCTCGTAATATGTCATGAGGACCCTTAGTAAAGTTTTGTCTATCATCTAAAGCATTTTACGAAGCCCAAATAGCAAATTACGAGGGGGGGGTTCGTAGATCGAGAATCCCCATAGCCTGTTACGAAGCCTATGATCAATTTACGAACTGGATTCATCCCCAAAGCATTTTACGAAGCCTATGTAGCAAATTACGAACTGGATTCATCCCAAATTGGTACGAATTCTCCCCAAATCACGGAGAATTCGGAACTTAGCTTCGTAAAACATAGTACCCTGTACCCAAAACCCATTAATTCCAAGTCAAGACTCACTGACTCACTGACTCCCTAACTGATTGACTCACCGACTTACTAACTCAATGAATCACTGACACACTGGCTCACTAGCTCACTAGCTCCCTGAATGATTGACTCACTGTCTCACTGACTCTCTGGCTCACTGGCTCACTGACTGATTGACTCACTGACTCATTGACTCACTGACTCTCTAACTCACTGACTCACTGACCCACTGACTCACTAACTCACTGGCTCACTGGCTCGCTGACTCTCTGACTCAATGACTCACTGACTCACTGGCTCACTGAATCACTGACTCACTGACTGATTGACTGACTGACTCTCTAACTCACTAACTCACTGACTGATTGACTCACTGACTCTCTAACTCATTGACTCTCTAACTCACTGACTGATTTACTCACCGACTCACTGACTCACTGACTCACTGACTCACTGACTCACTAAATGACTCATCGACTAACTGACTCACTGACTCACTAATCAGTTAGTCATGACTCACTGACTCACTGACTCACTAACTCACAGACTCACAGACTCATAGGCTCACTGAATCACTGACTGATTGAGACACTCACTCACTGACTGATTAAGGGCGCCTGGTGGCGCGTCCCGAATGAAATTAATTGAACCCTCAATTCAGTTTATTTTAATTCAGTTTATTTTAATTGTACCGGTATTGAATGTTGTTTTATTTTAATTCAATTTTATTCATTTCATTTTAATTTAATTCACGTGATTTGGATGCATGCTATTGCTTTATTTTTGTCAATTCGAATAGGATTAAATTAAATTAAATTTGATGTAATTGAATTTCATGGAATCGATGGATGTTTGCAGCTTTGTTGGCTAAAAAGTGACGAAAATGAGAGTTTTTGAAGGGTTGTTGGATTTAAGCAGTGCTGAACGTTCATGCTATGCACATTTGTAGATTGGCTTTATTTTTAAGAATTTGATACAAGAAAAATGAGACAAATCAGGAGTCTGGTTGATTTTAAGGAATTTTACAAGGTGTTTCACGTTTGGGCCCAGCCCAAACGTGAACGGTACGTCCCGTCCTACTGAACGGGTTTTTGGCCAGCGGCAGATGGCGTGGCTTGCTCCTACCCCCGCCCGGTGGGCCCCCCGCCCCCGCCCCTGCCCCCGCCCCCGCACACGCACACGCACACGTGACTTGCTGACTGCCCCTCCACACTACAGCTCTACATACACTACAGCTAACTCCAGTCAAGCGAAGAATCACATCCCCTAAACTCCGGTAACCAGCCTTATTAGATAACTGCCCTCTTGTTATCTTTTTTAGATACCTATGCCTCTCTTTCTTGTAACTAACCGAACCCCCAAGCCCATCTTCCTTCCCATCTCTCTCCGCCTACTGCACAATCAAAATCATGGAAAGAGTTCAACACGGTCGGCCGACAGGATTGGCGTGGGTTACACCCCTGCTGGGCAGGCACCAGGACATAATACTGGGTTGTGACTTCCTAAGGCCTCAATAGTTTTATCCCAGACTGTGCATGTGGTTAAATAATAATTATTCTGGGCTATGGCCAAGAGGAAAATAGAAGAGAAAGAGTTTGGACAGAATTCAACACCGTCGAATGACAGGATTATTTAGCGTGGGTTACAACCCTGCTGGGCAGGCACCAGGACATAATCTTGGGTTATGACTTCCCAAGGCCTCAATGGTTTGATCTCAGACTGTGCATGTGGTTAAATAATAATTATTATGAGCTATGGCCAAGAGGAAAAGAGAAGAGAAAGCGTTTGGACAGAATTCAACACCGTCGAATGACAAGATTATTTAGCGTGGGTTATACCTCTGCTGGGCAGGCACCAGGACACAATCTTGAGTTATGACTTCCCAAGGCCTCAATAGTTTGATCTCAGACTGTGCATGTGGTTAAATAATAATTATTATAAGCTATGGCCAAGAGGAAAAGAGAAGAGAAAGAGTTTGGACAGAATTCGACACCGTCGAATGACAGGATTATTTAGCGTGGGTTACACATCTGCTGGGCAGGCACCAGGACATAATCTTGGGTTATGACTTCCCAAGGCCTCAATGGTTTGATCTCAGACTGTGCATGTGGTTAAATAATAATTATTATGAGCTATGGACAAGAGTGCGAAGGTGCCCGGTATTGTTCAAACCCAGGACACTGGGGGTCCAGAGGGGGCGAAAGCGAAAAAAGAATAGAGAAAGAGTTTGGAAAGAGTTCGACACAGTAGGATGATAGGATTACCGTGGACCCCCCCCCCCCCCCCCCCCCCCCCCCCCCCCCGCCCCCAACCCTCCTGCGTCCTAGCTGTCAACTTAGATCGGTTATTCAATTTGTCGCGGCAAAGGGTGGATTTCCATAGGCCGTGGATGGGTCTGGATGGGTCGAAAAGTACGAACAACCGACGATCCATCCAGGCCTTACATTTCCACAGAGCCCCTGGATGATTCGTATTTGTACGGATTGTACCGACGAAACACCCATCCACGAGACCCATCCAGATGGCAAAATCCATCCATGCCTTCGACCGAGGGGTGGATTGGATGAGTCTGGATGAGTCGCAAACTTTCCGGCGCATCCCGGCGCAGGCCGGCGCCGGTCTTGCTAGCGACCTGCCTCTACCCCTGTGGCCTATACCAGTTCTCTCTGCTAGTTTGACCTCCCGAAATCTGCGACCTTCCTCAGTCTGACCTCCCGAAATCTGCGGCCTCCCACAGCTAATTTCAATTCCATCTTCTGGTTTGACCTCTCGAAATCTGTGACCTCCCTCTGCTAGTTTCAATTCCCGAGATTTCGAATTGCGTCAGATCTGGTTCGAGGAACAGGAAACCCGAGACATTTTTTTCCCTTACATTCTTCGGCACCTAAGCCACAGTGGATGGCCAGGCGATCATTCCCCTGACAACAAGTTGCCGTGCAGCAATAGCTCCAGCGCAAGTTATGGCACCCGGCCATTGCGGAACCATCCATGTCGCATTTCCACTGGCGGGAACTGGATGATCGACTGCGTACGGATGCACGAATCATCCATGACCCATCCACCAGGCGTAACCGAAAGTAAACCGATTTAGCGACCCATCCAGTACTTCACCCATCCACGCCCTATGGAAATCCACCCAAAACCCTCCGCCCCCCCCCCCCCCCCCCCCCCCCCCCCAAACACGCACACACCCCGCCCCCCCCAACCCCAACCCCAAACCCTCTTCGTCGTTCAAATTTCCAACAAGACACCATCTAGATCTGCGAAATGGCAGACGATTGCGTGCGCCTTCTAAACAATGCTTCGCATCACTGAACCAAACCACTACTGATTTACTCCTGCACTGAGCCGCTGTCTTCAACCATGCTACCTGCTGGACCATATTCAATTCGTCGATTAGTACACAGCTTTACTTGGGCGAATGTCATGCTTTAAGGCAAGCCGATTGAGTGTTGCGGATGGAGAGGGAGGATTCGAATGCCGCAGGTAGTTGCGCAGGTTTGAAAGTCGAAGGTTTGAATCGCTGCTGGTCCTTACCTCCTGATTACTCCCAGCTGTTGCATCAGAGGTACGAGGTGCCTCCTTACTTGTTTGTCAATTAAATGCCTGCTTGCCTGCATGCTTGCCCGCTTAGTTACCTGCTTGCCTGCTTGAATTCTCTCTGCTGCCTGCCTGCTTCACACCTGCATGCATGCCTATGTACCTCCATGATTGACAAATGCCTGCCTGCTGTCTGATTATTGACACCTGCCTGTTAACTAGGTTCCTGCTCCTGACGCAAGCGACGACAAGAGGTGTATGCATTTTGAAGAAGTCTCCCCTGAACAGGCTACACAGTGGCAATATGTTGTTATAGAACCAACACATGTGAGTAGATCTGAATCATCTGTCTCGTATGCTGTACCATATGTCATGTACGCTGCACCATTTGTCTTGTAGGTTGAACCATCTGTCTTGTACGCTGCACCATTTGTCGTGTATGCTGAACCATTTGTCTTGTACGTTGCACCATATGTCTCGTATGCTGCACCATCGTGTCTTGTATGCTGCACCAACGTGTCTTGTATGCTGCACCATTTGGCTTGTATGCAGCATGATTTGCCTTGCTGCACCATGTGTCTTGTATGCTGCGCCATGTGTCGTATATGCTGCACCATCTATCTTGTATG
>JACBWV010000338.1:6493830-6653830 GCA_013435795.1 Chlamydomonas sp. ICE-L | reverse complement strand
GAGGCACCCCGTGAGGCACCCCGTGAGGCGCCCCGCGAGGCACCCCGTGAGGCACCCCGTGAGGCGCCCCGCGAGGCACCCCGTGAGGCACCCCGTGAGGCACCCCGTGAGGCACCCCGTGAGGCACCCCGTGAGGCACCCCGTGAGGCGCCCCGCGAGGCACCCCGTGAGGCACCCCGTGGGGCACCCCGTGAGGCACCCCGTGAGGCACCCCGTGAGGCACCCCGTGAGGCACCCCGTGAGGCACTCTGATTTTCATTGATACTTGCACGATACTCCACGAATCCCTAGGCTAACTCAGGCTATTTTGCGTTATTTTGGTCTTTTTCAGGCTTTCCCAGGCTATTTTCCGATACTTGCCCGATACTTCACCGTCTCCTAGGCTATTTCGGGTTATTTCAGGCTATTTTAGGCTATTCCAGGCTTTTCATCGATCCTCGCACGTTAAATCACCGTCTTCCAGGCTATTTCAGGCTATTCCAGGCTTTTCATCGATCCTCGCACGTTAAATCACCGTCTTCCAGGCTATTTCAGGCTATTTCAGGCTTTTCATCGATCCTCGCACGTTAAATCACCGTCTTCCAGGCTATGTCAGGCTATTTCAGGCTATTTCGGGCTATTTCGGGCTATTTCAGGCTATTCCAGGCTATTTCATCGATCCTCGCACGTCAGTTCACCGTTCCCCAGGCTATTTATCGATGATTGTCCGATACTGTCCGATATTGTCCGATATTGTCCGATACTTGTCCCATGTTGTCCGTTACTTGTCCGATATTGTCCGATATTGTCCGATATGTCACGTCAGTGAGTCCGTCTAT
The DNA here is from genome assembly GCA_013435795.1 of Chlamydomonas sp. ICE-L. Taxonomy (NCBI): domain Eukaryota; kingdom Viridiplantae; phylum Chlorophyta; class Chlorophyceae; order Chlamydomonadales; family Chlamydomonadaceae; genus Chlamydomonas; species Chlamydomonas sp. ICE-L. Next base: position 6,653,012 of record JACBWV010000338.1, on the reverse strand, counting down.
TTCACTCCCTTTCGGTCTAATTTTTTCCATGTTGTTCCAGGCTGTTCCAGGCTATGTTTATGCTTTTACAGGCTACCCTAAGGTGTTGTAGGGCTATTATTAGGCTGCGTTAGTCTATAGTTAGTGGCATGCTCACCCAAACATTCTGCTATGTGGGTTATGCTTCCTTCTAGTCACCTTTTCGTTCTGTGGGACTTCCATACTCGTGCTCTACTCTTGTCCCCTTGGCCACAACTCAGTATGCATATCATCTGAGCGCTTACAAAGTTTTGGGAGGAAACATTTTGAGGCAGGGTGACTCTCTCTCTTGAGAAATGCTTCCTCAGGTACCTGCTCAGGGTGTAACACCAGGGGTTCAGGTCAGCAATAACCTACCGCGACACTCTCAATTCCATTTCTACTCCCTTCCTCTTGGCTACAGCTTGTTTTCAATCACATCTAACCATATACACACTCTTAGGACAATCTATCCATGCATGGTGGCTCTCTTTATAAAAATCCTTCCTCAAGTACCTGCTCTGGGTGTAACACCTGGGTCAGGGTCTGAAAAGGCTTGCGCGACACTCTCAAATTCATTTCCCACTCATCTCCTCTTGGTAACAGCTTCTTTTATGTCACATCTAGCCATACACAAACTCTTGGGGCCATCCAATTCATTTTGAATGCTCTCTCATTTAAAAAGATCTTGCCCAAGTACCTGCTCTGGGTGTAACCCTAGGGGGCTCAGCTCACCCAACATTTTCTCTATTTATTAATACCTGATTCATGACCCTTTCCTCTTGGCCACAGGTCGGTTTAAGTCATATCTAGCCATACACAAACTCTTGGGGCCATCCAATTTGTTTCGAATGCTCTCTCATTTAAAAAGATCTTGCCCAAGTACCTGCTCTGGGTGTAACCCTAGGGGGCTCAGCTCACCCAACATTTTATCTATTTATTAATACCTGATTCCTGACCCTTTCCTCTTGGCCACAGGTCGGTTTAAGTCATATCTAGCCATACACAAACTCTTGGGGCCATCAAATTTGTTTCGAATGCTCTCTCATTTAAAAAGATCTTGCCCAAGTACCTGCTCTGGGTGTAACCCTAGGGGGCTCAGCTCACCCAACATTTTCTCTATTTATTAATACCTGATTCCTGACCCTTTCCTCTTGGCCACAGGTCGGTTTAAGTCATATCTAGCCATACACAAACTCTTGGGGCCATCCAATTTGTTTCGAATGCTCTCTCATTTAAAAAGATCTTGCCCAAGTACCTGCTCTGGGTGTAACCCTAGGGGGCTCAGCTCACCCAACATTTTCTCTATTTATTAATACCTGATTCCTGACCTTTCCTCTTGGCCACAGGTCGGTTTAAGTCATATCTAGCCATACACAAACTCTTGGGGCCATCCAATTTGTTTCGAATGCTCTCTCATTTAAAAAGATCTTGCCCAAGTACCTGCTCTGGGTGTAACCCTAGGGGGCTCAGCTCACCCAACATTTTCTCTATTTATTAATACCTGATTCCTGACCCTTTCCTCTTGGCCACAGGTCGGTTTAAGTCATATCTAGCCATACACAAACTCTTGGGGCCATCCAATTTGTTTCGAATGCTCTCTCATTTAAAAAGATCTTGCCCAAGTACCTGCTCTGGGTGTAACCCTAGGGGGCTCAGCTCACCCAACATTTTCTCTATTTATTAATACCTGATTCCTGACCCTTTCCTCTTGGCCACAGGTCGGTTTAAGTCATATCTAGCCATACACAAACTCTTGGGGCCATCCAATTTGTTTCGAATGCTCTCTCATTTAAAAAGATCTTGCCCAAGTACCTGCTCTGGGTGTAACCCTAGGGGGCTCAGCTCACCCAACATTTTCTCTATTTATTAATACCTGATTCCTGACCCTTTCCTCTTGGCCACAGGTCGGTTTAAGTCATATCTAGCCATACACAAACTCTTGGGGCCATCCAATTTGTTTCGAATGCTCTCTCATTTAAAAAGATCTTGCCCAAGTACCTGCTCTGGGTGTAACCCTAGGGGGCTCAGCTCACCCAACATTTTCTCTATTTATTAATACCTGATTCCTGACCCTTTCCTCTTGGCCACAGGTCGGTTTAAGTCATATCTAGCCATACACAAACTCTTGGGGCCATCCAATTTGTTTCGAATGCTCTCTCATTTAAAAAGATCTTGCCCAAGTACCTGCTCTGGGTGTAACCCTAGGGGGCTCAGCTCACCCAACATTTTCTCTATTTATTAATACCTGATTCCTGACCCTTTCCTCTTGGCCACAGGTCGGTTTAAGTCATATCTAGCCATACACAAACTCTTGGGGCCATCCAATTTGTTTCGAATGCTCTCTCATTTAAAAAGATCTTGCCCAAGTACCTGCTCTGGGTGTAACCCTAGGGGGCTCAGCTCACCCAACATTTTCTCTATTTATTAATACCTGATTCCTGACCCTTTCCTCTTGGCCACAGGTCGGTTTAAGTCATATCTAGCCATACACAAACTCTTGGGGCCATCCAATTTGTTTCGAATGCTCTCTCATTTAAAAAGATCTTGCCCCAAGTACCTGCTCTGGGTGTAACCCTAGGGGGCTCAGCTCACCCAACATTTTCTCTATTTATTAATACCTGATTCCTGACCCTTTCCTCTTGGCCACAGGTCGGTTTAAGTCATATCTAGCCATACACAAACTCTTGGGGCCATCCAATTTGTTTCGAATGCTCTCTCATTTAAAAAGATCTTGCCCAAGTACCTGCTCTGGGTGTAACCCTAGGGGGCTCAGCTCACCCAACATTTTCTCTATTTATTAATACCTGATTCCTGACCCTTTCCTCTTGGCCACAGGTCGGTTTAAGTCATATCTAGCCATACACAAACTCTTGGGGCCATCCAATTTGTTTCGAATGCTCTCTCATTTAAAAAGATCTTGCCCAAGTACCTGCTCTGGGTGTAACCCTAGGGGGCTCAGCTCACCCAACATTTTCTCTATTTATTAATACCTGATTCCTGACCCTTTCCTCTTGGCCACAGGTCGGTTTAAGTCATATCTAGCCATACACAACTCTTGGGGCCATCCAATTTGTTTCGAATGCTCTCTCATTTAAAAAGATCTTGCCCAAGTACCTGCTCTGGGTGTAACCCTAGGGGGCTCAGCTCACCCAACATTTTCTCTATTTATTAATACCTGATTCCTGACCCTTTTCCTCTTGGCCACAGGTCGGTTTAAGTCATATCTAGCCATACACAAACTCTTGGGGCCATCCAATTTGTTTCGAATGCTCTCTCATTTAAAAGATCTTGCCCAAGTACCTGCTCTGGGTGTAACCCTAGGGGGCTCAGCTCACCCAACATTTTCTCTATTTATTAATACCTGATTCCTGACCCTTTCCTCTTGGCCACAGGTCGGTTTAAGTCATATCTAGCCATACACAAACTCTTGGGGCCATCCAATTTGTTTCGAATGCTCTCTCATTTAAAAAGATCTTGCCCAAGTACCTGCTCTGGGTGTAACCCTAGGGGGCTCAGCTCACCCAACATTTTCTCTATTTATTAATACCTGATTCCTGACCCTTTCCTCTTGGCCACAGGTCGGTTTAAGTCATATCTAGCCATACACAAACTCTTGGGGCCATCCAATTTGTTTCGAATGCTCTCTCATTTAAAAAGATCTTGCCCAAGTACCTGCTCTGGGTGTAACCCTAGGGGGCTCAGCTCACCCAACATTTTCTCTATTTATTAATACCTGATTCCTGACCCTTTCCTCTTGGCCACAGGTCGGTTTAAGTCATATCTAGCCATACACAAACTCTTGGGGCCATCCAATTTGTTTCGAATGCTCTCTCATTTAAAAAGATCTTGCCCCAAGTACCTGCTCTGGGTGTAACCCTAGGGGGCTCAGCTCACCCAACATTTTCTCTATTTATTAATACCTGATTCCTGACCCTTTCCTCTTGGCCACAGGTCGGTTTAAGTCATATCTAGCCATACACAAACTCTTGGGGCCATCCAATTTGTTTCGAATGCTCTCTCATTTAAAAGATCTTGCCCAAGTACCTGCTCTGGGTGTAACCCTAGGGGGCTCAGCTCACCCAACATTTTCTCTATTTATTAATACCTGATTCATGACCCTTTCCTCTTGGCCACAGGTCGGTTTAAGTCATATCTAGCCATACACAAACTCTTGGGGCCATCCAATTTGTTTCGAATGCTCTCTCATTTAAAAAGATCTTGCCCAAGTACCTGCTCTGGGTGTAACCCTAGGGGGCTCAGCTCACCCAACATTTTCTCTATTTATTAATACCTGATTCCTGACCTTTCCTCTTGGCCACAGGTCGGTTTAAGTCATATCTAGCCATACACAAACTCTTGGGGCCATCCAATTTGTTTCGAATGCTCTCTCATTTAAAAAGATCTTGCCCAAGTACCTGCTCTGGGTGTAACCCTAGGGGGCTCAGCTCACCCAACATTTTCTCTATTATTAATACCTGATTCCTGACCCTTTCCTCTTGGCACAAGGTCGTTTAAGTCATATCTAGCCATACACAAACTCTTGGGGCCATCCAATTTAGTTTCGAATGCTCTCTCATTTAAAAAGATCTTGCCCAAGTACCTGCTCTGGGGTAACCCTAGGGGGCTCAGCTCACCCAACATTTTATCTATTTATTAATACCTGAGTCCTACCCTTTCCTCCTCTTGGCCACAGGGTCGTTTTATTAATCATACTAGCCATACACAAACGCTTGNTCGTGGTTTTGCGAGTCCTAATCGCGGACAGGTTTGACTGCAGCATGATTCCGAGCTTCTCACCGTCCGCAGTTGCTGACAGCTTTAGAGTCAACTGATAAGACCTATAGACCTGACAAGTTTCAGTGGACGTGAGTAGAGACCCAGAACGAATGTTTCGACGACTGGACAGGTAAAAGAGCCGAGGGACGCCTCTTGAGAGAGGAGTCCTGACGGCAAACCCCAAAACCCTTAGGTTACGGGAAAGGACAGACGCGATAGGTTGCGTAGCCAATAGGCCAGGTAGAACCAATGAACAGCTAAAGCTGACAAGAAGCAGATTCGAAGGAACGAGGAAGTTCTGAGTTCAAATCAGTAGTTACCGATCTGCGTTGTTTAAACCGTAACCAGTTGAGATCCTGAACCCCATAAACTATCCGACAGTAGGAAAATGGTCCCTGAACTTGTCAGGTGCCTATATGTGATCAGTCCGATTCAGGAAAACCAAAGATCAGAAGCAGATTCGAAGGAACGAGGAAGTTCTGAGTTTACATCAGTAGTTACCGATCTGCGCTGTTTAAACCGTAACCAGTTGAGATCCTGAACCCCATAAACTATCCTACAGTAGGAAAATGGTCCCTGAACTTGTCAGGTGCCTATATGTGATCAGTCCGATTCAGGAAAACCAAAGATCAGAAGCAGATTCGAAGGAACGAGGAAGTTCTGAGTTTAAATCAGTAGTTACCGATCTGCGCTGTTCGAAAGGCGCGGATCTGTAACCAGTTCTCTAAGCTCAGAACTTCCCCGTCCCTTCGAATCTGGTTATGACATTTTGTTTACCTGAATCTAATTTATCAGATATAGGTACCTAAGAAGTTTAGAAACCATTGTCGTAGTGTAGGATAGCCTACTGGCGTGCAGGGTCCCAATTGGTAGCTGTTCGAAAGGCGCGGATCTGTAACTAGTTCTCTAAGCTCAGAACTTCCCCGTCCCTTCGATTCTGGTTATGATATTTTGTTTTCCTGAATCGATATAATCATATATAGGTACCTAAGAAGTTTAGAAACCATTATCTAGGTGTAGGATAGCCTACTGGCGTGCAGGGTCCCAACTGGTCGCCGTTCGAAAGGCACGGATCTGTAACCAGTTCTCTAAGCTCAGAACTTCCTCGTCCCTTCGAATCTGGTTATGATCTTTTGTTTTCCTGAATCTAAATAATCATATATAGGTACATGAGAAGTTTAGAAACCATTATCATAGTGGAGGATAGCCTACTGGTGTGCAGGGTCCCAACTGGTCGCTGTTCGAAAGGCGCGGATGTGTAACCAGTTCTCTAAGCTCAGAACTTCCTCGTCCCTTTGAATCTGGTTATGATCTTTTGTTTTCCAGAATCGGAATAATCATATTTGGGTACATGAGAAGTTTCGGGATCATTATCCCCCATTGTTCATCAGGTTTGATTAGCATGACCCCCATCAGGGTTGTCTAGGTCCTGTGACGCAGATCCCGCATGCACCGCAGGCGCAGGCCCCGAGAATCCGATTCAAATATGGCGACCTGCTTCTCCGCCCATGCGCGTGCGGTTACGGCGGTGCTGCATGCTGTACAGTTCAAACTGGTCAGCGCAATGGGTTAGCGCTTCAACTTAGCGGCTGTGCAAGCTTTCACTGTTCACTGCGCGTCAATTGGTTCTCGACTCAGCGATATTCCTGCAGAATAGCGCACCATGCTGCCTGCTTTCCTTGAATTAACTTGGACTGATCTATTCATAGCTTCAGCCATTCCCGAATTGCTTCCTAGATCCGTCAATACCTACATGCGCGAGCACTTTGCTTCCGCGGCACTTTGCTTTGGGAATGGTTGTGCTTCAACTCAAGACTGTAGCGACCTTCTTCTCCGCCCACGCCGGCGCGTGCGGTTAAGGTACTGCATTTTTCGTTTCGTCAAGTGGTGCCTTACTTGACCAGAGTTGTGTCGCAGGCATTAAGGCAGCTGCAGCAAAATGACCTATCATGGAGCCGCAAGAGTTCCAATGCTCGAGGTGTGAAACAGGTGCGCAGTCAGATAGCGACATGCTGCCTGCTTTCCTTGAATTAACTTGGACTGAGCTTGCTTTCATAGCTTCAGCCATTCCCGAATTACTTCTGAGATCCGTCAATACCTACACGCGCGAGCACTTTGCTTCCGCGGTACTTTGCTTTGGGAATTGTTGTGCTTCAACCCAAGACTGTAGCGACCTGCTTCTCCGCCCCCGCGCGTGCGGTTAAGGTACTGCGTTTTGCGTCTCGTCAAGTGGTGCCTTACTTGACCAGAATTTGTCTCGACTTTGACTGACTTGCTTTTTCGAGTTGTTCCGCAGGCATTAAGGCAGCTGCAGCAAGTCGACCTATCGTCCAGCTCATCATGGAGCCGCAAGAGTTCCAATGCTCGAGGTGCAAAACAGGTGCGCATTCAGATAGCGAATTTGGTTTGAACCATGGCTGCTATTTGAAAGTCGGAAGAATGCGCATTGCTGCCAATGTATCTCAACTAACGCTCACCAACGAACATTTGTCTGCAGGTCTCACTCTTGCGACTGGTCTCGCGTCAGAACGCCTGGATGCTGATGACCTTGAGGCTGAAGACGATGTCGTTGATGAACAAGAAGCACAGCATGCAGGAGTTTCGTCAATTCGTACCTGAGGAACTACTTCGTGGCCAACTGCACTTCCTTAGTAGCATATATATCTAGCTCTTCAATCACTAATTACTATCATGTTTAACTATCTAAGGATTCATTCATTATGGTGCTTTCAATTTCTGTAACAAAGATCGGAGAGTCCTGCTGTCCAAATATGCGCCCTCAGTCTTCAGTGCTTGCATTGCTTTACGAAAAAACAGATCTATTTGAACATCATTTGAGTCATGTTTGAAACAACCAACCTTGTTTCAAACCTTTTTCAAGGGGCACGTTGATGACGGCTTGATTAAGATCTATTTGAACATGGTTTGAGTCATGTTTGAAACAACCAACCTTGTTTCAAACGGATCTCAATCGGTAGGTTTGATGGCCGACTGATTCAAAAAGGAAACAAAGATCGATTGAATCAAGGTTATCTCCGATTGAATCTAAGAATGAATCAAACGAACAATTCAAACAGGATTTTCTTTGTTTCAAACGACCCTCAAAGAAGTACTAAATATCGACGATAGCAAGCCCGCTAAATGTATCCGGGCGGCATTCGAAAAGCAAGCGGGTTGCAAGCGTGTTTGCACACCCACTTGCTGCAGTTGAGTGATAGATAAGCAGTTTCCAAGGGGCTCGCAAGCGGGCATACAAGCCACTTGCAGCAAATGGCTTGTAGCAAGCGCTTGCAAGGGTCGCACTAGTCACCGACGCTAGGTAACAACCTACCTGTTCTGCTAGTCTACGCATATCATCATACACGTAAACATACATCACGTAGCCCGTCACTCTAGCATAACCCCCCAAGCTGCTGTAAGCATCCTGAGCTGTTACATTGGTAGCGGAGCTGGTTTCGTTCCTAGGGACCTCACGCATACGCATACGCACACATACGAAATTTTCCTTCCAATTAATCGCACCAGCCAGTACATCCTGGCGGCTTTTCTGGAATTTGCTGCTCTTCGAATTGCTGTCTGCACTGTCCTGTAGTTACGCTTGCACGAAGCGCCTGTTCGGTTCTCGCGGTGCTCTATCCTGTCAGGTTCAACCCGCCCTGTGCTGTGATTTTCCTGTCTTGCATGGGCGTTCTCCCCTAGCCTGCCCTGACCCTGCATGGCCTACGTCCTCGATTCTCAACGCCACGTCCTGGCCTTCTGGTCATAGCTTCTAAAGCTACATTCGTGAGCTTTAACCTCGCGGTTGGTTCCATAGCGCAGCATCGGCTCCAGTTGACACCTGAGCCATACCTGCTTTAATTAACGAACATCACGAGTCTGTCCTGCTGCTCTCAGTGCTTGCTGCATCTTTCATTGGTGCTGTACACCTGTTATCTTGCTCATCCTGTCGCGCAATTCGATTCGTCGCTGTCGTTGCCTTTGCCTGTCCTGCGGTCCGGGTCTTTGCTGCGATAGTCTCCCTCATCGTATTCTGGACGAACTCGTCTTTACAGTTACGCTTGAGGCATTTTCAGCTCATTACGCTCGCAAAATGTACTAGTCACTGCACTCAGGGAAGTGACAATTTCGCTAAATGTAGGCGAAAGACACGATTTGCAGCGGAACTACAGAGAAATGTAGGCGTACAGTGGACGAAATGTCTTGGCTCACCTCAAACCAGCGATCCCGACAGACACCCAGAACTTTTCGTACACTGAAGCGTGACCAATACTCCTCGATCGCACGTTAACTACTGAGTTATAATACGCGAAGAGCTATGCAACTTTCTGTCGCTCGAGGGTCTGTTAGCAACCTTTTCGAGGGGTCATTCTCGCGAAACTGCAAAGCTCTGCCAGCGATTCCGAGATAGAATGAACAATCAGGCAACGAAGTACTAACGCGAACTACTCGTTGGTGAAATGCTTTCATTCGGGAAAATGGACACCTCAAGTCACCGATGTGCTTTCGCTGCATGCGTCCACCGGTGGCATGCGTCAAAAATGGCGCTGTTGTAGGGCGAAACCATGCCGATTTATCACTGTGATGAAAGCCTAAGTCACACTGAAATATTAGTGTGACTTGCGATGACGTGTCAGGGCTCTTACTAATTTTGATAGATGTCTTCGCAGGGTGACCTTTCACCAGCCTTTCACGTGCATTTAGCCAAGGCGGATTGTACGCGGCATGGCGAAATGGCCGTACGATTAGAGCCTTTGCAATATGGCTAAGGTTAGCCACGCCAACCTTCTACCTCTCGTACTCCTACCTCATATTCTTCCCTCCCTCGCCCAAAGCATGTGTTTGTTGCTACTTGATATTTCTGGCGTCCTGCTTTATTCCCTCCTTTCTTTCCAGCTTTCTTTTCAGTATTACTGCGCAACGCCCTCCTCCGCCTTCCGCGTGGACAAGCGCGAAGTAGTGCGTCAGATTGTTTTTGAAATTTGACAAATGCTCTGGTCCTATCTCCTACACAAATTCCCTTACATCGGTGCCGCTAATTCTCGCAACCGATCCGTCTATGCTAGACCTGTGTAGGTTGTCAGTGCTGGAGGCATGGTATCTTGCAGCCAGCGGCCCTTGCGTTGTCAACTCCTTAACCAGGATGCCCGGTCGGCGCTGCTGTACTGCCACCGCATGAATAAGCTGCATAAATTGCAGCATCTCGGCAGCCCACTCGACGTTGCTCTGTACACGGTCAAATATGGTGGTATGTGGAGTCTGCTGTGCCAGGAGCATGACTTCAGCTTGGGATGGCAGCATGATTAGTTGGCACTGTGCAAAGTAGGATGCTGGGACAACTTGCTCCCAACTCTTATGTGAGTCATACTTCCACCTGTTCTCTCCTGGGCCTGAGTAGAGCTTTAAAGGACACGGGGCCTTACACTCTAGTTGGATCACGCACTGCCCTGGCTGCATGGTGCCCTTGAGCATTGTATCAGGAGATCATGCGTGGCAATTATCCCTTGAGACCCTGCATGATAGATGGTGGCAGAACTGTGTCTATTTGGCTGACGCACTAGACCCATGTCTATGGCATGCATCTTCACATTGGGTTCACTCCTAGTGGTTGTGGCAGTCTTGGCATGTTGCCTCTTGTGTTGTGGTGGATACTGGTTCTCCTTGCTTTGCTGGGTGTTGGGTGACAGTCCAACCTTGTCTTTATGCCTCGGTCTTCCAGATCCATTCTGCATGGTAAACTCAGACAAGTGTGGACAATGCAAGGCTGGGGTAGGACCTGAGGTTCAGGTACCTAAGCTTAAGGCAGGTTGGACTTCCAGGGGGATCTCCCTACCAATGCGCAAAAACAACACAAAGGGTGTCAATAAATGTAACTATGCCCGCCCCCCTTTTTTTGCAGGGACCCATGCTCTGTCTGGTAGCGGTCTGAAGGTTGCTTGTAGGTAGGGTTTCACAACAATTTGGCCTAGGGAATTCTGACTTGATCACATGCCTAAATAGTGTCCACCTGCTTGCATGCCTCCTTTTGTGCATTCATGTCTATATGCCTGCCTTTCTGTCTTCCTCCCTGGTGACTGATTGGCTGACTATCTGGATGGTGACTGCAGCTTGGAGGTGCTAGGCATAGAGTGTTCAGCCCATGGGAAAGTGGCTTGGTTGCTTGCATGCCTATCTGTTGCACGCATGAATACTTGCTTGTCAGTCTGCTTGGCCATTGTTGACACAAGACAAGGGGGCTTTAAACTATCATCAAATAAGAAGTAAAGGGTGCAACTTAATTTAACTATGCCTGCATTCTGTATTTGCAGGGACCATTGCTCTGTCTTCCCTCCCAGTTCTGATGTTCCACTGTCACATGAGGCTTTTGGACAACAACGTAAGTGATAAGTGAAGCTTGCTTGTAGGTGCGGTTTCGCAACAATTGTGTGGCATAGCGAATTATGTCTTGATTCATGCCTAGGTGGTGCCCACGTGCGTGCATCTGTCTATGTTTGTGTCACTGTCTCTGCCATCGTCTCTGTAAATGCATCTGTACTATGCCTCTGTCTATGTACTGCCCTTCATTGATCTCTAACGCATACCCTGCTCTGCACGTCACTGTCCTGCCCCTTACTTGCCATCCTCCCTGCCCTTCATTGCTCTGTAACGCAGGCTATGCCCAGCTAATCACCATCCTACCCCTATCCGTGCTCTCTGCCCTTCCTTGCTCTCTAACGCCTACCCTGCTCTGCTCATCATTGTCATCTAGCCCTTTGCCATTATCTCTGCCCCTCCTTGCTCTCTAACGCCTGGCCTGCTCTGCTCATCACTGTCTCCTTGCCCCTTTCCATTATCCCTGCCCCTCTTTGCTCTCTAACGCCTGCCCTGCCTTGTTCATCACCGTCGTCATGCCCCTTGCCATTATCCCTGCCCCTCTTTGCTCTCTAACGCCTTCCCTTCTCTGCTCATCACTGTCATCTAGCCCCTCGCCAATATCCCTGCCCCTCTTTGCTCTCTAACGCCTGCCCTGCCTTGTTCATCACTGTCGTCCTGCCCCTTGCCATTATCCCTGCCCCTGTTTGCTCTCCAACGCCTGATTTTCCCTGCTAATCACTGTCGTCTTGCCCCTTGCCTTTATCCCCACCCCTCTTTGCTCTCTAATGCCTGCTTTTCTCTGCTCATCACTGTCGTCCTGCCCCTTACCATTATCTCTGCACCTCTTTACTCTCTAACGCCTGCCCTGCTCATCACTGTCGTCCTGTCCTTTGCCATTATCCCTGCCCCTCTTTGCTCTCAAACGCCTGCTCTTCTCTGCTCATAACTGTCGTCCTGCCCCTTGCCATTATCCCTGCCCCTTTTTACTCTCGTGTGTACAAACTGGCTGGCAGGGATAATGGCGAGGGGCAGGACGACAGTGATGAGCATAGCAGGGCAGGCGTTAGAGAGCAAAGATGGGCAGGGATAATGGCAAGGGGCAGGACGACAGTGATGAGCAGAGCAGAGCAGAGCAGGTTTAGAGAGCAAAGAGGGGCAGGGATGATGGCAAGGGGCAGGACACTTAATGAGCAGAGCAAAGCAGGTGATAGAGAGCAGAGGGGGCCAGGGATAATGGCAAAGGACAAGACGACAGTGATGAGCAGAGCAGGGCAGGCGTTAGAGAGTAAAAAGGGGCAGGGATAATGGCAAGGGGCAAGACGACAGTGATGAGCAGAGCAGGGCAGGCGTTAGAGAGTAAAAAGGGGCAGGGATAATGTCAATGGGCAGGACGACAGTGATGAGCAGAGCAGGGCAGGTGTTAGAGAGCAAAGAGGGGCAGGGATAATGGCAAGGGGCAAGACGACAGTGATGAGCAAAGAAAAGCAGGCGTTAGAGAGCAAAGAGGGGCAGGGATAATGGCGAGGGGCAGGACGACAGTGATGAGCAGAGCAGGGCGGGCGTTAGAGAGCAAAGAGGGGCAGGGATAATGGCAAGGGGCAGGACGACAGTGATGAGCCGAGCATGGCAGGCGTTAGAGAGCAAAGAGGGTCAGGGATACTGGCAATTGCCATTATCCATGCTCTTGGTTCTCAAATGCATGCATTACTATGCTCATCACTGTGGTCATGCCCCTTGCCTTGCTCCCTTCCCTTCCTTCCTCTTGAACGCATGTCCTTCTCTGATCATCACTTTCCAGGCGTACTTTGCTCCCTTCCTTGCTTTGCTCTCTAACATATGCCCTGATCTGCTTATCGCATCCATGCCCCTTACCGTGCTCCCTGCCATTCATTGCTCTATAATGCCTGCTCTGCTCTGTTTAGCACATGCCTGCCCCTTGCCATTAACCCTGCCCTTGGTTGCTCTCTAACGCATGCCCTGCTCTGCATGTCTTGCAGGGCAAAATGATGGATGGAAATGCTACGGCTGCGATGAAGACTGTTGCCACGAAGGAACTACACATGCTGAAGATGGAAATATAAAATAGAATCAGTGAAGATATATAGATGTATAGCTTTGATTGGACGTTTCTTCTTGGTGGATATATAGGCCTATGATTTCATAAGTAGACAAATAGATAGCTGCCTGCAGGCTGCGTATATACTTGTACTTGAACTTAATTAGCTACATGGTTCCAGCCAGCAATTTGGCTGCTCGTCGTCTTTTGCTCGCTGTCTATCTATGGTTAATGGATATATAGGGAATATATGGGCTGTAGTGGATGTACATGTGTAAGGATGCTTACATAGATAAATAGGTAGATCAATAGGTTAATGCATGCATAATAAATATGTATGTAATCTATCTTCTCGAATCTTGGTGTAATTGAGAAATGCTCCTGGAAAATATTCCTGAAATGCGACCTCTCCGCCCACCGTGCCCAAACCGCCCTGCAGGCGAAGTACAGGCGAAATGTCTCAAAATAACGTACTTTTCGCCTCATTTACATGCACAAGCCGCCGTGCGTGGCGAGGTGCAGTTGAAATGTCTCAGAAGTCTGAGACATTTCGACGACAATCCGCCTTGGCTAAATGTAGGCGAAATGTCTCAGGATTCCGAGCTACAGGCGACGCGGGTATAGGGCTTAGAATTGATTAGTCATTAAATGACTATGACTAATCGAGGACCCCGCGTGCGTTCCGCGTGCGTTCCGTGTGCATTCCGCTGCGCTCGTACGCATTTAGCGATCTGTCGACTTCCCCGAGTGCTGATACATCTGATTGTCTGGCTTGCTAGAGTTGCGAGTAATTACCTCCTCTGTCGCCCACCTTTCATCTCTGTCCAGCCTACTTACTTATGTCGTCGCCTGTGCAGAATGACTCCACGCAAAGTTGCAACCCCGGGCTCCGACGCCGCTGCTGTGCAGCCTTCGACGTCGGTTGGCAGCACCAATCCCGAGGGAATTGGGTCGGCTGACACCGAGCCTGACACCGAGCTCACGACGACGCAAGATGGATCCGCCTCCGTTGGAGAACGGCCTTCCTTGTCCGTCGGCACGCTGCGACCTCGCTCTGGTTGCGGGCTTGGCCGGTCTGGTTGCATCCTCGGGTGCACCAACCGCCACCCCGACGCATGGCACTTCCAGCGCCCCCCCTACGACGACGCAGACCGCGCAGCCTCTCACTCTGGAAGAGCGCAGCGCGGCATACAAGTTGGATACGCAGCGCAGGCGCCACCAACATATGGGCGGTCATCTGATCGCTGCAAAGAGGGTTGGCCAGCTGCAAGCTGAGCTAACCCAGGCGGCAGGCGCCGCTTAGTCCATGGCCGACACTTTTGTGACGACTGTCGCAACGAAGGCTGCTCTCATCCTGGAGCTGGAGCGACGACTCACTGCCACCGTGGCCGATGCCGACGCGGCGATTGCCAACGGTTGCTCGGCTGAGGATCGCAGGGAACTCGTGGAGCTCCACTTCCAACTCGGCAGGGACTTGGAGCGGTGTCGCAAGGAATTGCGCGCCCTCACTGCTGAGCATGGTCAGTCGCTGACGGACTCCCAGACCGCTATGGCGACCCTGCAGACCGCCCTCGACGCCGCGGAGAGAGATCTGCTGCGGGCCCGAGCAGGTGAGCAATGTCTTACGCCCGCTACGTATCGCACGAACCTGCCCTTTACTGCTTGCAATCAATTTTTGCACATTGAGGACATACCAGTGCCTCGCGATATATTGCCTGTGAATCGCACGCTGTTTTCGCAACAACTTACGTCTTTGCCTAACTCCCCACGTTCCCCCCTCTACGCAGAGAACGTCCGGCTGACTGAGATCAACGCTGAGCTCACCCGCCAGAACACCGATTTTGGCAAGCGCCCGGTGGCTGGTCCAGCCCTCACCCATGCCGACGTCATGGCTATGATCGCGGCGAGTCCTCGTACCGAGGCTCGTAGTGAGCCTATGGAGACTGACGGGGGACCCCGCGGATCCACCAGCGCTGATTTGTACCAAGGGTGCGGGAACTGGAGGGCAGTCGGGCAGAAGCACATGCTGCCGCAAGGCGTCCGTCAGGACGACCCCACCCAGACCGAGCCCATTTCGGCTCGCCAGTTGGCGCTCATGAAAGCCCGCAAGGCGTTAGCGGCGCCATCTTACGCCAAGGCGGCGAAGAAGGAGAGGATGCTCTACTATCACTCAGAGGATCACCCAATCGCCCCCTACGCCCACTCGGGGAACGACCCGTTTTGCGCGGGGTTGCGTAAAGGTTCCCGTTCGGTTGCGCAGTTGCGCCTATCACTTTAATGACTAATGGTGTACGGAAGGCGCTCCGCGCCCTAGAGCATGACTCAGTGATCACGTGACTTAGGGCCACGTGGGACGACTCTTTGACGGAATTCGAACGCACTGCAGCTTTCCGGACGTCCAACTTGAATGCGTTGCATTGCGATAGTAGCGCATGATAGACGCTTCCTCGTCGATTTAGAGGATCAGGACGTGGACGATTGTGGACCGTTTATTCTGCGTTGACTGTCCAGTCGCAGAGTTGGCATAGTATGTTCATTCTGGCGCAACTCTTTAGTCTGGGTTTAGTTCATTGCGTTTCTCAAAGGATGTAGTCTGGCGCAACTCTTTAGTCTGGGTTTAGTTCATTGCGTTTCTCAAAGGATGTAGTCTGGCGCAACTCTTTAGTCTGGGTTTAGTTCATTGCGTTTCTCAAAGGATGTAGTCTGGCGCAACTCTTTAGTCTGGGTTGAGTTCATTGCGTTTCTCAAAGGATGCAGTTTGGCGCAACTCTTCAGTCTGGGTTGAGTTCATTGCGTTTCTCAAAGGATGTAGTCTGGCGCAACTCTTTAGTCTGGGTTGAGTTCATTGCGTTTCTCAAAGGATGTAGTCTGGCGCAACTCTTTAGTCTGGAATGAGATTGGGGCACTTTACAAGCATAAAATATCCAACAATAAAATATGCAACAAATCATGTATGTCAGTTTACAATCAAGGGGTGAGCCCTGACAAGTCTATAAATTGTTAAATCGACTCAGGGTGCCTTCAAAGTTCTCACCCCAAGAAATCCTAAGATTACACGTGACATTCCATCAAGAAGTGCTTTTAATCCTCTACTACTAAGAGGATATTCTCCGTCCAGCATCCCCATTTCACAGCATCTACAATTTAGAGGGATATACCACGACCCCATGTGTCAGATTCGATATTTTTCGGAGTGTCTATCACAAGGATCTCTATGCATCCAACCAAATATGTATGTCAATAGCATGTAGGACAAGTCTGATCAGGTCCAATATGAAACCTGCATAACCCAAGGTATACCCAACCTAATAGGAGGCAAGGAAGGAGGCATGAAGGTACTCCAACTGCCGGAGGTGTGGCAACCTAACCACTGAGGCAAGGAATGTGACAAGCAAGGAAAACCAACCGCTAGGAGAGTCAAGGAAGAGGACTAGACAGTCCACATGACGACATAGAGAGTCAAAGAAGAAAACTAGCAAGTACAACCGACCGCATAGAGAGGGAAGGAAGGGGGCTAGCAAGTCAACCCGATCATCATTTCTCTACGTCCTCGCTGAATCTATATCTGTACATCATCAGCATTTGTAGTTACTTCATGCCAGCAATCTTGCCATTCCGATTACATCCATCCCTCCTCTTGGCCTGCAAGACATGCATACACGGAAGGAGATTCATACATATATTCGCAAGCCAGTCAGATAATCAGGTACTATGTTAGTTAATTGATAATTATATAGATAGTTACCAATAGCTAGTTCAGATGCCTAGATGTTGCCAACTCGCCCAGAAGGCTGAGAGTCTGGTGAATGCAGATGAACTAGCTTGCAAGCTCGTTCTGGTCCATTCAGATTTGTATCTAGTTATGAAGGTGTGTTTCAGAAGCATGCGGGTCAGGTGAATACATATTTGTATCCTTGCAAGCTAGTTCAGGTGCCTACACATGGCAATTTAGTAATGAAGTATAACAATAATGTGATTGCATATTGACCATCTTGCAAGCTAAATAGTTTTCAATGTCACTAACATGGCCTCTACTTAGTTGCCAAACTGTGTGCCGTCTTGAGGTACAAACAGAGTCTGACTGCATTTCAGGCATAACGAGAAGATTTGAGATTATGGTGGTAAGCAGGAATTTGCTAACACTAATAGGGCCCAGTGAAAACAGATTAACCAACTTGCAAGCTGCCAGCAGGTAACTGCCCGGCCTAGAAGGTTGAGCGCCAGGTACCAGATGAATCAAATGTTGCCCATTTAATCAAGTTAATTAATTCCCTTGGCTATACAACGTCGCAAAATGTGCCGCACCTGCATTGAGAGGGGGCAATATTCCTGCTAGCGATAAGAGCACAGGTCCCTGCAAATAAATAAGAGCCAGATAGTAAGTCAGGTTGTTAGACAGGCTGTGAGTCAGATAGTGAGTCAAGTTGCAGAACGCAGTGGTGGAAGCATCGAGGCAATAAGTAAGACAGTAGGCAGCACAACAATAAGCAGGTAGGAAGTAAGCTGCTCTTCAAAAATTTATCAGGGAGGCAGTAAGCAACACCACAATCAGCATGTAAGCAGTACGCAGCACCTCTGCAAGCAGCAAGACAATAAGCAACACCACAATAGTAAAGTAAGCAGTAAGCGGCACCATTGTAAGAAGCAAGACAGCAGGCAGCACCTGCATAACCTTGTAAGCAGCACGTAGCACGGCTGCAAGCATCAAAGCAATAAGATAAAACACGATAAGCAGGTAAGCAGTACGCAGAACTGGTGCAAGCATCGAGACAATAAGCAACACCACAATAATCAGGAAGGCAGTACACAGCACCACTGTAAGCAGCTAAACAGTAGGCAACACAATAATAAGCATGAAGGAAGACGCAGCCCCATTGCAAGCAGCACAACAGTAAGCAGCACCACAATAAGCATTAAGCAGTATGCGGCAACGCTGTAAGCATCGAGACAATAAGCAACACCACAATAAGCAGGGAGGCAGTTCACAGCACTATTGCAAGCAGCAAGACAGTGGTCAGCACAACAATAAGCATCGAGGAGTACGCAGCACCATTGCAAGCAGCATGACAGTAAGCAGCACCACAATAAGCATTTAGCAGTATGCAGCAACGCTGCAAGCATCGAGACAATAAGCAACACCACAATAATCAGGAAGGCAGTACACAGCACCACTGTAAGCAGCTAAACAGTAGGCAACACAATAATAAGCATGAAGGAAGACGCAGCGCCATTGCAAGCAGCACAACAGTAAGCAGCACCACAATAAGCATTAAGCAGTATGCGGCAACGCTGTAAGCATCGAGACAATAAGCAACACCACAATAAGCAGGGAGGCAGTTCACAGCACTATTGCAAGCAGCAAGACAGTGGTCAGCACAACAATAAGCATCGAGGAGTACGCAGCACCATTGCAAGCAGCATGACAGTAAGCAGCACCACAATAAGCATTTAGCAGTATGCAGCAACGCTGCAAGCATCGAGACAATAAGCAACACCACAATAATCAGGAAGGCAGTACACAGCACCACTGTAAGCAGCTAAACAGTAGGCAACACAATAATAAGCATGAAGGAAGACGCAGCGCCATTGCAAGCAGCACAACAGTAAGCAGCACCACAATAAGCATTAAGCAGTATGCGGCAACGCTGTAAGCATCGAGACAATAAGCAACACCACAATAAGCAGGGAGGCAGTTCACAGCACTATTGCAAGCAGCAAGACAGTGGTCAGCACAACAATAAGCATCGAGGAGTACGCAGCACCATTGCAAGCAGCATGACAGTAAGCAGCACCACAATAAGCATTTAGCAGTATGCAGCAACGCTGCAAGCATCGAGACAATAAGCAACACCACAATAATCAGGAAGGCAGTACACAGCACCACTGTAAGCAGCTAAACAGTAGGCAACACAATAATAAGCATGAAGGAAGACGCAGCGCCATTGCAAGCAGCACAACAGTAAGCAGCACCACAATAAGCATTAAGCAGTATGCGGCAACGCTGTAAGCATCGAGACAATAAGCAACACCACAATAAGCAGGGAGGCAGTTCACAGCACTATTGCAAGCAGCAAGACAGTGGTCAGCACAACAATAAGCATCGAGGAGTACGCAGCACCATTGCAAGCAGCATGACAGTAAGCAGCACCACAATAAGCATTTAGCAGTATGCAGCAACGCTGCAAGCATCGAGACAATAAGCAACACCACAATAATCAGGAAGGCAGTACACAGCACCACTGTAAGCAGCTAAACAGTAGGCAACACAATAATAAGCATGAAGGAAGACGCAGCGCCATTGCAAGCAGCACAACAGTAAGCAGCACCACAATAAGCATTAAGCAGTATGCGGCAACGCTGTAAGCATCGAGACAATAAGCAACACCACAATAAGCAGGGAGGCAGTTCACAGCACTATTGCAAGCAGCAAGACAGTGGTCAGCACAACAATAAGCATCGAGGAGTACGCAGCACCATTGCAAGCAGCATGACAGTAAGCAGCACCACAATAAGCATTTAGCAGTATGCAGCAACGCTGCAAGCATCGAGACAATAAGCAACACCACAATAATCAGGAAGGCAGTACACAGCACCACTGTAAGCAGCTAAACAGTAGGCAACACAATAATAAGCATGAAGGAAGACGCAGCGCCATTGCAAGCAGCACAACAGTAAGCAGCACCACAATAAGCATTAAGCAGTATGCGGCAACGCTGTAAGCATCGAGACAATAAGCAACACCACAATAAGCAGGGAGGCAGTTCACAGCACTATTGCAAGCAGCAAGACAGTGGTCAGCACAACAATAAGCATCGAGGAGTACGCAGCACCATTGCAAGCAGCATGACAGTAAGCAGCACCACAATAAGCATTTAGCAGTATGCAGCAACGCTGCAAGCATCGAGACAATAAGCAACACCACAATAATCAGGAAGGCAGTACACAGCACCACTGTAAGCAGCTAAACAGTAGGCAACACAATAATAAGCATGAAGGAAGACGCAGCGCCATTGCAAGCAGCACAACAGTAAGCAGCACCACAATAAGCATTAAGCAGTATGCGGCAACGCTGTAAGCATCGAGACAATAAGCAACACCACAATAAGCAGGGAGGCAGTTCACAGCACTATTGCAAGCAGCAAGACAGTGGTCAGCACAACAATAAGCATCGAGGAGTACGCAGCACCATTGCAAGCAGCATGACAGTAAGCAGCACCACAATAAGCATTTAGCAGTATGCAGCAACGCTGCAAGCATCGAGACAATAAGCAACACCACAATAATCAGGAAGGCAGTACACAGCACCACTGTAAGCAGCTAAACAGTAGGCAACACAATAATAAGCATGAAGGAAGACGCAGCGCCATTGCAAGCAGCACAACAGTAAGCAGCACCACAATAAGCATTAAGCAGTATGCGGCAACGCTGTAAGCATCGAGACAATAAGCAACACCGACAATAAGCAGGGAGGCAGTTCACAGCACTATTGCAAGCAGCAAGACAGTGGTCAGCACAACAATAAGCATCGAGGAGTACGCAGCACCATTGCAAGCAGCATGACAGTAAGCAGCACCACAATAAGCATTTAGCAGTATGCAGCAACGCTGCAAGCATCGAGACAATAAGCAACACCACAATAATCAGGAAGGCAGTACACAGCACCACTGTAAGCAGCTAAACAGTAGGCAACACAATAATAAGCATGAAGGAAGACGCAGCGCCATTGCAAGCAGCACAACAGTAAGCAGCACCACAATAAGCATTAAGCAGTATGCGGCAACGCTGTAAGCATCGAGACAATAAGCAACACCACAATAAGCAGGGAGGCAGTTCACAGCACTATTGCAAGCAGCAAGACAGTGGTCAGCACAACAATAAGCATCGAGGAGTACGCAGCACCATTGCAAGCAGCATGACAGTAAGCAGCACCACAATAAGCATTTAGCAGTATGCAGCAACGCTGCAAGCATCGAGACAATAAGCAACACCACAATAATCAGGAAGGCAGTACACAGCACCACTGTAAGCAGCTAAACAGTAGGCAACACAATAATAAGCATGAAGGAAGACGCAGCCCCATTGCAAGCAGCACAACAGTAAGCAGCACCACAATAAGCATTAAGCAGTATGCGGCAACGCTGTAAGCATCGAGACAATAAGCAACACCACAATAAGCAGGGAGGCAGTTCACAGCACTATTGCAAGCAGCAAGACAGTGGTCAGCACAACAATAAGCATCGAGGAGTACGCAGCACCATTGCAAGCAGCATGACAGTAAGCAGCACCACAATAAGCATTTAGCAGTATGCAGCAACGCTGCAAGCATCGAGACAATAAGCAACACCACAATAATCAGGAAGGCAGTACACAGCACCACTGTAAGCAGCTAAACAGTAGGCAACACAATAATAAGCATGAAGGAAGACGCAGCGCCCATTGCAAGCAGCACAACAGTAAGCAGCACCACAATAAGCATTAAGCAGTATGCGGCAACGCTGTAAGCATCGAGACAATAAGCAACACCACAATAAGCAGGGAGGCAGTTCACAGCACTATTGCAAGCAGCAAGACAGTGGTCAGCACAACAATAAGCATCGAGGAGTACGCAGCACCATTGCAAGCAGCATGACAGTAAGCAGCACCACAATAAGCATTTAGCAGTATGCAGCAACGCTGCAAGCATCGAGACAATAAGCAACACCACAATAATCAGGAAGGCAGTACACAGCACCACTGTAAGCAGCTAAACAGTAGGCAACACAATAATAAGCATGAAGGAAGACGCAGCGCCATTGCAAGCAGCACAACAGTAAGCAGCACCACAATAAGCATTAAGCAGTATGCGGCAACGCTGTAAGCATCGAGACAATAAGCAACACCACAATAAGCAGGGAGGCAGTTCACAGCACTATTGCAAGCAGCAAGACAGTGGTCAGCACAACAATAAGCATCGAGGAGTACGCAGCACCATTGCAAGCAGCATGACAGTAAGCAGCACCACAATAAGCATTTAGCAGTATGCAGCAACGCTGCAAGCATCGAGACAATAAGCAACACCACAATAATCAGGAAGGCAGTACACAGCACCACTGTAAGCAGCTAAACAGTAGGCAACACAATAATAAGCATGAAGGAAGACGCAGCGCCCATTGCAAGCAGCACAACAGTAAGCAGCACCACAATAAGCATTAAGCAGTATGCGGCAACGCTGTAAGCATCGAGACAATAAGCAACACCACAATAAGCAGGGAGGCAGTTCACAGCACTATTGCAAGCAGCAAGACAGTGGTCAGCACAACAATAAGCATCGAGGAGTACGCAGCACCATTGCAAGCAGCATGACAGTAAGCAGCACCACAATAAGCATTTAGCAGTATGCAGCAACGCTGCAAGCATCGAGACAATAAGCAACACCACAATAATCAGGAAGGCAGTACACAGCACCACTGGAAGCAACACGACAGTAAGCAGCACAACAATAAGCATTGAGGAGTGCGCAGCGCCATTGCAAGCAGCACGACAGTAAGCAGCACCACAATAAGCATTAAGCAGTACGCAGCAACGCTGCAAGCATCAAGACAATGAGCAACACCACAATAAGACAGGTAGGCAATACACAGCACCACTTGCAAGCAGCAAGACAGCAAGCATCACAACAATAAGCATTAAGGAGTACGCAGCGCTATTGCAAGCAGCACAACAGTAAGCAGCGCAACAATAAGCATTGAGCAGTAGGCAGCAACGCTGTAAGCATCGAGACAATAAGCAACACCACAATAAGCAGGAAGTGTGCAGTACACGCATATGCAATCAGCAAGGAAAGTGGTCACCACAACAATAAGCCATCGAGGAGTACGCCGCACCATTGAAGCAGCCTGACAGAAGCAGCACCACAATAAGGATTTAGCAGATGCAGCAACGTGAAGAATCGAGCAATAAAGCAACACCCACAATAATCAGGAAGCAGTACACAGCACCACTGTAAGCAGCTAAACAGTAGGCAACACAATAATAAGCATGAAGGAAGACGCAGCGCCATTGCAAGCCAGCACAACAGTAAGCAGCACCACAATAAGCATTAAGCAGTATGCGGCAACGCTGTAAGCATCGAGACAATAAGCAACACCGACAATAAGCAGGGAGGCAGTTCACAGCACTATTGCAAGCAGCAAGACAGTGGTCAGCACAAACAATAAGCATCGAGGAGTACGCCAAGCAACCATTGCAAGCAGCATGACAGTAAGCAGCACCACAATAAGCATTTAGCAGTATGCAGCAACGCTGCAAGCATCGAGACAATAAGCAACACCACATAATCAGGAAGGCAGTACACAGCACCACGTAAGCAGCTAAACAGTAGGCAACACAATAATAAGCATGAAGGAAGACGCAGCGCCATTGCAAGCAGCACAACAGTAAGCAGCACCACAATACGCATTAAGCAGTATGCGGCAAACGCTGTAAGCATCCAGACAATAAGCAAACACCCATTAATCAGGAAAGGCAGAGTTACACAAGTATGCGGCAACACTTGTAAGCATCGAGGGAGACCAATAGCCACACCACAATAAGCAGGAAGGCAGTACACAGCACTATTGCAAGCAGCAAGACAGTGGTCAGAAAACAATAAGCATCGAGGAGTACGCTAGCACTATTGCAAGCGCATGACGTAAGCAGCACCACAATAAGCATTAAGCAGTAGTGCGGCAAACCGATGTAAGCATCCAGGACAATAAGAACACACAATAAGCAGAAGGCATACACGCACCACTGTAGCAGCTAAACATAGGCAACACAATAATAAGCATGAAGGAAGACGCAAGCGCAATGGCAAGCAGCCCAGCAACAGTAAGCAGCCACCACATAAGCATAAGCAGTATCGGCAACGCTGTAAGCATCGAGACAATACAGCCACACCACGATAATGTGGAAGCAGTACACAGCGCCACTGTTAAGGAGCGCTAAAACAGTAGGCAACACAAAAGTAAGCATGTGAAGGAAACGCAGCCGCGCCGTTGCAAGCAGGACAACAGTAAGCAGCACCAACAATAAAAAGTCATTTGCAATGTAGGCCGGCCACGCTGTAAATGTAAGCATATTCGGACAATTAAGCAACAACTGCAGAAATAAGCAGGAAAGGCAGTCACAGCACTATTGAGCAGGCAGCACTAAACAGTATGGGCAACAAATAATAGGCATGAAGGAAGACGCAGCGACATTGCAAGCAGCAATGAAGCAGTAAGCAAGCCACCACAATAAGCATAAGTTAAGAAGTATGCGGCAACGACTTGTAAGCATCGAGACAATAAAAAACACCACAATAATCAGGAAGGCAGTGGCAGTAAAGTAGTCAGAGTACACAGCCACTATTGCAAGCAGAAAGACAGTGGTCAGAACACACAGATTAGCAACGAGGAGTATTTGCGCACCATTGCAAGCAGCATGAAGTAAGAAGCACCAACAATAAGCATTAAGAGTCGAGCAGTACTGCGGCACGCTTGTAAGCTGGAGACAATAAGAACACCACCAATAAGCAGGAAGGCCAGGGCAGTACAGGTAACAAGCGCCACTGTAAGCAGCTAACAGGTAGGCAACACAAATAATAAAGCTATGAAGGGAGAGACGCTGTAGCGCCGTTGATGCAGAGCAGCACAAACAGTAAGCAGCGTGTCCACAATAAGACATTTTTTCGCAGTAGCGGGGCAAAGCTGTAGCATCGATGACAATAAGCAACTAAGCCCACGAATAAGCAGGAAGGAAGGAGGCAGTTCACAGCACTCTTGCAAGCAGCTACTAAACAGTAGGCAAACACAATAAGTAAGCAGGAAGGAAAGCGCAAGCGCATATGCAAGCAGCATTGACAGTAAGCGACCACAATAAGGCATTAAGCAAAATATTGCGGCAACGCTGTATGTAGGGCAACGCTGTTGTTTTGTATTGTAGCATCGAGACAATAATAAGCAACACCACTGCAAGCAGCAAGACAGAAGCCTATAAGCAAGCACAAAATAAGCATTAAGGAGTTCGGCAGCCCCATTGCAAGCAGCACGACGTAAGCAGCCCAGCCATGAGCATAAGCAGTACGCAGCACTGCTCAAGCATCGAGGCAATAAGCAACACCACCATAAAAAGGAAGGCCAGTACACAGCCACAACTGTAAAGCAGCGAGGCAGGATGCGTCACCACAATAAGCAGGTAGCGTAAGGTAGAAGCAGTACCCGAGCTAGTATTAGTACCCAGCACTCTGAAAAGCAGCAAAGACAAGAAGTAAGAGCAAGACAAGAAAGTAACACCACAATAATAAGGTGTAAGCCAGTAGTGCAGCACCATGGCGCAGGGAAGGAAGAGAAGACAAGTATGCAGCACCACGATAAGCATGAGCTGATACACAGCAACGCTACAAGCAGCGAGACAATAAGGCAAGCAGCACAATAATCAGGTGAGAGGTATGCAGCACCATTGCAAGCAGTAATGAAGGGGTAGGGGTAGGGTGCACGGCAAGGGGGCAGGATGATGATAGAGCAGGAGCAGAGGCAAAGCGCTAGAGATTTTAGAGAATCAAGGAAGGGAAGGGAAGCATGGAAGGGGCGGAGGATTGTCTGTGCATGAGCATGAAGCAGGGCGATGATTAGGAGAGCAATGGAGGTGGTAAGGGGGAGAAGAAGAAACGGGAATGACACGGGGAAGGGTGGGGGAGGCGGTGGATGTGGATGAACAGAAGAAGCTGGGAAGATGCGTTGGAGAGAAATGAAGGGCAGTATGCAGGGTTGCTGCAAGGATGGGGAGGGATGGTTAGTGCGATGCATGAGATGGAGTGGCGGTTCGAGAGGTCGAGAAGGTCGCCAGACAGGGACAGGCGCGGTAAGTAAAGTATGGCATTGCGGCTATGAGGGTGCTTGACTTCTGAATTCGCCTTCATGTGAACCTGTGGAAGACGTAGATTCACTGAGTAAGAGAAGTAAGAGAAAAGAGAATGGGCAAGAGTACAGGCAGATGGGCCATGGTTGGGGTTTTCAGCAGGACGACTAAACGAATTTAAGATCAAGTCCAGCCTTAGGTGCAGGAGGATGGGATAGATGAGTCGGCGGCAAGGCGATGCGATTTTGGGAGGTTTGGAGGTAGTGAGGGGGATAGGAGGTCTGGAAGCAAGAGAGATGCAATTTGTGCAGGGAGCCACTCTCTGAAAAACAAATCGATATGGCAAAAGAATTTGAGAAAAAGGATGTGAATAGAGACTGATTGTTGAATCCAGTAGGAGTAGCATTCTCGAGACAGTTTCAAGAGTAGTTCATCAACCACAACATGAAGGGGATAATCAGAACAGGCGCACTCCGACTGCCACTGTGGGTGCTGGTTTGACATTGAATGCGTACCAGCGGAGACAATGGAGATGGCGTTTGGTCCGACCGGTACGAAGTTGTGCCCCGCCCCGGTGTGTCATGTGGCGCCGCAGGGTTCTGCATTGAAGCGATGCAGAAGTGAGGGAGATTCCTTCAAGCCATGCGGGTGAGATTCCTCATGCCAGGCCAAAGTATAGCGACTACTTGTGGGACTTCCCCCCTTTTGAATTTTGTGCCAATCGCGGGTATTTAATATTACTATAAGCAGTCAACCGCTTGTATGGTGGTGACAAGGTGGGTGACAAATATCTGATAAAAATAGACTGGCCACAACTACCTGGAAATAAAACTAGGTAATACCCGATGCGCAACTGTAATGGCAAATGATTGGCACCCGACCATTTGCCACGTCCTCGTTTCAGCACGTAAGTGAGCCGAGGGGTGGCGGTCCCGGGTCACGGGGCGCGCTGCGTGTGCCCAAGTTCACCGTCTCACCCTTTTTTTTAACCGCCTCAAGGTATCGGAGCAGTTACGTGGATTTGGAAAAATTCTCCACGCGTGTAAATAGCTCACCGCACGACGGCCTCTACGGCCTCCCTCTGTCTTATCCAGGGTCATATCTACTCATCGTGGATGACTGCTTCAAAGGTATCGCTTATCCCAGACCTTCCACAAGGTAAACGGGGCAAGATAGGGTACCAGTCTTAGGCAAGCCATGATGTACCTTAATCGGAACAATTATTGGTAGAACTAGGCGGGGCGGATTGAAGATTGACCAGACGCACCTAATGCTTATCCACCTCCATCCCGTAAATGTTGCAGGACCGCGATTGTTGCCAGGCGCGCGAAGGAAGAGTAACGAGAGCAGAGGTGGTCAAACGCAATAGCGGGTGCACAGTAAACTCCTCTCGACCTCAGAGGAACGATGGGAAAGCACCAGGGGTAAGAATGATCCTCTGATTGAGGTGCCCTCAGCCGATCCGAATTGCTTTCCATTGCCTTGATCCTAAATTCGCGCAATTTATTGCGTTGCCATAAGCCGAATTTGCGGTTCCTGCCCGCCTTGCTTTCGCCTTACGGGCCCAAATTGCCCCCTACAGCCAATCCGAATTGTGCCCCGTGCCCATTGACTTGCCTTGCCTTACAGTTCGAACCAGATTGTAATTGCCTGTGCCCACAGCCCCGCCGAATTGCTTTGCTTTGCATGGCGAGACGAATTGCCTACAGCCGCTCTCCCGCTTCTGAATGCTTTGCCTTTGACTGCCCACAGGCCGAACGCTTTGACCTGACTTGCTTTTGCCCTGCGGAGGCCGACTCGCCCCTACAGACCGATCGAATATGCTCTGCCTTGCCTTAGTACACAGCGAATCGATCTGCACGTAGCCTTGGCTTCTTTGGCCTTGCACACAAGACCGATCATGTCTGCTTTGCCTACAGCCGAATTGAGGGTGAGAGGAAGGGAAGGGCAGGGGAGACGGAAAGGGGAGAGAATATAGTAAGAGAGATGAAGAGAAAAAGAAAAAAAAAAAAATGAAAAGGAGAAAGGAAAGGAAGGAAGGTAGATCGGCGGCAGAGGTTGGGGTCTTTGAGGACTAGAAAGAGATGGAGCAATAAGCATATGAGGACATAAGGTGGTGTGCGCTGTGTGTGAACCCTCAAAGAAGTCAATTTGAGTGCGTGACACCATGCCTGTGTGGTCGACGATGGACCCATACAGGGTTTTACTTGATGCCAGGTCAAAGCATACCATTTGCCAGAAGGGGCAGAAAGATGGTAAAAGCTTGGAGATGCCAAGAAGGGATAGGTGATCTTTGGTCTGGTGTGATGGTATGGTGTGATGTGCAGCTTGCAAGAGTGGCGGCAGCCGGTGGTTAACTACATTAGTAAATGAGTAAGGTTGTTTTCAATGGGGGTGGGGTGTTAAAGACTTGGTTATATTAACGGGTCTGGGCATGACCCAAAGCTGGGTTGTCCAGAATTAGTTTGATGCGAAGGAATGGTAGCTTGTAGCCAGTGTGGGACGCCTGTGGCAAATGCAATAAACTACAATAGAAATGGGGTACTTCTGGCAGGAGTGAGGATTGTGGGATATGACCGCCAGCCCATAAAAGGTGAGGAGTTGGATTTTAGTGACTTGATGCTTTGATTTTCTAGTGTTCCTCCTGTTTGATTATTTAATTGGTGATTTACAACCGGAGGTTGCGTAGCGACAAGAAGGCAGAGCCCTGAATTTGATTCATTTATTGTTTCCAGTTTTTAAGTTTATGACTCTCTAAGGGCGGATGGAACGCAGTTTATGACCTAAGAAGGAAGGAAAACGGTTTTTGTAAAAAAGCTGGCATACCCAAGACAGGAAGAAGAAAAACCCCTTTTAACATGGGAAGAAGGAAAAGTTGTAAAATGTAAAAGGCAAATTGCAGCTTTGCCAAATGCTTCGGTTCAAACCTGAGCAATTCCCGTTAGGAACCCAAAAAACCCTTTGCCAAATTAGAATTACGTTTTGCCACGCATTTTTGAATCACAAATATGTGTTTAAACAAACCTAATTTGCAATCTTTTATTCTTTGACAGACATAGCATTACATGTTGCGCGAAACGGGTAAATTTTCCAATGCTATTTTTGAAACATAGTACTTAATCTTTATACCGGTATTTGCCAGTGGGTAATAAGTAAGTCAAAATATGCGGAATTGATTTTGTATGAAGAGTTGCATTAATATATCTTCAGGAGGTATGGCTTATTATTTTGTTGATTCCGTGTGTATTACTACCAACGACAGTGAAGGTGTGTAGCCCAAAGTTCAAAGTCTGTGGTAACGGAATCAATATAAAACAATATTCTTGCATAGTAAGGTCAGGCAGTGACTCATATAACTGATTACCAAGGTGGACTCATATAACGATACAATGCGGACGACTTTTTGGTCGATCATCTATAGATGTAGGCCCATGTACCTATGACTGGTGTGTTGTAGGTATGTAAACGAATACAAATGTCGGAGACATTGTTTGTTTTGTGGTACGAATACAATGCTGGAGGCGACTTTTTTTTTGAAACATAATAGATTCCATACAGGTGACTTGTCGACGAAAAATACAATGTTTGGAGACGTCGGTTAGCTTAAGATCATTCTATAATAGCGGCATCTGCTGACTCGGCTGTACTGAACGAATACAAGTGCTGGAGACATCTGCAGGTGACTTTAGATACGCTTGGAGGCTTTGGTTGTATTAACGAATTCTTCAATGCCTGGAAAATGGAGGAAACTTGTGAGAAATCACAATACATTTCATACGGCGCGACTTCTTGTAACAAAATAGAATGCTGGAAACTTCTGACCACATACAGATTCACATGGGGAGCTCGTTTTTTTGTGTGTAACGAATTACAATGTGGAGATCCTTTAGCGCCGGAAGTAGTATTGGCAATATGAAAGTTGGCACATTTTCATTTACCCCTATAACGGGGTCTCAGAAAAGAAAGAAAAGAATGGAGCCAAAACTAACTGGCAAGGGGGTCTATGCTTTTGGACTGTCTCACTCAAGATTAGATCTAACATTCAGTTGGCATCGTCTTTTTGCTTACATGTTTTTGTACATTCACGTTCCATGTTCACAAAAGTAAAAGTAGTCTGGCCCAAGTTTCTGTAAACCATGTAACAATCAAAACAGGGAGGAGTGAGTATCAGATTGCTAGGGCTTCTTATTTAAACTAGACGGTACATAGCTCAGCCAGCCGAAATTGCTTGTTGATGTAGCCATTATAACCAAGTTCAAGGTCATGTTACCTTTTTCCATTTTTTCAATTCAAACTAGATTCCAAGTTGTGACTCAAGTAGCAAATGATTTATTCTGGGCTAGATAATAAGCACCGAAGGAATTATCATTGGCTCTACGATATTCTTGCCACCGGGTGCAATCTAAACCAAAGTAGCTTGAACCCTGCAAATAATGCAAAATAAATAGAGTAGGGCAAGTGCCTGCAATCTGAGCACATAAACTAATGTCCGCTTAACTGCTTAACATTTGCTGACCACTAGAATAGCAGCTGCCTAGCGGCTAGATGCATTATAAGAGAAGAAGGTTGGAGGAGCCTGAGAAGTAAAGGGAGTAGTCAGGGAGGAAAGGGTTAGTAGTAAGAGTAGATGCGGGAGACATCGAATCTAATTATAAAATATTGCAATTGGAAAAAACTTGGGTGCAATCGACAAACAGACAAGTGTTTGGAACCCATGCCAGATCAGGGCCCAATACTAGGCAAGGTGCCCCGCAATCGAGCCATCAATAAATTAGCGAGGAAAAGATTTGACGTAATAGAAGAAATATGGAAATAGAAGCTGAAGAGGATGGTATAAATTTAGAGAGAATAGGAGGTGTATGAGGGAGGTTGGCTTTTATAAATATACATAAATTGAGGTTGAGCGAACGAGAATGCAGTTGTACAGACACAAGCAAGGGTGGCGTGGCTTGGGGCCCACTCTACATATTATAGAGTATCTGCAAGAAGATTATTAAAAAAGACAAAAAAAAAAAAAGAACAAAAGGGAACCAAACAAAAAAAAACAGACCAAACCAACAAGAAAAACAACACCCACAACCGCCCCCAACAAAACGCCCCCCCCACCCCCCCAAGACCCAACCCCCCCCCCCCGCCCCCCGCCCCCCCCCCCCCCCCCCCCCCCCCCCCCCCCCCCCCCCCCCCACACAGCACACACACCAAACAGCACCACCACCCAAACCCGCCACCCCCCACCCACACCTAATGGCATCCCCCCCCGCCCCCCCCCACCCTTGATGGCTGCCATACCAGATGGCAGCCCCACTGTCCACCATCTCAACCCTGATGCGACGACCAACCCTCATGGCTATACAACCCCCCACATGAACAGTGTATGTGAAGGTCTGACAGTGACCGTGTATGTCCTGGCAGGGTACTGTGCCATACCAAACAGTGTAAGTATGTGAGATGTCCAGCAATGTATGTGTATGACCAACAGTGTATGCGATGCCCCTGTTCTCGTCCACGTCATGCCCTTTCCTCGGTCTATTGCTTCGGCTTCTGTCTGAGGGAGGATGGAGTGAGAGAGAGTAGAGAGAAGAGAGGGAGGGAGGGGAGGGAAGGGAGGGAGGAAGGGAGGGAGGGAGGGAGAGGAGAGAGGAGAGGGAGAGGGGACGAGGGAGAGGGAGAGGGAGAGGGAGAGGGAGAGGGAGAGGAAAGTGGAGAGAGCGAGAGAGGAGAGAGGAGGGATGAGGGAGGAGGGAGAGGGAGGTTGAAGGTGGAAGGTGGGAGGGTGTAGGAGGGTAGGAGGGAGGAGGGAGGGAGGGAGGAGGGGGAGGGGAGGGAGGGGGGGGAGGGGATGGGGAGGAAGAAGGAGGGGGTAGGTAGGGGTAGGGGGGGTAGGGGTAGGGGGTGTGGTGAGGGGGGGGAGAGGGTAGGCGTTAGGTAGGGTGTGGGGGGTTAGGGGAGGGGGAGGGTGTGTAGGGGGTAGGGGGGTGGGAAGGTTAGGTTAGGGTAGGGGGGTAGAGGGATGAGGGATGGGGGGGGAGGGGGGGGGAGGGGGGGAGGGGGGGGAGGAGGGGGAGAGGGGGAGGGAGGGAGGGCGAGGGGGAGGGGAGGGGGGGAGGGGGGAGGAGGGAGGAGGAGGCAGGAGGGAGGAGGCAGGAGGGAGGAAGGAGGAGGGAGGAAGGAGGAGGGGGAGGGGGGGGGGAAGGAGGAGGAGGGAGGGAGGGAGGGAGGGGAGGGAGGGAGGGAGGGAGGAAGGAAGGAAGGAAGGAGGAGGAAGGGAGGGGGGAGGGAGGGGGAGGGGGGAGGGGGGAGGGAGGAAGGAGGAGGGAGGTGGGGAAGGGGGTAAGGGGGATGAGGGGGAAGGGGAGGGGGGAGGGGGGAGGGGGGGGGGGGGGAGGAGGGAGGGGGGGGGGGGGGAGAGAGGAGGGAGGAAAGAGGAGAGGAAGAGAGGGGGAGGAAGGGAGAGGAAAGAGGGGGAGGAGGGAGAGGGTGAGGGTGAGAGGGAGGAGAAGGGAGAGGGAGAGGGAGAGGGGGAGGGAGAGGGAGAGGGAGAGGGAGGGGGATTGCCAATCTGAGAACACAAATAATTCAGACTGGCAGCTTTACTTGTAGCAGGCTATGACTAGCAGTGCCTAGGAGTATACATATATCTAATAGGGTTGGCCGCCGCATTTGTAAGACGCAAGTGCTGGGGCCACCCTACATATGGTCGTGCCACGCCTTCACAAGCCCCCCGCCCCCCCCCCCCTACAACACGAAAAAACACCCACACGCCAATACCACCACACACACCACCCCTAATGGCATCCCTCCCCCCGACCTTGATGGCTGCCATAACACTGATGAGCCCAACCCCATCTCACCCCTGATGCGCCCCCACCCTCAGGCTATCCCACCCCCCACCCCAAACATTGTATGGGATTGTTGGACAGTGTACGTGTAATCCGGCAGTGTAGGTGCATACCCAAAGTTTGTAGTGTGTGTCCAGGCAGTGTATGTGAAGGTCCAGCCATGTGTGGGTATGTCCAACAGGTATTGTATGTCCAACAGTGTATGCGTAGCCCTTGTCACTTGTCACTGTCAATGCCCTTGCCTCGGCGAATGCTTCGATTTCTGGTGAGGGAGGGAGGGAGGGAGAGAGAGAGGGAGGGAGGGAGGGGAGGAGGGAGGGAGAGGGAGGAGAGGAGAGGAGAAGGAGGACGAGAGCGAGGGAGAGGGAGGGGGGAGGTGGGAGGAGGGAAGGGGTGAGGAGGAGGAGGAGGGAGGAGGGAGGAGGGAGGATGGGAGGGGGAGGGGAGGAGGGAGGAGGGAGGAGGGAGGAGCGGGAGGGAAGGGGGAAGGGGAGGGGGGGGGAGGGGGAGAGGGGGAGGGGAGGGGAGGGGAGGGGGGGGAGGGGGGGAGGGGGGAGGGGAGGGGGAGGAAGGGTAGGGGGGGGAGGGTGGGGGTGGTAGGGGTAGGGGGGGGGGGGGGGGGGGGGGGGGGGGAGGAGGTAGGAGGGAGGGGGAGGGGGGAGGGGGGTGGTAGGGGGGGTAGGGAGGGGGAGGGTGGGGAGGGTTGGAGGCGTGAGTAAGGGGGGTGGGGGAGGTGGTAGGGGGGGGAGGGGGAGGAGGGAGGAGGGATGGGGGGGGAGGGTGGGGGGAGGGGTAGGGGGGGGAGGAGGGGGAGGAGGGAGAGAGGGGGGCGGGGGAGGAAGGGGAAGGGGAGGGGGAGGGGGAGGGGGGAGGGAGGAGAGGAGGGAGGGAGGAAGGGAGGAAAGGAAGGGGGGGGGGAGGCGGGGGAAGGAGGAGGGAGGAGGGTCAGTGGGAGGAAGGAAGAAGGAGGAAGGAAGGAGAAAAAGGGAAGGGAGGGAGGGCGGGGGGAGGGCGGAAGGGCGGAGGGGGAGGAGGAGGGGGGGGGGGGAGGGAGGATAGCGGGAGGCGGTGAGGGGGGGAGGGGTGAGGGGGAGCATGAGGGGGAGGGTGAGGGGGGAGGGGAGGGGTTGAGGGGGGGGGTGAGGGGGAGAAGGGAGGAGAGAGTAGGGAGGAGAGAGGAGGGAGGAGATGAGGGAGGAAAGAGGAGGGAGGATACGAGGGGAGGGAGAGGTGGGAGGGAGAGGGAGAGGAAGAGGAGAGAGAGCAATCTTAGAACATTAAATAATTCAGCTGGACACGTTTTGACTTCTGGCAGAACCTATAGACTAGGCACCTGCTAGGAGGTATACATATTATCTAATTAGGTTGGAGAAGGCAGAGCTGGAAACGAGCAGTAGACAAACACAAAGCCCACGGCTGCACTGCATTGTACAGACAGCGTGTAGGGGTGCCACTTACGTATAGTCTGACCTCCCGGTCCTAGTCAAGCCCCCCCCCACCCCAGCCCACCCCACACACAAGCAAACCAAACACACCACCACCCAACCCGCCACCACCCACCGCCACCCCAATGGCATCCCCCCACCCCCCACCCCCCCAACCCCCCACCCCTTAGATGGTATTGCCATACTCAAGGTGGCAGCCCCAACCCAATCACA
Source organism: Chlamydomonas sp. ICE-L (assembly GCA_013435795.1). Taxonomy (NCBI): domain Eukaryota; kingdom Viridiplantae; phylum Chlorophyta; class Chlorophyceae; order Chlamydomonadales; family Chlamydomonadaceae; genus Chlamydomonas; species Chlamydomonas sp. ICE-L. The sequence continues at coordinate 6,618,474 of JACBWV010000338.1, read as the reverse complement.
CCCCTTGAGCACCCCACCCTCAGGGCCTATCCCATTCCCACCCGAAAACAGTGCATAGTGAATGTCTGACATGTGTATGTGTTTGTCCAGGCAGTTGGTATGTGCATACCCAACACTGTAGGTGTGTGTCCTAAAAGTGTATGTTAAATGTCCAGCAATGTATATTTTGCAAACGGGTGAATGTGTATGTCCAACACTGTATGTCGTATATTTATGCCCTTGTCTCTGTCAACTGGTCAATTTGCCCTTGCTCTGTCTATTGCTTCTGCTTCTGTTGAGGGAGGGATGGAGGAGGGAGAGAGAGAGAGGGAGGGAGGGAGGGGAGAGGGAGAGGGAGAGGGAGAGGGAAGAGGGGAGGGCGAGCAGGGAGAGGGAGAGGGAGAGGGAGGAGGGAGGAGGGGGGGGGAGGGGGAGGGGGGAGGGGGGAGGGGGAGGGGGGAGGGGGGGTAGGTTAGGGGGGTAGGAGGATTAGAGCGGTGTAGGAGAGGGAGGGGGAGGGGGGGGAGGGGGGGGGAGGGGGGGGAGGGGGAGGAGGGAGGAAGGAGGAGGGGAGGAAGGAGGGGGGGGAGGGGAGGAGTGGGGGGAGGGGAGGAGTGGGGGGAGGAGGGAGGGAGGAAGGAAGGAGGAGGAAGGAGGGAGGGGAGGGGTGAGGAGGGAGGGGGGAAGGGGAGGGGGAGGGATGGGGGGAGGGAGGAAGGACAAGGGAGGATGGAGGTGGGGAAGGGGTGAGGGGGGGGCGGGGGGAGGGGGAGGGGGAAGGGGGAAGGTGATGGGTGAGGGTGAGGGTAAGGGTTGAGGGTGAGGTGAGGGGTGCGGGGTGAGGGGTGAGGGGTGAGGGGGAGGGGTTGAGGGGGGGAGGAGGAGGAGGCGAGAGTGGAGAGGGAGAGGAGGAGGGAGAGGGAGAGGGAGAGGGAGAGAGGAGAGGGAGAGGGAAGAGGGAGAGGGAGAGGGAGAGGGAGTAGAGGGAGAGGGAGAGGGAGAGGGAGAGGAGAGGGAGAGGGAGGAGAGGGAGAGGGAGAGGGAGGAAGAGAGGGAGGGAGAGAGGGAGAGAGGGAGAGAGGAGAGAGGGAGAGAGGAGAGAGGGAGAGAGGGAGAGAGGGAGAGAGGGAGAGAGGGAGTGGGGCGAGGCGAGGGAGGCGAGGGAGCAAAGCAGGTGCAGCAACTTTACAGGCACGTAACAAAAAGCATCTACACGCTGGCGACGAGGCTAAACAAACAGGAGGGCACTTTCATAGAGAATAGAGCAGCCATCACATATAGCCATCAAATATATCCGATCATTGTACTTGCATTTCTGATTTTTTTCTGCGGCCTTGAGGATGTAACCCGCTAACTGCTAACAGTCGTTTGAGCTTTATTGGTTTCATGTTCTGGAATATACTTAGCATTGTAGAGGACCCTATGAAATCTGCGTATGAGACGTGCAACGATATGTTCTGAAAAACCCTGCCTTGTACAGAAGTAGACACTAGAATTCAGGCGCGTCCCGAGCAAAATTATCAGAATTCTGAATTCAATTGATTTTAATTGATTTTGATTTCATTGTATTTAACGTTGTGTTATTTTAATTTGATTTTATTCCATTCAATTAAATGTGATCAAAGTTAATTAACGTTAATTCTAGTGTGTATACATGTACACACTAGGACTGCACCACTCTCATATGAGGCCTGAGTACGTTACATAATGTAAGCACATGGGTGTGGACAACAGGATTCTTGGAAGTAATGATAACGCTTAGTAGGGCGTGGTATTAAGGGATCCCCGTCTTACATGGTAGGGAACAAGCTCCTACTTTACCTGGTCAAAGCTACCATGGCGGTTGACAGCGACCGCAAACACTGAAGTGCTCCTGTAGGGATTCAAACCCTGCACCTTCTGATTTCAACGAGCCCATCATCGAAAATTTCATTGAGCCAATCATGGAAACGGAATAGGGTTGTTCAAGGGTACATCAACGTTCAGGGTTTCATGAGCTAGATCTTTCATTTCAACGTATTGGGTCCGTGCTTCCTGTTATCCTACACAGCCATACTGCTCCCCCCACAAATATTAAAATTATGGGATTATTGATTATCATTGCGGATGAAGGCTTGCGAAATAGCAGGGCTAATGATTCGCGCCACTGATAGAAATCTGACTTTCAGTTTTGAGCGCCGGGCGCCCTTAGTAGGGCTGTTGGCTGCCAAATATTCGTTTCCGTACCGTTGTTCCTTCATTCCGCAGGGGGGTTCATCGTGCTAGTTCAACACTTGGGTTCATCAAGCTCAGAGGGGATTTCACGCTAAATACTTAGAACGTACATTATTAATTGCACTGATCAGGAGGCTAGCAGGGGGGGGGGGGGGGGGGGGGGGGGGGAGGTGTGTGTGTGTGTTGGTGTGTAAGTCGATGTGTGTGTGTGTGTCTGCGTGTGTTTGTAAGTGTTCCTTCTGCAAGCGCATTCTGGTACCCAATACACAGAAACACAAACTGCATGCACATACACACACAAACATAAATACACTAACACAAATACACATACCACATACACACAAAAACATAAATACACTAACCGCAAACACGCACAAAATAAATACACAAACACAGACACCAACGGAATAAATAGAAAAACACTAACACGCAAACCGCACACACACACACACACACCATACACATGCAAGCACAAACAAACATAACACACACAAGCACAGGCAAACAAGCACACACACACACACAATCACACACATCGACCACCACCATCACCACCCCACCTTAATCCATCTTACTCCCAGGCCCCACACACACACACAGATGGACCGCCACTACCACCCCCCACCTTGAACCCCGACCTCCCCCCCCACACACTGACGTACCGGTGATCAGAACATACTTGCTGCTGGATGCAAATACTCCAACTGAACGAGTGCGGCCCGTTCTTTGGGATTGCACGCGCGCATTGGTAGATCCTCGGAGTATCATGGATTTCATGGTACAGTGTCCGTTGGTCGGTCGACAGGTACGCCTGTGCCTGCGTAGTTGCTACGTATCACTGTTTGGAGCGGACAGGCGGAAATGTAGCGAGAACGGAGCGAAGACGTTTACTACTTAGGAGGAGGAGGAAGATGGAGTACCCTCGGGTACCCTATGCTGTAAAACGGGAGAAATCGCCGCAGGACTGAAGTCTTCTCGCCCCCCCCCCCCCCCCCCCCCCCCCCCCCCCCCCCCCCCCCCCCAACTTAACTACAGAGAGGGGGAGGGGGGGTGGGGGGGCATAGTGCAGGTGCGAATGAATTCGCCGTCGTAATTGCGACTTCTTGGAGGGCTGCAGAATAAAATTGATAGTTAGGACTACGACAGAGATTAATAATGCTGACAAGAGTTCGAGTAGTCATAAAAGATAATCGCAACTGTTGCGGGCATGAGGCGCTAAGGGGTAGCCGTCAGGGAGGGAGGTGAAAACATCACAGCTGCAATTTCGGGTGGCGTGGCTTAGTGAAAATGTCCTTGAAGATTTACTTCGAAACTGACACGTCATCGAATCACGTGATGTACCTGTTGTGCCACACGCACAAAGCAATGAAGTAGCAGTTCGTTGTCGCAACAGGAGGGGCAGTCGCAAAACAGGCGACAGGCCTTCACACAAACCTTGTTTTCGAGGAATGCTATTTCTAATTTAAGCAGTTCGAGCACATTCAGCTCTGTCTATGATTCCTACCGATCTTGGAATGAGGGGCTACACTCGGCAGGAACGCGAGAATCGCCACCAAGAGAGCCAATACGCAGCAATTTCCTTCACATACGAGAGCGTATTACATCTCACGAGTTAATGAGCGATCAAGGTAACAGTGGTCGAGCTTCTGTATCCGCGAATATATGGGTGGAACGGGATGGTATGGGTCCGTCGCAAAGATACACTCTTTTCGAACCGTGGCTCAAGCCTGACGACACGTGATCGGTACGATAAAATACAAATACGCATATAATCAATCCATTCGCTATATCCGCGCAAAACGGGCCTTTCCCCGAGTGGGGTCAGCACAGTTGTCCTTGGTGTTAACATAGGCAACATCCAGTGAACCATCCTCCACCAGCTCCTTGATGTAGTGATGAATAACATCAATGTGCTTGCTGCGAGGGAGGAGCTGCCAGTCATTGGCCCAACTCAGAGACCCTAAGTTGTCACCCTGAATGGTAACCAAATCACAAGGCAGACCCAGATCCACCCTCAACTTCTTCAACCATTGCACCTCCTTGGCAGCCTGAGACAGGGCCTGATACTCAGCCTCACTAGAGCTAATGGCAACAGTAGGCTGCCTCTTGCTCATCCAGTTCACTATGCACCCCCCAGCAAGCACAGCAAAGCCAGTCTGAGACCTCCTGTCAGACCCATCATCAGCAAAGGATGAGTCACTAAAGACAGTAAAAGAGAACTCAGGGCTGTGGGTGTAAGTGAGGCCCAGGTGGGAATGTGACCTCAAATACAAGAGCAAACGCTTGGCTGCCCCCCATAGGGGAACGGTAGGTTGAGCAGAAAACCTGGACAGGTAGCTCTCAGTATTCTGAAGTCCATGTATAATCATGTTGTTTTCCAAGTTCGCCTACATGGGGACATTGGATCCTCCTTTCCATCCCTTGTAGGAGTTAAACAAGGAGACCCCCTATCCCCACTCCTATTCGGTCTGTTCATTGATAGAATTGAATCGTTCCTCCAATCCAAGCTCCCAAATGTAGGGGCTGAGCTTAGGGGAAAGATTCTGCAACTGTTACTTTATGCTGATGACCTAGCTATAATGGCAGAATCCCCGGCAGATATGCAAGCGATGCTTGACTGCCTGAGAGATTTCTGCGAGGCTACTAAGATGGCTGTGAATATAAAGAAAACTGAGATTGTCGTTTTCAACAAACAATTCTGTGATGAGGCCCGCATGGATCCTGATTACAAATTTGTCTATGATGGAGCACAACTTTCTACAAAGTTATCTTTTATCTACTTGGGATCCCTCTTTGTGGATGGTGACTCAAGCAATCGTGCAAAAGCTGCTTTTTCTAGGATGCTCACTAAGGCCCAAAAGGCACACCACATGCTTCGTAGGCGATGCCATACTATGGAGATATACAATATTGATATTCTCACCCACCTGTTTGATTCTCTTGTACAACCTATCCTGAATTTTGGCTGTGAGGTGTGGGCTCCTTCTATTCTGAACAACACACTTATCTCAAATGACCATGCTTGTGAGAAATGGCATAGAGGTATACTTAAACAAATGTTGGGTGTTTGCCAATCTACTACATCTAATATTATCATGGAAGAGCTGGGTAGAACCCCGTTGTGTTTTGCTTGGCTTAAACAAGCTTTGCGCTTCTGGAACAAGACCATACATAAAGAACCTGAGGATCTCATTAGAATGGCTCTTGAGGAATCTTTTGACTCCAACACTGGCTGGGTTCATGACTTGCGTTGTGCTCTCCACAAGCTAGGATCCAGTAAAAACATCAACATTTTGGAGGCTGTCGATGTCGAAGGTATTATGTCTGAAGTTTTTGAGTCATGGAGGTTTAAGTACCCAAGTGACACCAATGCAGTTAGAGACATCCCTGATGAGAGAAGGGTTGGCTTTAAACGCCTCCGATACCAAAAATGGTTCGCAGCCAACAGCAATGATGAGAATGGCTTGATTCCCTTTACATCCGCCTTACATAAGCAGGATCAGATTCGTTCTATAGCACAGTTTAGAATGGGTTCCCATTGGCTGAACACAGAAAGAATGAGGGTGGTGGATAGAGCACACATCCCTCGCTCAATGAGACACTGTCAAATGTGTGGGTTCCAAAAAACTGAGGATGAAATGCATATGTTTGAGTGCCCTTTTTATAATAATATTCGCCTCCGCTACCAGAATCTGTTTACAGATATTTATAGGCATGTCCATGAGGATACCGACTTAACCGTATGGAATGTGGAATTCTGCGATTCCACATTCAGAACCTTTATGAATGGAAATGGCACTAAGTATTTTTGGAGCAACCTAGCCGACTATCTTTCTACTTGTAGAAGAGCAAGACAGGAAGCCCTGGACTGCTTAGTGGCACCGTAATTTATTATCCCTTTTTTTTCTTCTTGAGACTTCTCATTTGTTAGCTTCTTACCTCCGCCACTGTAAGTGGTTGAGATCTGGGTCCTGCTCTAAGGGGTTTAATACCTACGCCACCAAAACGGTGGTTGGGAGTTTGGTTTGTTTGTCCTCGACACACCCCTGATGTAATGGGGTTTTTTGCTTTGTGGGTGCTTTTTCTTTTTGTTTAAAGCACAGAGTCTCATACAACCTCGCGGTGTCAAGTAGACTTTAACATGTAATGTAATGTAATGTAATGTAACAGCAAATGAAATATCAGGCCTGGTGCAAGTAGCCAGGTATAGCAAAGCACCTACTAGAGAGAGGTACTGGCTATTAAAAGGGCAGGGGGTCTCCAGGTGGGTCAGTGACGGTGCACTTGGCCATGGGGGCACCAAACTTGGGCTTGGCAGCAGCAGTAATACCAAACTTCTCCACCAGATCAACAATGTAGGAGTGCTGGGAGAGGTTGATCTGAACACACCTGCCGTCAGAGTCAAGTGTACAAGCCATGTCCAAAGAGAGGAACTGAACCGGTACACCCATCTCCTTAACCTCCCAGCCAGCCTTATTCATAGCCTTGATTAACAAAGCATACCTATCCAGCTCACTAAAAGCACAGATAAAATTATCAACATAGGTCAGGACATAGCTCCACCCACCAATAGAATCCCTTCTAAAATACAGAGCAGGTTCTGCCTTGCACATAGTAAAACCATGTGCAACCAAAACCCGCTTGACATCCATACTCCAAGCCCTGGGCTCCTGTTTCAAACCATAAAGGGACTTGATCAGTTTGCACACAAGGGGAACACCGTTAGGACCAAGTACCTTAAAGCCCTCAGGCTGGTGGCAGTATAGGTCCAGACCAGGTTCTAGCTTAGCATTCAGAAATGCAGTCTTGATGTCCAGCTGCCGAACAAACATCTTCCTATGAGTGATGGCAGCAAGGAGCACCCTCAGACCTGCTTTAGAAGAAACGGGGGCATATACATCATGAAAGTCCAGCCCAGGACGCTGCAGAAAACCACGAACCACAAAACGTGCCTTGAAGCGCACAGAACCATCAACCCCAACCTTCTTCACAAATAACCACCTGCCAGACAGGATCCTCTGCTTAGGAGGCTGTGGAGTGAGGGCCCAATTAAGTGCCATGGGCATGTAGGGACGCCATCTCATCCTTCATAGCAAGCAGCCACCGATCCCTGTCAGGGTTGGAGGGAAGCATGGCAGCTTTGTAGGTTAGTTCAGTGGAGGTGGATATGTATGCTCCCACGTACAAGCAGTTTACTTGTACATGAGCAGCGGGGATATCAGCAATATCAGCAGTAACCGGTAGTATAGCCCCCAGTGCAGAACTACTGCCTCGTTGAACAAGGCCGGCCTTATTTGCCTCTATATCAACGAAGCCTGGGTCGACCGGAACACCCCAGCCATACGCAGTATCGGAACCCGACCAGTGTTCAAGATCATCACTTGCGCTATCGGCAACGGCTACATCATCACATGGGCTTGACCCGAATAATCCACCAGGGATGGCAGGAGGCGAAGGGGTTATCAACACCTGCGAGCCATCTGAGGTGGTCGGAGGTTGGCGACTATTAGGCAATGGACCTGATCCAGGTACCACTATGATCGAAGGCTGTCGTAATCCTAAAGCTTCACCGACGAAATGTGGCGCAGAGGAGGGCCTGGCGACCCCCTGAGATTCCGGTAAAATCTTATCTGAAGGAACTGCAGAATCCCGCCCGCCCAGTGCCTTCACACGCAATGCAGCACCATCAGCCCCAGACCTGGGACGCAAGGTCATCCCATGACCAGGGCAGCGTTCGACAATTGGGGTTAGCAAAGGGTCTAAGGAATTAACCGCAGACTCAGGCATGTGTCCATTGATAGCGGCAGGGATGCGAGAAACATACGGAGACCCGTCATAGGGAGATAGCCCAGGAATACAGTTATGATCAAACTGCTCATAGAAGAGTACATCACGACTCTCTACTACCTGGCGCAACTTAGGAACCCAAACAAAATAACCCTTACTCACCAGAGGATATCCAACCAGTCTACCAGATAACGCCCTTTCGTCCGGCTTGTTGCGCTTCTTCCCATTGACTAACGTGACGTAGCAAGGGCAACCAAACACACGCAACAACGACACATCAGGCATAACCCCAAAGAAAAGCTCGTGAGGAGTCTTATCACCCTGATTGGGCAGACGATTACGAAGGTAACAAGCAGCTAGGAAGGCATAGGGCCAGAAAGACTTAGTTAGTTTAGACTCCAGGTGGATGCTCCTAGCTATAGACTGTAAGACCCCATTGTACCTCTCCACAGTTGCATTCTGCTGTGCAGTGTATGCCAACGATAACTCATGCACTGCCCCAACCGATATCAGCCAATCCTCAAACCACTTTACTATAAACTCCTTAGCCCTGTCAGATCTCAGACACTTAAAGGCAAACCCATGCAGCTGATTCATCCATCTGAGGATGATAGTTTGGACTGCTAAGGGAGCTTCAACTCTGGTCCTCAAGCACAATACCTCAGCATAGCCAGAGTATTGGTCTGTGAGGCACAGAATATAAAACTCCCCGCGCAGACCCCTAATATGAACTGGTCCCATGATATCCAAGTGAAGGCGTTGGAGAGGTGCACGGATCTTAGTTTTGCTTTCTTTAGGAAAAGGGAGACGTTTGCCCTTAGCCTTCTGACAAGCATCACAAGGGATCTTAGCCAGTTTCTGCACCTATTTGAGTGAGAGGGGTAAGTTCTTAACCATACCCTTCTTGACAAGTCTGCGCATGGCATCAAAGCCGGGTTGACCCAGCCGCCTATGCCACAGCCATTCAGGAGTGGTAGGGATAACAACTCCACCGTCCTCATCAACATCAAGTGCAAAAGCTGGGTAATCGTCAGCACTAAACAAACAGCCACTGGTGGTGTAACAAGGCCTACATGCAAACTTGTAAACACCATCACTGGAGGCAGGGAAGGACAAGAGAACAGAAGAGCCCTGAGTGGCAGTGCAACTAAGACTATCAAAAGAAACCTTGCAGTGGAGAGAATGAGCCACAGCATTTACTGACAGGAGGTTCACCGGGCAGTGAGGTATGTAGAGAACATCAGTTAGAGTGATTGATGTTGGTAACCAATCACTACACAACTCAATGGATCCCATACCTTCTGCCCGTTGAACCACTCCATCACCAAATCGAACTGATGGCTGATTCGGAGAAACATTAAACACAGTGAACAAAGACCTATCACCTGTGATGGACATTCCAGCTCCAGAATCCACATGCCAGACACCCTCAGACAGGCTCGGGCTACACACATGAGAGAACTTTGAGGTGCAGGAGAATAGGACAGAGCTTACCTCCTACTTCTGCATAGCAAACCCATCAATCTGAGCCTGCAAGGAGGCCATCTGCCTTGGAGTAAGCGTACCAGGAAGGGCCAGGTTAACAGGCATCGGTCCAGGACGCGATGCACCATCACCTACCCTTTTCAGGTGCGGGTACTTCGTCCAGCAGCGTTCCTCCGAGTGACCATCCTTATGGGGGCAAGGTCCCCAAGTGCATTCCAGGCGCCTCTTGTTAGACCCAGAATCACCACCAGTTTTCTGCCGCCGTTGAAATGTAGCATTGGCAGGAAACTGGGGAGTGTTCCGGGACCAACCAGGGTGCCTGGAATCAGACTGAGGGAGAGCTATGTTCAGAATGTCTAGCTGCCTATATTCCTCTAGACAGGACCAGCACTCAACAGGTTGCTGGTTGTACAGCATGATACCATACTTAATCCGCAGCGACTCGAAACGGGGCAGACTTGCACCGTGAACTATGATGCCCATGGCGTGACGCTGAGTCTGCGGAGACCCAGCACTGCGGAGGTCAATGCACATACCGCGAACCCGACGAAAGAAATCGTCAACCTGATCATGAGTGCCCATGACCGAAGCAAGATACTCTTTCAGCAAGAGAGGGACACGAGAGGCAAGGGCATCAGACTGCTGCCTCCGGATATGCAAAAAGATATCCCGAGGGGATGCAAAGTCCTGGTATACCTTGACTAAGGCATCCGTCATGTTGGCAAGCATCATGGTTAAGATCATGAACTCTTGACGGGGCAGGGTAAGCGCACTGAAACCCAACAGTGCAGGATCGACACTAGACTCACCATGAGAGGCCGAAGTTCCAGCAGCAGGAGGAGCAGTCCTAGGGGCTAAAGACTCACGAATCCCCAGAAAATACTCAGCAGCAAGACCAGCGTCATAAGCGCGCTGGTCATCTAAGTTTCTGATGAGATCCAGGGACCGCGCAACACCCACAATGAGCTCGAAATCAGGACGAACAGGACAGAAAGGGAGGGGCACCTTCACATACTGGTAACCCCGCAGGTCATTATTCCTACGCCCAATGCCACCAAAGCTCACACCTGTATCAGGAGGGTAGTTGATCCCTGGCATAACCGGTCCCAGAAAAGCCCTACACTCTAGACCTAGCTCAGAGTATGCCATCACGCGCTTAGTGCGACCCTTGCTATCAACATTAGCCTGGGTGGCTTTCATATCCATCCTACCGTACAGAATGCGGTCCAAGGAGTCCCCATCAGAGTGCTCCTGGCGGATACGACGACAGTCCTGCAAGCGCAGGAGCAGAGGAGGTCCTCCAGTAAGCAGATGCTCCCAAGACTCGCATGACAGCGAAGGAGGCACACAAGGCGGAGGGCCAGGAGCAGGTGGCAACTCCACCGGCGGAGGCGGGGGCGGAGGGGGCTCCTGCGAAGGGCCAGCAAAGGATGCGCGACCAGCAGTAGCAGCAGCCTCTCGAGCACGAGTATTGTAGCCAGCCAGACCTCGGTCCATAGGCATGGTGAAAGACGCAGACTTCTGCATCAAAGACGGCCTGGCCACCTCCGGGTGGACAGGTGGAAGGGGCGCAAGCAGAGGCGCAGAAGGCTCTGGCTTATACTCCGGGGGAGGCGCAAGAGCAGGTGCCGACGAAAGTTCATACAATGGTGAGACGGTGGCATTGTGAAACACACGAGTAGCAGTAGAGGGAGTAACTCCACCGAAGTCACCACTCGTAGCACTCTGCAGTTCATCATCATCATCATCAAAGTCATTTCGCCAAAGTCATCATCGTAGAATCGAGCTTCCGGGGGCGGAGGCGCCCTTGCATACTGGATGATCTGAGTAGAAACACAGCAGAGACGCATCAGAACGTCCTCAACCTCAGGAGAGAGGCGTCGCACAGTAGCAGAAGGAGCCGCAAAGTTGGAGGATTGATTGGGGGGGGGTTACTTCCACGATGGCGGAAGGACTCTCATGACCGCTAGCAGAGGCCGCTGGCGCACACACATCTAGCCAATCATCAAGAGGAGCCGGGTCCTCCGTTGGAAGGACTCGGTCGCAGCCATTGCTGATAATGATACTGCGCATCCCGCGCGTCCAGGAAAGACCATTCTTGGCATGGAGTTTCTCAAAATTAGCGGGAGGCCCTCGCGGAAGTTGCATCGTAAAGCAGTGGTAGTAAATGAAGGACCTTATAACCTATTAGCTTGGATAACACTCCGGAGAGTGGACAAAGTGTGAGCAGACACGCCAATCTATAAATGCGGAGACGAGAGTAGTATTACAAGCACAGGAGACCCATCAAGGGGCACCGGTGGTGAAAGGAGGCGGCAGCCAGGAACCTAGCAGGGTACAGGCCAGACCGGTGACGCAGGTGACAGGAAGTTGTCACTGAGTCACTCAGGGAGGACACAGTCTACGGGAAGCTGTCACTACGGGAAGCTGGCACAGGACTGGGAGAGCCGATAGTTCTAAGGAAGTACAGAAGTAGTCACCAAGTCATAAAACGCGTGAGAGCACCGCAATTCATGCTGACAATTCCGACGCGTCCAATGTAATGACCCAGGAATTTAACTTCTGTTTTGTTGAAGGAACATTTGGAGAGTTTCGCGTAGAATTCGTTGTCCTGGAGGACCTGGAGAACTGTGGTCAAGTTGGCCAAGTGCTCCGCCGGAGTGCGTCCGTAAACCAAGATATCGTCCAAGTAGACCACGACGAACTTGTGCAAGTAGGGCGCGAATATATGGTTCATGACCGCTTGGAATGTGGCCGGCGCGTTCGCCAAACCCATCCCAAGGACTTTAAATTCATACTGACCCATCGGGGTAGTGAACGCAGTCTTCGGCGCGTCCTCGTCCGAAATTCGTATTTGGTAATAACCAGACGTGAGGTCTAGGGAACTGAACAAAGTAGCTCCACCTAGACGATCAATGGTCTCGTCAATACGGGGAAGGGGATACCTGTTTTTAATCGTGATGTTGTTGAGTGCTCGCCAATCGCAAACAACACGGTATCCCGTTCCACCCGGTTTCGCTATGATCATAATCGGCGCACCATACGGGGACGAGCTCGGGGCGATGAATCCTTGCTGCAACAGGTCGGAGACGTATTCCTCACATAGTAAGGTCTCGGCTGGACTCATGCGACGATTTCTGCGATATGGCGCGTAAGCATTGTCTTGCGTTTTGATGACGTGAGGTATAACTCGATGGTTAGGAGTCCCCGTAGGCAAATTGTTGAAGACTTTGCGATACTTCCATAGGAGAGCGCGCAGGTCGCTGGCCGAGATGAGCGTTTTATCGTCGTGGTCAAGGATGTTGTCGCGGATCCAATTTTCGAAATCCATGCTTGCCACCGGCGGACCAGGTAAAGGCCCGTTGGACGGCAGTAATTTCGTCAGCAATTTCGCCCGTTCATCGGCAGTGACGTTAGACGCCGGCAAATCCGCTCGGGATTCGCGGACATTGACCATGACATGGTTAGCGCCAGCCTCTAAAAGCTTTGCTGCCTTGCGACCCGTAATGACTGGGTCATCGGTTGACTTGCCCGAAAGTGCCATAGTGAAGAAGGAATGAGCCGTTTCGTCCCGCTGCCTATTTATAGGGGTTATACAGCAGCCGTACCGTTTGAGCGACAATGTCATGCGATCGTAGTCTAGGACGGCCTTTTCGTTGCGCATCCAGTCGGATCCGAGGATTAGGTCTAATCCTCCAGGAAGTTTGTCGACGACATGGACGAACACTTTGCCAACATATCGTTGTATGTGGATAGGGAGCGTGACCGTCCCGCGGATTTTGATAATCCCGTCGTTAGCGCAAGTGATTCCGTCGCGTTCGTTTTCCCAAGGGCGGATGTGCAAACCGAGAACCTCAGCCGTTTGCTTTTCCATAAGACAACCTGTCGCGCCTGAGTCCGCCAATGTGAGCAATTGCTTCGCTCCTGATCGGGCGTTGAATAGCATATCGGGGGTAGCAGCGGAGTTGACTTCGTATACCCGATTGGCTCGCGTCATGAGCACGGGGGAAGTATTCGTATTTCGTTGTGCGTGATTGCGACGGACGCACTTCGTTGACCGTCTGGCAGCGATTTGTTTTTCGCAAACTTTGGGATCCAATGCCTCCGACCACCAGTGTTTTTTTCGGTTTCAACCGGACTGGGGATGCCCTCCTCAGGTGCGGGGCCAAAGTATACTACCTTGGTCACGTCGTTGATCGCATGCCAATCCTTTTTGATTTGGACGGCCCGTTCGGAGTCGGGAGGGTCATACCATACTTGGATGGCGACTTTATTCGAAGGTGACCCCTTGGGGCGGGGTTTCATATGGTGATCGAACGATTGATACTCCTTAAATAACTCCATACCTTGGAGGAGACTGGAGACATGTTTATCGTTACTTGCATTTTTTGGGAGGATGAACATACCGGATGTGTCGAAGGGTGCATTGTTTTTGCACTCCCAATAGTGTTCTAACACCGACATGACGTCTTCCGGAATGGGGTGAGCGTATATGAACTCGTTTGCGATGGAGACACGCATGCCAAACTCCGTAGAGAACTTCAGTGGACAAGGGGACGACAAGGCATTAGTAGAAGTTACATCAATAGTTGGGGTTAAGCCCAAGTTAGAAAATAGTTCCTCTTGAACTTGTAACAAGAGCTCAAGTGGCTCGACTACTACTACTTTATCGTCGCTAATTACACGATCCAGGCTTGTCAATACCTGACCAGCCGGTTCCTATTCCCAAATCGGGATGGGACCGTTGCCGTCAAGGGCCCAGTCGGGACACGTAGTCTCATTGAGGGCCGGCCAGTTAGGCAAGTCCCGCATGCGGCAGCGTCCGTCAGCGTTCAGCGACCGCACACATGTCCTCATGTAGCGGAAACAGAAGAAGCAGCGAGCTCCATTCTGAAGCCAGATGGTCTGCCCGACGCTGACCGATTTGTTCATATGCATGGCGTTTTGAGGGTCTTGACCCGAAAAGTCGGGGGTCCGCGGCCCGCTGGGCTGTGAACGGCCCCGACCAGCACCCTGTCCGTATCCTCCTCGACCACCACGGCCCGCGCCGCGGCTAATAGAGCCTTTCCCGAACGTGCGATCAGCACCTTGCAAACTGAGGACCTGCGACCTTGGCGATCCACCCAGCTTGCCGATGTGCGCCGGCTGCGTCGCACTACGTCCTCCACCACCTCAGCCACCAGCCGGGTTGCGACTACTGTTGGCCACCAGTTTGGGACTCTTGGCTGGGCGAGAGTTCATCTCCCCGCCGTCGTCGGTGGTCCTTAGTCCCTGCGAAGAGAAAGAATCAGTGTCAGAATCGGAGGGGGGGGAGTTGGTAAATTGGACGCGATTGAATGCAAGGTCCTTACCCGGGTATTTAGTATCCGCGGGGCGCTTGAATGGATACCTCGACTTCTGATTAGCGTAACCTCCCCTCTGATGGCGATCGTGCTTGTCCGTCAAGGATTTGCCACGAGCGGCGACAACTTTCCTCGCCTCGTCCAATTGCAGATAGCGGAACAAATCCTCCATCGTTTCGAACATAGTACCAGACTCGCGCTGAGAGTGTGCACCAGCGCGAAGTTCATCGGAGAGTCCCGTACGAAACAAGTTTAACTTCTCGCGATCGGTGAGATCGGGGACTTAGCGAAATTCCGACTTGATGGCGTGGTAATAATTCTGCAAGGATCGGGTATCTTGGCGGAAACCACCTTCGTGTAGTTTGGTGAGAGCGACGTGTGATTCCGTTAATAGCTCGGGCAGGAGGAGCGATTCCACCCATGCAACGATTCCCATGAAATCCAACCCGTCCAACTCATCGCTAGCCCATGCCTCGTCGTAAGTGATGCGGAGTTGGCCAGTGAATGCGCCCGACAGATGTGGAACAATGCGCTCGAACGGACCAAGGTAACCGTCGGCGAACTGGAGCTCCATGATCGTGGCCACATTGAATACCCATCGGCGCAACTTAGCCCTAGTGCATTTGTCCGACAGTTTGTGTTCAATGAGACGTAATTCCTTTCTCATTTCAGGAACACGCTTGGCAAACCCATTGTCGTGATCAGAGTGACGAGTGGCGCGGTTGGCGGGAGGAGGGGTGATCGGCGGGAGCGAACCGGGCTCACCTGGCGGGCCTTCCGGGGCCAGGTGTGTGTCCGTGCGAACCTGTCACGTCGGAGAAGGGGTGTCTGCAGGCAGCGTAGCTGCGCGCTTTGCACGAGGTCGAACAGCGGCCGGGGAAGCCACCGTAGGTACTGCGGGCGACGTCGGGGGCTCCGGCTGAGTAGCCCGAGGAGCGCGATTCGAGGTCGGTTCGACAGGTGGAACCTGGAGGGGCGAACCTGGGGAATCGGCTAAGTCGTGGTCCGATGACGAGTAGTCGGAGACCGAAAAGGGGCCGTTGGGTGGTAAGGGAGCGGCGGTCGGTGTTGTCCGCGGGGAAGGGGTAGCGCCCCCCCGCGGGATCGAACCACGTTGCATTTTGCCAGTAAGATCACCCGAAGGGGCATAGACGTCGGGGATTCGAAATGGTTCTGGATCAAATGCCGGGGCTACCTGAGCGACAGCTAGTTTATCAAACAACCCTGAATTCCCCGCAACCCGCACCTGCCTGTCAGGTGCACGAGGCAACGTCTCGTCCATTTTGTCGTCATTGGCCTCCGCCGCCTGGTAGTGGGGCCGCAGCTTAGTGCCCTTGAGGGCGGCATCCTTGTCGGCGATGTCCTTGATGTTCAAAGGCATGAATTCCATCCACTTTTGCTTTCGCATCTTGGATGCCGTGTACAGACGGGTCATACTGTCGCGGAGATCATCAACCGCCTGCAGCGATTCCACGATGTTCTCGGGATCGCAGTCCAGGAGGAGCCCGTCAGCGTACGCGTTCATATGCGCCGCCAACTTTACGTCGGCATAAGGCGCGACGGGGTGGTCCGCGGAGTGGTAGTAGAGAAGACCATCCGACTTCGCAGCCTTGGCATAGGTTGGCGACGCCTTAATCTGGCGACCGCGCAAAAACGCCTGCTTGCGCGCAGAGATGGGGTCCAGAGCGGCAGCGTCGTCCTCACGAGCGGACTGAGGAAGCGCATGCTTGCGCCCGACAGTCCTGCCGTTCCCAACCCCATGGAAGGCGGCGCCGCTGGAAGAACCGCCAGGGTCCTCAGTGTCCATCGGCACCATCTCGTTGCGCGCCACAGTAGAGTGGTGCGCCGCGATCATGGCCATGACATCCGCTTGGGTAATGGCGGCGTTAGAGGCAGCCGCGGGAGCAGCGACTGGGCGATTACCGTAGGCGACGTTCTCGCGAGTCAGCTGCGCGACGACCTCAGTCAAGCGAGCGTTCTCAGCGAGAATGGGGGCGAACTCTGCATGGAGGGAAGGACGTGGCGAGTTAGACAATGGCGTCGGCTTAGTGGGAAACAGCATGCGATTCACGGGCAAAACATTGTGAGGTGTACCCAAGCGGGAAGGTGTGTCCTCGATATGATCAAATGGATTGCAAACCGAGAAAGGCAGGTTGGTTCTATACTCATCAGGCGTCAGACTGCGCTCACCTGCTTGAGATCGAGCAAGGTTGGTCTGTGTAGCCTCGAGCGCGGTCTCTTTAGCCGATAGCTCTGTGCACAACGCATCCACAGCGGACTTGGCGGTTGCCGCAGCCAGAGTGAAAGCAGCCTGGAGGTCGCACAATGCCTTGCGACTGTAAGTCAGATCCCTGCCGAGGAAGTAGTGGCTGTTTAACAGCTCTTGCCTCTCAGCAGGATCGCCATTGGCCAATGCAGCCTCGGTAGCCGCGCTGGAGGCGGCGAGGCGCTGCACCAGGTCAGCGATGTTGGCGTCCTTAGCGGATACCACCATCGTAAACTGGTCGGTAAGGGCCGAGTTGGCGATGGCGGCCTGATCGAGCTGCGCGCGGAGGTTCCCAATTTGCTCCGCCGCGATCAGGTGTCCAGGCATATGCTCATGCCGCCTGTGCTCTGCGCCAGCTTCCCAGCGAGCGCTGAGCAACTCGGGGCAAGGCCCGGCCAGCGGCGTCGTCGTCGTCGTCGGGGCCATGCCTGCGCGCATAGGCGGGGCAGCGGGCGGCGCACCCGAGGGTGCCGCCAGACCATTGAAGCCGGCAACCAGAGGCTGCAGCGTACCCACTGAGATAGAAGGCCGCGCGTCGGCAGATGCGGACTCATCCAGCGTAGCACCGAGCTCAGTGTCGGGCTCAGTGTCAGATGACGCAATCCCTTCAGGATTGGTGTCGACCACCGAAATCGTAGGCTGTTCAGCCGCGTCGTCGTTTACCTTGGTTGTTTTGTGGGATGCCATTCTGCACAGGCAACAGAACAAGTCAGTAGGCTGGACAGGAATGAGTGGTGGGCGAGAGAGGGAGAATTACTCGCAACTACAAGAGGCCAAAAAATCACCTGCCACAGGGACTAGTAAATTTTGCGAGCGTAACGAGCTGATAATGCCTCAAGCGTAACTGTATATGACGCGTTCGTCCAGAATACGATGAGGGATAAAAGCACTGCCACGGCACGAACCACAGGGCGACCAGGAAGGGCAACGACGAACCGAATTGCGCGACAGGATGAGCAAACGTGCAGGTGGACAGCAAAAAAAGATGATGCAGCAAGCAGGAAGAGTCGCAGGACAGGCTCGTGAAGTACGCTAATTAAAGCAAGTACGGCCTAGGTGGCAAATGGAGCCGATGCTGCCCAATTGATCAAACCCCGCTCAAGATGCTCGGGAATGGAGCGTTAGAAGCTATGACCAAAAGGACAGGACGTGAATGCAAGAATCGAGAGCGTAGGCCATACAGGGGTAGGGCAGGCTAGGAAAAGATGCCCATGCAAGACAGGTCGCAGGCGGCCTAGGGCGTGTCGAGCCTAACAGGACCGTTCACTGCGAGAACCTAACAGGCGCTACGTGTACTCGAAGCCTACAGGGAAGAGCAGGAACAGCGAGCAGCCAATGCCAGAAAGCCAACAGGATGTCCTGGCGGGTGCGATTAATTCGAAGAAAAAATCGTATGCGTGCGTATGTGTATGCGTGAGGTCCCTAAGGAACGAAACCAGCTCCGCTACCAGTGTAACAGCTCAGGATGCTAATAGCAGCTTGAGGGGTTATCTAGAGTAACGTGATGCGTGATGTATGTTTACGTGTATGTTGATATGAGTGAACTAGCAGAACAGGGGGAGGGTTACCTAAGGTAGGGATGTCGAGTGGCTTGGAAGGAACGTCTTCGTGGAAGGAGTAGAAGGGTTCATTCCGAGTAGCTCGTGTCTATATGCGCAACGTGTGCGTTGTGAGAGATGAGGCAGTACATGGGTATGGTACTGTATCATGTGCGTTTGTCACGTGGCTTACGGGTACGGTGTACCCGTATGCCTTGCTGGACGGCCAGAGTACCCGTGAAGGGTTCTGTACCGTTACACGTACGATGGGCTTTCTTAACACCACGCCCCATCAGGCGTTCATTATTAGATAATATGTTGAATGGTTGGTACGAAGGGGCCGATTGCATTGCAAACGCAAAATTCAAGTGGTGTTATACTATTACCAGCTTAAACACTTCAGTAGTTGCGAGATGATTAACAGCGGCAGTGCACATATCTCAATGCATGATGAGAGTAATTACAGCTTGGTGTGTTTAGCACCTACCTTCAGGGAAAACACATCAGAGTCAAAGCCTGTAAAACCTAATCAGGGTTAAGTCCTTGGCTATACAGCGCGGTCAATGGTACACCGGGAAGCTGGCACTGTGTCATGGAAGGTGGCACAGTTCTACGGAGAAGCTGGCACTACTGTGTCATGGAAGGTGACACAGTACAACATAAAAGCAGTCACTGTAAACAGCTATCGTTCTAAGGATGTGCAGAAGTAGTCACCAAGGCATAAAAAATCGAGTGAAACGCAAGAGATGCCCAGGCAACGGCTGATGCCAAGGCTGCCTCCCGTCCGCACCTATCCCACGAGTTCACCCGCCCTCGTTCTCTCTTGATACATAGCTTTTCATTTCAGCTACTAGAAGTCCATGGGTAGCCAATTAAGCGACAATGGTTTAACAAATACATACAATCCACCATCAGCATGTTGTCAGCCAATATATATATATATATATATATATATAAAGAAATCATGGTAATGGTCGTGGTGGTCGTGGTGGTCGTGGTGGTGTCATCGCGTAACCAACTTAACCGACTTCCCGCCCAGCCATTTCCCGCCCAGCCAATTCCCGCTCAGCCAATTCACGCTTTTAATCCCTCATGCTTCAACTTCTGCCTGATTGGCCTCCTGCGAATTCTGCCTTATGCAACCTTCGCCTCCTGCGTATTCTACCTGTTGCGCATCCCGCCCGATTTCTCCTTTTCCCGCCTGAGTTCATCCACCTGATTTCGGTAGCGCTACAGTTCATTCGTCTTCCTACAAGCTTTTTCCCCTGCATTTCTGCAAGACCTTTCCCTTGCGTCAAGAGACCTGTCGCTGCGCACAACGGGAGGTGACGTGGTGAGTCAGCGGACCTGTCAGAAATGTCCGAATCGCATCCATCCCATGTCACAAACTTGACTGCAAATTCTTCCCACTGTATTGAGAAATATGTTGCTCCGCATTGTGCCATAGTAAGTATGCATCAAAGTTGACTGAATGGAATGAAAAATCTCGCTGAGCATTCTCGCCCTAACTTGACCGAACATCTCAAATCAGCAACTTGACAGCAACTTCTTCCCACTGCATCGAGAAACATGTCGTCGCTGTGCATTGTGCTATAGCGAGCACGCGGCAAAGTTGAATGGATGAACCTAGCGATGTTTCCAAGTCTCAGATCGAGTTGACTTCGGGAGCAGTTGCGGTGAAAAGGATTGTTCTTCGGCCGAACTGAATACATGCTTGCTAAGAATAAGCTTTAGTTATGTACAGGTTGCGATTGCGCTAACGCTGCGATAACTAAAGCTTATTCTTAGCGAGCATGTATTCAGTTCGGCCGAAGAACAATCCTTTTCACCGCAACTGCTCCCGAAGTCAACTCGATCTGAGACTTGGAAACATCGCTAGGTTCATCCATTCAACTTTGCCGCGTGCGCGCTATAGCACAATGCACAGTGACGACATGTTTCTTGATGCAGTGGGAAGAAATTGCAGCGATTGCGCAGTTTCAGCCTTTTCAATGGGGTCGACTATCGATCACAGCTGAGGTGGCAGGGAAGCAGGTCCGATGCTTTTAGTGGAGTCGGATGATGCGTGCGCAAACGTTGTCGATGCTCTTCGTCCCGTTTGCCTTTCAGCTATGGAAAAGCTCACAGCTGAAGTGGAGGGAGGTAGATATGGAGTATGTGTGTGCTGGTGGGTGCGTGTATGGTAGGAGGGAGGGGAGGAATGAGGGTGGGGAGAGGGTGGGGGCTGGTGGGATGGCTGGGGTGGGGGAAGGGCGGGATGGAGTCAGGAAATATGTCAGGAAGAGTAAGGGAGTATGTTTGTGGGCGGGGGTACATGGTTGGGTGGGGGTGAGGATGGATAACTGGGGGGGGGGGGGGGGGGGGGGGGGGGGAGGACGGTGGTGTTTGTGTGCTTGTGGGTGCACATGGGAGACCATCACAAGGGATATGCGTCCGTCAATGTTTGAAGTTGCATGCACTGCAGAGAAAACCGTTTTGCAACCCAGCCCAAAACAGGTGTGGCCAACGGGAGGGAAGGGGGGAGGGGGCAGATAATGGTTTGGTGGTGGTGGTGTGTGAATGGGGGGGGGGGGGGGGGGGGGGGGGCTTCAAGTGTAAACCATTATGTAACCAGCCCCAAATAGGTGTGGCCAAAGGCCAAACGGGCACCGTACTATGATTAGGGGGGGGGGGGGGGGGGGGGGGGGGGGGGGGGGGTCTTCGTGAGAGTAGGTACACGGGCTACCATACTACCGTACGCGCCTTAAGTATTGGCAAGATTAAGTATTGGCAAAAGTCATTTTTCCCCAAAAAGTGGGTCTCAGAAAACCATGGCAAAACTAACTTGGCAAAGGGGTCAATGGATTTGAGTGTCTCAAGTGCAGACTTGGAATTCATTTGGCAAATTACTTTTTGCTTACACGTTTTTGTTACATTTTTCAGCAACCAGACCATAAACCATGTAACAATCATAGAAAGAGTATCAAGCTTGCTGGGGCTTATTAGCCAGACCGGTATATGGTCCCAGCAAGCCAAATTGCTGGCTATATCCATGTAACCAAGTTCAAGGTCATGGTACCGTCCTGCATTTTTAAAATTCAAACCAGATTCAATTCAATCCAGACTCAAATGAATAATTGTGTGCATTAGCATCAAGAATATCATAGGCTTGGCCCTTGTCTCGACAGTAAAAACCATGTCTACGGCAGAAAAAAGGAAAATGTAGGAGAGAAACACAGTTCTCGCTAGGCAGTGTTCACTCTAAACTTTCTCATCGTACTACCTAGTCTGCCCATGCGCCTCTCATCATCAGAATATGTATTTATCCAATGGTAGCCAAATAGGCTAAAGAGATCTGCCCGACCATGGCATGAGGGGACTCAGTCAGACAGAGCCAGTTACTCGTGCCTCTTCACTATCAGTCCATGCATCAGACAGCCCCTCATCAGCTGTGCTCAACCTCTTGCACATAGCACATCCTCCCTAGGGGGGGAAATCGACAGTTCTTGCATCCCAGCAAGTCTGCGTCGTCATCACCACTCTCAGCCCAAGCGGGCTCTTCAGTGGGTTGGTCATCCTCTGGCAGCAGGGGGATTGACAGGAGTGGCAGCAGCGGCAGAAGGAGTTGCAGCCACAGCAGGAGCTCTGGCAGGAGAGGCAGCAGCGACAGGAGGAGTGGCAGCCACAGCAAGAGCAGAAAATACGTTGACCTGTAAGGGGAAAGAAGGAGGGGGGGGGCCCGGGGGGGGGGGGGGGGGGGGGGGGAGGGGGGGAATTCAGAATCGTGGAACGATGGACGAGTAAAGACAGCTGCAGCAGGGGCAGCATGATCACGATCGGAAGGATCAGGAGAAGGGACAGCAGCAAACCGACAGCAGCAGGTCAACGTGTATGGAGACCAAGCGATCGACAAGTCAGCCAAACAGGAGCTTCGGGAGAAGGGACGGCAGGAAACCGACAGCAGCAGATCAATGTGTATGAAGACCAAGCGATCGACAAGTCAGCCAAACAGGAGCTTCAGGGGCAGGGACAGCAGCAAACCGACAGCAGCAGATCAACGTCAATGAGGAGCAAGCGATCGATCGTCAGGTCAGCCAAACCGGAGCTTCAGGAGCAGGTACAGCAGCAGGCCGAAGCCGCACGAAAGCAGGAGCAGCAACAGAAATACATACCTGGCTCTTCCCTGCCATTACATCTCGACCAGAGTTCTTGCCCCGTGTTCGGTTGACCTTCTCTAGCTGCTTGTCCACTTTAGCTTGCTCTGATTGGACGGCAAGGGCAGCAGAGCGGCCTTCTTCAGGGCCTCTTCTTCCTTCCTCGTGGCTGTTGCTTCTCGTCGTCGATGCACATCTTGGGCAGTCTAAGGACGCCAAAAACGAGCTATACCAAGCTGACCCTTTCGCGCTTCGGGAGCAAGCTTCAGAACGGCTGGCCGGCTCTTCGAGGAGTCGCGGGGCAACATGGAGTACGCTTCTCTGATGCTATAAACTCGACCGTTGCTTTTTGTCCGAAGTTAAAAGAATTCAAACCTGTGTACCGCAAAGTACCATGGTAACCGTATCTTGGCAAAGGCCAACCACCTGGAGCGGTCTCAAAGCAAGGTGGTCCCCTAAACCGGTTTGGCAAAGTGTCGTTTGCCAAACCGTTTGCCAATACTTAAGGCGCATACGGTAGCTATATACATATAAAAAGAAATCATGGTCGTGGTCGTGGTGGTCGTGGTGGTCGTGGTGGTGTCATCATCGTGTACCCACGTGCCATTGGCGTGCGAAGTGTAACCGACTTGCAACCGACTTCCCAACAAACCCAACTCGCAACACCCCGCCCAGCAAAATTTTCAAATACCGAACTGCAGATGCGCAAAGCTAAGCGCGTGTCAGAGTTAGATGACTGGTAGGTCAGTCTCACAGACAGTGGCGTGTCCACGGACATGTGTACGTGGACTTAGCCGCAATCCTAAACCCGTAACCTCAACTCCTAGGTGACCGGAGGCTGGACTTAAGTCCAGCCCACGCTTTAAATATTGCCTTGAGAATCCATAGCCTCATCCGTCTATCCACCATCCGGTGTTATTCCGACAGCGCGCTCATTTCGTCCCCACATTTGCTTTGCCTCCCATACTATGACTGCAAGCAATTTGGTCCAGAAGATCCTCTCCTCGGAGGTCCTCTGCTGACCCTCGCTTTGCATGGCGCTCAGAATAATCGTTTCAGTTCATTGCTTCTTCACGGAGCATGCGACCATGATGCATGCCAACGGTCCTAATGGACAGGAGGGCCCGCAACACCGCCAGCCAGCGCCCAAAGCGAGCTTGCATGAGCAAGGAAGAACTGGACAGAGCCGGGAAGAGCCAACAAGAGTCGACGTCATGCCCACGCTGCCCGACCCCAGGAGTTACGCCAGGCTCATAATCAAGCCGGACGTGAACAACGCGATCCCATGCTTCAGGATGATCGCGAAGCTGCTAAGCTTCCCTTAACCAAGCCAGGCGTGAAGACTTTGCTTTCCAACCTCAGGAGTTACGCCAGACTCATAATCAAGCCAGACCTTCAGATCGTCATGCTTTTTTTCTCCGAGCGTTGCCACCGTTCATCTCATGCATGCGCACTTTCGCCATGCCATCGCATCGCCTTCGTCATGGTTGGCTGGTTGTTGCGATTAATTCGACTTTGTTCAGATCGCCACGGCCATTCTGTCCCTCTTGCACATCTCATCCCTTATCTGAAAGCTCTTTTCGTTGTAACGAATATCGTGAGATACGATTTGTGCTGTTCCAAGAGTTGACCGAGTATCAACTGGGCCACTGCACACGAAGATGAAACTGCAAGTTTGTAGCTTTGAAATTGCACTTGTCCGGTGTTCTCGGGGTGATCGGGATCTTGTTATTTACTGATTTATATATAAGTTATGAGTTGGCATAATGCACACCGGTACCTACTTCCTCAGGGACCCGTGTTACCTGCCGCCAGGCCATAGGCTAGCTGTGGCCTGCACGTGACTGCAGTACCCTGCAGTACACATCCGTATTCTATATGATCGCGCCTGTTGCGCTTAATATCATCTTCTCCTCTATTGAGCCGATGCCGTTGTAAATAACTTACATTCAAAGGTTATGTGCGCCATCTATAGACGCTAACGAAGAACAGCCGCTGATTTCCGACATTCCGGAATCAATTCCCCTCTGACTAGTCGAAGGCCCGAGTTTTTAAGCATCTGGACTCACTCGGGAAAGAGCGAAAACCGCGAAATGTAGGAGAAAGGCCCGTTTTGCAGCGGAACAGCAGTGAAATATAGGAGAAGGGTGGGCGAACGATCTCGGCTCGGCGCAGATCATCGATTCCGCTAGTCACCCAGAACTTTTTGAAGACTGAAGCGTGGCCAGTGATTTCTCGATTGCTCGTTAACTCCTGAGTTTTAATACGCGGCGAGTAGTTCGTAATTCTTTTTACTGAGATGGTCCTACGGTGACTATAGCTAGCTCCGGCTTACGCTATGGTGTCCTTAACTTCATGTCCTGTGAGTAACGGTTCTACACCGATGTAACAATTTCAATTTCAATACGCGGCGAGCTATACAACCTTTTGTCTCTCGTGGGTTTCGTAGAAACCTTTAAGCGGGGTCATTCTTGCGAACCTGCGAAGGTTAGCCATCGATTCCGAGATAGGATGAACAATTCTGCAACGGAGTATAAGCTCGAACAGCTTTCTAAGGGAATAGCTTTCATCGAGGAAATGTGCGCTCGAAGGCACCGATGTGCTTTCGCTGCAGGCGACAAAAGAGGCGCTAATGTAGGGCAAAACAAGGGTGATATAAATCCCTGTGATGAAAGCTGACGTCACAAGGAAGTATTAGTGTAACCGAGTCTAACCGCGGGAAGATTCGATGACCCCGCGATGACCTGTCAGTGCTCGTAGTTATTTTGGTAGGTGTTTTCGCTGAGTTTATTTCCACGTACACTTCGCCAAGGCGGATTGGTCGCGGCATGGCGAAATGTCTCCGAAGTCTGAGGCATTTCGCCTTACTGCATCTACTCCGCTGTAGGCGGTTTAGGTACGGCTGACCCGTACGTGGACCCAGGTGGACCTGTGTAATCTTAGGGCCATTGCAATATTTGACCAGATCTATCGGCTTGCAAGCCACGCAAACCCTCAGTCTATCTCTCATAGTTCCTCCCTCATCACTTGGGTAATGTCGGCTTCGCTTCCCATTGTTCGTTGTGCTGCAATTGTATTTCCGGCGGCCTGATTTCTTTCCTCCTTTCTTTTCTGCTTTCTTTTCAGGATTACTGCGCCACACCCTTCGGCGTGGACTAGTGCAGTAGCGCGAGCAAGTGCGTCCGATCTGTTGTTTGAAATATGACCTTACATCGCTTCCGTTGCTGCTCGCAACCGATCCGATCACGTTAGACCTGTGTAGGTAGTCATTGCATCTAATGAAGGCCGCGTATCTTGCAGCCAGCAGTCCGCATGGAATAGCTGCGCCCATTGCAGCATCTCGGCTGCCCACCCGACATTGCGCTGGACACTGACGATTGTGGTGGTCTGTGGAGTGTTATGAGCCAGGAGCATGACTTCAGCTTTAGAAACCAGCATGATTAAACTAATTAGTTGGCACTGTGCAAAGTAGGATGTTGGGAAAACTTGCTCCCAACTCATATGTGAGTCATACTTCCATCTGTTCTCACCTGGGCTTGTGTTGAGCTTGACACGGGGCCTTACACTCTAGTGGGATCATACCCTGCCCTGACTGCATGGTGCACTTGAGCATTGTATCAGGAGATGCTCCCATGCGTGGCAATTATCCCTTGAGACCCTGCATGAAAGATGGTGGCAGCTTGTATGGATCTTGCATGGTAAGGTCGTCCTCTTGTACCTTGATTTTCTTGATGTCCCGTGTGCGAGGATTCTTCAGGCGTTACGGTTGAGGAGCACATTTGCCTCTTGCTTCCTGCTCCATTGCACATGCAATGTGTCTGTTTGGCTGACGCACTAGACCCATGTCCATGGCATGCAGCTTGGGTCTTCCGGATCCATTCTGCTTGGATAACTCAGACATGGGTGGACAATTCAAGGCTGGGGTAGGACCTGAGGTTCGGGTACCTGAGCTTGAGGCAGGTTTTACTTCCAGGGGGATCTTCCGACCAACATGCCAAAACGACGCAAAGGGTGTAAATAAATGAAACTATGCCTGCCCTCCATTATGCAGGGACCCATGCTCTGTCTGGTAGCGGTCTGAAGCTTGCTTGTAGTTGCGGTTTCGCAACAGTGTGGCCTAGGGTATTCTGAACGCGGTGTCCATATGCTTGCATGCCTGCCTTTTGTGCATGCATGTCTGCATACCTGCCTTTCTGTCTTCCTCGCTCGTGACTGATTGGCTGCCTGTCTGGATGGTGACAGGCATACTTAACATCATTGAGTGTTTATCTGTCTGATTGACTTACTAACCGAAGTGCTCCAGATATTTGTAAGCTCAACCTAGGGAATGACATTCCGGCTGAATTGCAGGGGTTGTGCAGCTTGGAGGTTCTGGACACAGTGTGTTCAGCACATGGAATAGTGGCTTGGTTGCCTGCATGCATGCCTTTCTGTTGCACGCATGTATACTTGCATGTCTGTCTGTTTGAGCCCTAGGCCATTGTAGGCACAAGCCCGGTCCACAACATCCGGGGGTGGGGTGGTGGGGTTCTTCCAACTATCTATCTTCAAATAAGAAGTAAAGGGTGCATCTAAATAAAACTATGCCTGCCTTCATTATTTGCAGGAACCAAAGCTCTATCCGTTGATGGGAATTGTATTCCCTCCCAGTTCTGATGTTCCTTTGTCTAAACACATGAGGCTGCTGGACAACAACGTCTGTGATAACTGAAGCTTGCTAGTAAGTGCGGTTTCGCAATAGCGTGGCATACGGAATTCTGACGGGATAACGTGCCTAATTCGTGCACATGTGCCACAGTCTCAGTCGCTACCTCTGTCTCTGTCTATGTCACTGCATCTGCCACTGCCCTTGCCTCTGTCACTGCCTCTGTCTCTTTCACTTGTCAGCCTCTGCCATTCTCCCTCCCCTTCATTGCTCTGTGACGTACGCCCTGCATAGGTCATCACTGTCCTGCCCCTTTCCATTCTCCCTCTCCTTCATTGCTCTGTAACGCACGCCCTGCTTAGATCATCACTGTCCTGCCCTTTTCCATTCTCCTTCCCATCCATTGCTTTGTAACGCACGCCCTTCTTAGGTCATCACTGTCCTGCCCCTTGCCATTCTGCTTCCCCTCCATTGCTGTGTAACGCACGCCCTGCTTAGGTCATCACTGTCCTGCCCCTTGCCATTCTGCCTCCCCTCCATTGCTATGTAACGCACGCTCTGCTTAGGTCATCACTGTCCCGCCCCTTGCCATTCCCTCTCCCTTTCATTGCTATGTAATGCAAACCCTGCTTGGGTCATCATTGTCCTGCCCCTTGCTCTTCTGCCTCCCCTCCATTGCTCTGTAACAGAAGCCCTGCTTAAATCATCACTGTCCCGCCCCTTGCCATTCTCCCTCCCCTCCATTGCTCTGTAACGCAAGCCCTGCTTAGGTCATCACTGTCCTGCCCCTTGCCATTCTCCCTCTCTTTCATTGCTGTGTAACGCACGCCATGCGTAGGTCATCACTGTTCTGCAACTTGCCATTCTCCCTCCCCTCCATTGCTCTGTGACGCAAGCCATGCTAAGGTCATCACTGTCCTGCCCCTTTCCATTCTCCCTCCCATCCAGGGTAATTCAAAGTGCGCGCTTTTGCGCTTTTGAGCGCTGACTTTTTGACCCCCTCTGCGCTTTAAGCGCAGATTTTTGCAACCCCCTGTGGGCGCAGCAAGCAATTTTTGCGCTTTTTGCACTACAAAGCTCAGTTTTTTTGTTTTCAAGTGCGCTAAAGCGCTGGCCAATTTGGCCATTTGAAGTACCCTGCTCCCATCCATTGCTCTGTAACGCACGCCCTGCTTTGGTCATCACTGTCCTGACCCTTGCCATTGTGCCTCCCCTTTGTCGCTGTTAAATACATTCCCTGCCCTGCTCATTACTGTCTTGCCTCTCACTGTTCTTATTGGCCTGCATTGCTCATTTCCCTTCCTTGCTCTCTAACGCATGCCCTGCTTTGCTCATACCCGCCCTGCCCCTTGCTATGTTCCATGCCCTTCCTTGCTATCTAACGCATGCCCTGCTCTGCATGTCTTGCAGGGCAAGAGGATGGATGGATGGATGGAAATGCTAAGGCTGCGATCAAGATTGTTGCCACGAAGTAACTGCATGCTGAAGATGAAGAAATTTAATAGAATCAGCAAGTTAAATAGATGTACAGAAGTATTTGGAGGTTTTCAGTTAGTGGACATACATGCATTTGTTTGCATAAATAGACAGATAGATGCCTATATCTACTTGAACTTGGTTAGTTACACGGCTCCAGCCAGCAATTTGGTTGCTCGCCGTCTTATGCTCGTAATCTATGTTTATATGGTTTATGGATATATGGGAAACTTATAGGTGTAAGGATGCTTACATAGATAGATATGTAGATCAATAGGTAAATGGATGCATAGTATATTATGTATGTTATCAACACACCATCTCGAATCTTGGTGTAATTGAGAAATGCACCTGAAAATGGGCCTGCAAATGTCCCCTCTGCTCCGATTATCCGCCTTACCGCACCCATTTCTCCTTACAACGAACTAACAAAGTACAGTCGGTATGGTGAAATGTCTCACCAGGCCAAGACTTTTCGCCTAACCGCAACCAATTCTCCTAACAACGAAGTGCAGTCAGGATGGCGAAATGTCTCACCAGGCTAAGACTTTTCGCCTAACCGCAACCCTTTCTCCCTACCGCACCGATGGAGAAGTGCCGTCGGAATGACTCCGCCTATTGCCAGGTCAGCACTGATGAGCTCGACGCCACGCGGGTATAGGGCTCAGCGCTAGAGTCAGAAGTGCCAGGTCATTAACTCACTATGACTAAATCACGCCTCCGATGACGTTTCGCGCGCGTCACCACCGCGGTCGCCGACCTTTCGCGGTTTTCGCTCTTCCCCGAGTGACTCCCTGTGCGGATCCAACTTCCCGCTGCTACGCCTGCCGCTTCCTACCAAGAATCCTTGGATCTGCCATTGCGTCCTACGACTGGAGCAAGCAAGAGCGACCACTAGTCACCGAAATCTATGAAGTGAGTATAGGACGACGCCCTCACCGAGATCCCACACAGAGCTGTATTGACACTCCAAACAAACGGCATGCATCAAGATCCTCCTTCTCCCTCCTTCTCCTCAATCTGCGTCGTCCCAAGACTGTACTGGACTGTACACCATCTCCAACCCGCCCCCACTTCCTCCCAGACCCGTTGCTTCACAAATAACCACCACTCCTACCCTTCCGCTTTTTCAACCCCCCCACCCCCCCCCCCCCCCCCCCCCCCCCTCTCCGCCGCTCAAATACCACTCTCTGTCAACGCCCCCGACGCCACCCATCCTGTTCCGTGGCCACACCTGCTGACGGATCCTAGCCGGCTGAACGCCTGATGGGGGGCACCTCCAGATCGCCGATGGCCACGTCGGCACGTCGCTGGATTAAATTCCAACTGTCGCCTATTCCTCATTCTTCATCCTGCCTCCTCCAAGGACTGCGTGAAGAATCCCTACAACGGGACTACTTGACAAGGATTGCTTCATGCAATTTACTGGACTTAAATCTGACTGGGACACGGGGGAGCACTACATCAACGACAAGCTGGACATGGCTACTGATAGGCTAGGTGACTATAATGAACTCATTGAGGGAACTTGTATCATTGCTGGACACTTAGCTCCCCACATCCTAGCCGAAGTAGACCACATGATCTTTTCTCATCCCCAACTGATCCTTCCATACCTTGAAAGGGTGTATGGGACCCCGTCAGGCCACGCACCTACATTGGTTTCAGGATTGCATGAATGAGATCCCTAATTAACTCCTAGCCACCTTGAACCGGGCCTTGTATTATATTCTGCCAATTATACTGCCTTTGCACTTGTTGTGTGCGAAGTCAAATGGGTAGAAGAACGTGCTCGGTTACATGTACTGAAATATGGACCTAGGAAAATGGAGTGGATCGACTATCACAGTGGTGACGCAACCCTTGTAGCGACACTTCCTGCCGTCTGGAAAAAAAGGCAGAGAGAACTCATTGCAAACAAATAAGATGATGCATTTGATTATGCCCCTCCAGCACCTTTGCGCATCCATGCTGCCACATCTGCTAGGGACAACAAATCTGTCCACAATGATGATGGGGACAGACCTGACCACTTGCATGGGTGGGAATTGCTATCACTGGCAGCCGAACTTGCACTCGCTCCATAACCTGCAGTTATTCCTACACTTGCATCTGATACCATCCCTGCAACACCCTTGTGTATCCTCGCTGCCACCCCCCATAGGAAAGACACACCAGCTCTCCAACTTGCAAGTGCTGATGATGAGTGCAACACTCATGACATGAACCACTTGCATGGGGGGGAATTGCCTGATCATTCTGTCCTCCCTCCTGATGTCTCTGATGACTTGCATGGGGGGGACCTGAACACCTATGCTAATGAAAGGACAAGGGATCCCACATCCACATCCTGCTCTAGTAATGATGAGCCAACATCCACTGAGCACAGCAACACAACCGCCACCTGGCATACTGTCAGCCCCACTCCTGACATGATAACCATCATCAGATCACACCACCTTCCACTCATCTCTGCCCTCCAAGGCATTCCCCACCTGCCCTTCCCACGCTACCACCACAGGACATGCAAGCGACCATGCATCCTTGTGGGTATCGGATGAAGGACACACTTGTTAAGGGGAACATGGGGAGGTATATAGCATGGAAAGGAAATGTCCTGATGTACTGACGAGGGGACTGACCTATGCATTGCATGCATCTGTGCACCCATGTGATGTGACCCTTCTTGCATGCAGATATAAGCATGAGCGATACCCTCGTGAGCTGATTTATATCTGCGTGTAACATAATCCTGATGCACTGATGCACAGCCACCTACTGATGTACTGTACTGCACAGATTGAAGTGCTGTACGGTACTAACGTACTGCCCATGTGCTAATGTACTGCTGTACTGAACTCCTGTGCACTGGAATGCAATGCTGTACTGCAGATCCTTTGCATGCAGAACCTAAGCGAGCGATACCCTTGTGTGCTGATCTACATGCACTAAACTGCAAATGCTGTACAGCACTAGCGTACTGCCCATGTACTACTCCTACAGCCTAAGGTGACCTAATACCCCTCAGCCCATAGTGTTGCCTAGGCGATGGTACAACTCCCTGCAGCGATTTGATCATCCCCACCATCTGTTACACAATTAGTGATGAACACTCTAGGAATTAATTCATGATCTGCCCCGTACTGCCACATGTACTTACCCACGCGCAGTTCAAGTTTTCTACCCTTTCGATGTTCTCATGCTAACAACATGATGCATGCATGATTCTAATTTAGCATTTCAGAACTAAGCCTTCACTTCCAAATTATGGGGGACTAGTACAGACATCATCAGTTGTTTTCCTTGGAGCTCTTTAGTAGTATCCCCTGCAGCTCCCCTGCAGCATTCATAGCTATGCTTACGTTGATCTTTAATGACCCAGCAGGTCCCAACAGCACCAGCAGTCCCTACCGTCCCTGCATTTTCTTATCCGCTCCTAGTGCCCTTGCAGCGACCCTAGCTACCTCGCATCCCCCAAGGTAAGCTGCCGACACCTTGTAGTTACCCTGCAGCATTCCTTGCTCAAGTCCGCCGTCAGCTTGCCCTTGACAGCTTCCCCAGCACGCCAGGCACCTAGTAGTTAAAACATTGCTCCCCATTTGTTGTATTAGACCTGAACACTCTATAATTTATTAGATTGTATGCCACCTGTACTGCCCCATGTACTTTCACAGGCAGCCAAATTTTGAATTTAGAATTATCCTAGTCTCTACCAGATGTCTGCGTTTTAATTTAGGTTACAAGCAATCCAGCTACAAACACCCAAATTATGGGGGGGACTAGCTCAGACATCCTGCCTAGAACAGATTCTCTAGCCTAAAATCATGCCCTTCTCGTCACCAAGGTTATCTCCACAAGATTTAACCAAGCCTGGAAGTTTTCTTCCAGTCCCATAGCAGCCTCTCTGCACCCTAGCATGCAGCCTACCTGCAGCTTCATTCTAGTTTCCCAGCAGCTTCTCTGCAACCTAGCCTGCAACCTATCTGCAGTGCCCTTTAGTTTCCTAGCAGCTTCCCTGCAATCTAGCCTGCTGTCCCTTTGCAGTTTCCCACCAGGGCCAGGTACTTCAGTAGACGGACATTCTTTTGAAGACATCTGCTAATATGCTTTCCCCCTTGAATCCTGTCCCAAATAATTTATTATTTACAGTCTTTCATATCAGCTATTAGCAACCATCTCAAAAGTCTTACTAGTCCCTATAATATTATTTCCTTATGCCCCTCATTTAATTCCAGGAATTCTTGAGCTCAAGAATACCTTGAATTGGGGGGGGATGTTATTTACTGATTTATATATAAGTCTCTGAGTTGGCATAATGCACACCGGTACCTACTTCCTCAGGGACCCGTGTTGCCTGCCGCCAGGCCACAGGCTAGCTGTGGCCTGCACGTGACTGCAGTACCCTGCAGTACACATCCGTCTTCTATATGATTGCGCCTGTTGCGCTTAATATCATCTTCTCTTCTATCGAGTCTATGCCGTTGTAAAGAACTTTCATTAAAAGATCTGAGCGTTCCCAAGTTGTTGGTCTGCACTTTCCCCTCTTTCTGCAAGATTAAATCCCGCAGCCGGTGTGAAGGGTATGAGGTAGGGAGGAGGAGAGTGTGTGTGCGTGTTGGTGGTTGGGGGAGAAAGGCTTTTGGGGGCGAAGGCGAGAGAAAGAGAGTGTGTGTGGATTGGGTAGGAAGAGGCCGGGGGAAGTGGAGGATGCTGTGGGTCTGTATGTGTTTGTGTGCGTGTGTGGGTGGGTGGGTGGGTGGGTGGGTGGGTGGGTGGGTGGGTGTGTGGGGGGGGGGGGGGGGGTATATTTATATATACTAGTACGGTAGCCCTAATGGTTTACACTTGAAGTCCCCCCCCCCACCCTCCATACACACACCACCACCACCAAACCATTATCCACCCCCTCCCCCTTTCCCTCCCGTTGGCCACACCCGTTTTGGGCTAGGTTGCAAAACGGTTTTCTCTGCAGTGCATGCAACTTCAAATATTAACGGACGCACATCCCTTGCGATGGTCTCCCATGTACCCCCACCCACAAACATACTCCCTTACTCTTCATGCTGACATATTTCCTGACTCCATCCCTTCCCCCACCCAAGCCATCCCACCAGCCCCCACCCTCTCCCCACTCTCACCCCTCCCCTTCCTCCTGCACGCACCCACCAGCACACACATACTCTATATCTGCCTCCCTCCACTTCAGCTGTGGGCTTTGCCATAGCTGAAAGGCAAACGGGACGATGGGCATAGACAACGTTTGCGCATCATCCGACTCCGCTAAAAGCATTGGACCTGCTTCCCTGCCACCTCAGCTGTGATCGATAGTCGACCCCACTGAAAAGGCTGAACTTGCCCAATCGCAACTGTACATAACTAAAGCTTCTTCTTGGCGAGCATGCATTCAGTTTGGCCGAAGAACAATCCTTTTCACCGCAACTGCTCCCGAAGTCAACTCGATCTGAGACTTGGAAACATCGCTAGGATAGGTTCATCCGTTCAACTTTGCCGCGTGCTTGATATAGCACATTATTGCACAGCGACGACATGTTTCTCGATGCAGTGGGAAGAGGTTGCTGTCAAGTTGCTGATTTGATATGTTCGGTCAAGTTAGGGCGAGAATGTTCAGCGAGATTTTTTATTAGGTCAACTTTGATGCGTACTTGCTATGGCACAATGCGGAGCGACATGTTTCTTAATGCAGTGGGAAGAATTCGCATTCAAGTTTGTGACATGGGATGGATGCGATTCGGACATTTCTGACAGGGCGGCTGACTCACCATGTCACCTCCCGTTGTGCGCAGCGGCAGGTCTCTTGACGCAAGGGAAAGGTCTTGCAAAGATGCAGGGGGAAAAGTCGTAGGAAGGCGAACTGTAGCGCTACCATTACATTACATTACATTACATTACATTGCATTACATTACATTACATTACATTACATTACATGACATTACATGTTAAAGTCTACTTGACACCGCGAGGGTGTATGAGACTCTGTGCTTTAAACAAAAAGAAAAAGCACCCACAAAGCAAAAAACCCCATTACATCAGGGGTGTGTCGAGGACAAACAAAGCTAAGGTAAGAAGCTAACAAATGAGAAGTCACAAGAAGAAAAGAAAAAAAGGGATAATAAATTACGGTGCCACTAAGCAGTCCAGGGCTTCCTGTCTTGCTCTTCTACAAGTAGAAAGATAGTCGGCTAGGTTGCTCCAGAAAGTCTTAGTGCCATTTCCATTCATAAAGGTTCTGAATGTGGAATCGCAGAATTCCACATTCCATACGGTTAAGTCGGTATCCTCATGGACATGCCTATAGATATCTGTAAACAGCTTCTGGTAGCGGAGGCGAATATCATTATAAAAAGGGCACTCAAACATATGCATTTCATCCTCAGGTTTTTGGAACCCACACATTTGACAGTGTCTCATTGAACGAGGGATGTGTGCTCTATCCACCACCCTCATTCTTTCTGTGTTCAGCCAATGGGAACCCATTCTAAACTGTGCTATATAACGAATCTGATCCTGCTTATGTAAGGCAGATGTAAAGGGAATCAAGCCATTCTCATCATTGCTATTGGCTGCGAACCATTTCTGGTATCGGAGGCGTTTAAAGCCAACCCTTCTCTCATTAGGGATGTCTCTGACTGCATTGGTGTCACTTGGGTACTTAAACCTCCATGACTCAAAAACTTCAGACATAATACCTTCGACATCGACAGCCTCCAAAATGTTGAGTTTTTCACTGGATCCTAGCTTGTGGAGAGCACAACGTAAGTCATGAACCCAGCCAGTGTTGGAATCAAAAGATTCCTCAAGAGCCATTCTAATGAGATCCTCATGTTCTATATCTATGGTCTTGTTCCAGAAGCGCAAAGCTTGTTTAAGCCAAGCAAAACACAACGGGGTTCTACCCAGCTCTTCCATGATAATATTAGATGTAGTAGATTGGCAAACACCCAACATTTGTTTAAGTATACCTCTATGCCATTTCTCACAAGCATGGTCATATGAGATAAGTGTGTTGTTCAGAATAGAAGGAGCCCACACCTCACAGCCAAAATTCAGGATAGGTTGTACAAGAGAATCAAACAGGTGGGTGAGAATATCAATATTGTATATCTCCATAGTATGGCATCGCCTACGGAGCATGTGGTGTGCCTTTTGGGCCTTAGCGAGCATCCTAGAAAAAGCAGCTTTTGCACGATTGCTTGGGTCACCATCCACAAAGAGGGATCCCAGGTAGATAAAAGATAACTTTGTAAAAAGTTGTGCTCCATCATAGACAAATTTGTAATCAGGATCCATACGGGCCTCATCACAGAATTGCTTGTTGAAAACGATAATCTCAGTTTTCTTTATATTCACAGCCATCTTAGTAGCCTCGCAGAAATCTCTCAGGCAGTTAAGCATCGCTTGCATTTCTGCCGGGGATTCTGCCATTATAGCTAGGTCATCAGCATAAAGTAACAATTGCAGAATATTTCCCCTAAGCTCAGCCCCTACATTTGGGAGCTTGGATTGGAGGAACGATTCAATTATATCAATGAACATACCGAATAGGAGTGGGGATAGGGGGTCTCCTTGTTTAACTCCTACAAGGGATGGAAAGGAGGATCCAATGTCCCCTTGTAGGCGAACTTGGAAAACGACATGATTATACATGGACTCCAGAATACTAAGATAGGGGTCTTTGACTCCTAGCCTTGCTAAGCAATCCCATAGCAAGTCTCTGTTGACCCAATCATAAGCCTTCTTGAAATCGACAAAAGCCACAAAGAGTGGTTTTTTCTTCTCTCTATATTTATCTACAATATGGTTAAGAATGAATGATGCATCCGCAATACCCCTACCACTTCTAAATCCATATTGGCCAGCGGCTCTGAGGTTGAATTCTTCTGACCGATCATCTAGTCTACGTAGCATGCCAAGGTAGAAGATCTTTCCTATGGAGTTGCTCACCGCAAGACCTCGATAGTTGTCCTTGTCATAAACACTGCCTTTGGATTTGGGTACGGGTACGAAGGCAGCTGCAGCCCATTGGCTAGGGTAAGAGGTCTTCCAGATGAGATTAAACAGGTTAGTCATAGCTTGTACAAATCGGGAGTTGGCCTCATGGGAAGCAAATCTGTACCATTCTGCAGGGATACCATCTACCCCGGGGGAGGAGTTTTTCCGTAGGGATTGGAGAACAGAAAACACCTATTGGGTGGTAAAGTCTTGACATAATCACGTTGGTGCGGCCTCTATCTGAGGTCCATCAGCTTGAGGGACAAAGTCCCTAGCATCCAGACTTGGATCAATACCTACTTGCACATCAAAGAGGTCTGCAAAATAATCAGTCCAATCATGAATTGTGATATCTGCCGTAGTGGCCTTGTTAGGCTCGCGCACGTCTTTCCAAAAACTTTTCGGATTATGCCGAAGATTCGTATGAAGGTTCTCCATGCGTGTTTCTAGCCACTTCCTCTTCTTTCTTCTGAGAATCCTCTTGTACTCCTTGTGCAACCAGCCAAGTCAGATCTAGAGCCATGTTGATGTTCTGCTTGGCTTGCTGCCTGTCTAGCACGATTGCATTCATCATCATACCATGCGTTCACGGGCCCGTGCTTACGTTTAGCTACAGGTTTGTGACATGGTGTGCATTTGCTTATGGCTAGTTCAATAGCACTAGCAATCCCCTTCTCTAAATCTTTCACAGATGAGCTATGGAGTGCATTGTCAAGTAATCCGTTAATTTAGCTTCCGGAGTAATATCTCGTGAGGACTCTTACAGGGATTGGCGAAGGTGCTACGCTTACAATCGTGATAACATGCCAGGCGGCAAGCTAGGTATAAGAAGGGGAAAAGGCGACAGTACCTCAGGGTACTGCCGCCGGTAGGTGCCGGCCCTAACGGGCGGAGGCACTACTATGGAAGCTTCCAGGCAGAAGGCCTGGCGCACTAAGACACTCTAGCTGAACCGGGAGAACCGGTCTATAACATTCCCCCCAATTCCGTGTATTCTTCATTCAGAAGAATTCATGGAATTTAGGAGGTTCAAAGTAAAAGGGAAGTCTAGAGTGTAAAATATTCTA
Source organism: Chlamydomonas sp. ICE-L (assembly GCA_013435795.1). Classification (NCBI taxonomy): domain Eukaryota; kingdom Viridiplantae; phylum Chlorophyta; class Chlorophyceae; order Chlamydomonadales; family Chlamydomonadaceae; genus Chlamydomonas; species Chlamydomonas sp. ICE-L. The sequence goes on along the minus strand of JACBWV010000338.1, from coordinate 6,580,531 downwards.
ACTACTTATAAATAATGTGATTACCAAGAAGCATGGGGCCAAGCTTGGAAGGTAGTCACACTAGGAGGGGAGCTCAGATGTACATGTTGAGGTACAGAGCAAGAGGGGAATCCTGGTCAAGGATAAAGGTGCACTTCAGGCAAGATACATTTAACATGGACTGGATTCCAGCTTGATAGCTGCCAGGAAGGGTGTCTGGTCATGCTAAGATCTCAAGCTAGGATATCATGCTAAGATATCAAACTGCAGGGGGGGGGCGCTGGGGTGAACTCCTAGGAGCTGCAGGAAGCTGCAAGATTCAACAAGATAAAATCTAGATAAGACTGGATTCTAGCTGTGGAGCTGCCAGGAAGATGCAGCCAAAGGCCTTGTCAACTAAGGAATCAGAACGAAGAGAAATACATAAGGTCAGCATACTATTACCCCCATAATTTGGGGGCTCTTAATGAATCCACAAATTACGGTGACATTATGAGAAATAACTTAAGGTAGACATCCCCCGCTGGCTCATGACTATCAATCCAGATGGAAGGATATGATGAGATACTTCCAGTATCAGTTATAAGATATAAGAAGGTAGGCTTGACAGTACATAGAACTGTCTTCCAGATGGGAGGTACATGCTGAGAAATCAGATTTAAAACAGCATGTCACTAGAGGCGCCAGAGGTGGCGAGAAAATTAAAAGGAGTCAAACTGCTGGAAAGTACATGGCAGGACGGGACTTAAATTCCTAGAGTGTTCATTCTATTTAAAAAAAAAATGACGAGCAGGTCAGGGGGTGACACACAAAAAACACAGGTGCTGGGGAGTCATCCAGGGACAGTAGTCTGGATGCCATGTTGCTAGGGCCGGTGAGAAGCTTAAGAGCTAGTAGGGCCTGCTGGGGGACTGCAGATCATTAGCGTACATCTAGGGAGCTGCTGGATAGGTAGGAATTGTTGGGAGGGAAAGGTGCAGACCAGGATGGCTGCAGATCAGTTCGAAGACAATTATGTCACATGTAGGTTTAATTGGGGAAGCGAGGGTATCGCTCACTTTCCAGGGATCTGCATGTGAATGAAGGTCAATGTAATCATTGCGTGGTGAGTGACAGGAAACACACAGGCATAGCGGTCCTGCAACCAGATCAGATCAGTGTGAAGTCAGATCATAATTCTCAGATCAGTGCATCATGAGTGTGTTAGATCAGTGTATTCCGCCCGTGCAGCGAGGGTACCGCTCGCTCACAGCATGAGCAATACACTAATGCATTGCAGTACATCTATTCACATGTCAGTGAGCATCAATGAGTGGTTGCATCATTTGAACATCTGTACGTCAGTACATTTGTGCAATGGTCAATTAGTCACCTCAGAGGTTAATGCACAAATGCACATATGATAATGATTAGTCATGATAACGTCAGACCAGAGCAACAATATACAGATCAGTGACTAGAGTGGTACATCTCTTGTGGGGAGACAGGGCACGTCAGATCATTGACTTCTACAAATCATAAAGATCAGATCCAATCAATCTATGAGGATGAGTCACTTAGATCAGTACAGATACTCAGATCACCATATCCCAGTCAATATCCTTCCCTTTTTCTCTAGATAAAGTTAGCATTACCCCATGCCCACAGGGAGGCGCAGAGCCTTGCGGTTCCTATTGTAGTAGGAAGGGTGGGGCGGGTACTGCATGCTGGTAGGGGCAGATGTGGAGCAGATGTGGGGAAAACCAGTGCTATGATCAGGGAGTGGTAGTGCAAGTGAACATGCAACGATGGGTGCATTACTGCAGGTGACGTGGACATAAATCTGTTTCTTGTCATCTTCCGGGGGAAGTGGTGGGACAGGTGGTGAAGGGTGTGTGAGACTGAATTTGCTATCCCTACCATTTGTCATTGATGAGATCAGCACTCTAATGGTGTGAATAGCAAGGTGGCAGGCTGTGGAGGTAATGGCTCTGTCATCTGGTGTTGCTGATGCTGATGTGATGGATGGGGTGGTTACGTGTTTGGTGGGTGTGAGCGTTCCATCACGTGTACTGGATGTACTTGTGCTGTCACTTTCCCGTGTGGTGGATGTGTGTGCGGGGCAGGCAGATGCATGTGGTGTGCCAGGGTTCATGGCAGTGTATGGGGGAAGTTCCCCCTTATGCAAGTGTGCAAATCCATCCACTGGCTGCGTGAGGAGAGGGGCAGGTAATTGAGAGTTAGCCATGGTGTTGTCATTTCCATGAGTATAGAAGCACATCTTACTACGCAAGGTTCCCAGTCTAGTCCGAATGGGATGAAGGACAGGTGGGGCAGGTAGTTCAGAGTTAACCATGGTGTTGTCATTTGCATGAATATAGAAGCACCTCTTACTACGCACGGCTGGTACCAGTCCAGTCTGAGTGGGATGAAGGGCAGGTGTGGCTGTGGCCGTGTGTGGGATGGTGGCATATTTAAATGCAACGGGCAGGGCTGCAAGTGCTATGGCAGGTTCTATGGTAGTGTAGCCAGCAGGGGTGACACTAGGATCATCATCAATTCTGACTCCAGCAAGGAGGTCTGCTGATAGGACAGTTTCTAGGGAAGCATGATCACTCCCGTCATCATCACTATCAATGTCCTCCCCATCTTTGAGAGCACAGTCTGTGAGAGGACAGGGAGCAGCATACTGTGATATAAAAGACATTATCAGGGCTACAGAAGCGGGCATAGCGGTGCAAGCAAGAGCAATAGTCGGGACAGACAGATGAGGTGCGGGCATGGCAGGGCTGAGCTTTCCAAAGTACCATCTAAGGTTGCGCAGTAATTCTGCCGCAACATTGGTGTGCGCAGCGAAGATTCGAGCAAGGGTAGGAGACAGGGAGTTGACTACAAACCTAAATGCAATTGCGTTGGCATAGCGGCATATTCTCGTATGTGGGAAATCCTCTCTGTCGGGGTAACCATCATCATCATCGGGAGACTGGGGCTCTTGGTCCGGGCGCCAATTAAGCATAGCGTCCTGGGTGATCGCCATGCTATAAGGCGCTCTAGCGATTTCCTGTCAGATAATTGAGTACCACTCACCGAAATCTTTGCCAGGCTCATAGATGTTGAATTGAGCAGGCGTAATCTCGCTCAACCTCAAACGTTCAGGATATGGCCACGACATCAAGAAGGTGAGGCTTCGCAGGAGTTGTTGGCTCTCTCAAAAATCATGAAGATCGATGGTCAAGAGGTCCCCCCATATGAATTAGTCAGGGGGTTTGATCGGTAAAGTTGGAGAGCTGGCTCCGAGCAGGGTCGGCAATGGTGGCGAAGGAGAGCTCAGAGCGGAAATGAGGAAGTTGAAGATCGACGATAGAAGCGGAAAAAAGGGGTGGTGAGAGTACTGGAGGAATTGGTGATCTCCTACTGGAAGTAGGGGACGGGAAGGGAGGGGGAGGGGGAGGGGGCTTTGGGCAGGAGATTTGGCTTGCGGGGCCGGAGAGGTAATGGGATGGCGGGATTAGGGAGAGGGGGATTGATGGGTTGACGCAGTGGGGTGGTTGGTGTTGCCGGGGGCAACGTACTGGTGTTCCAGCGGGGTCTTGGGTAGACTCGGAGAGTGGTTTGTTGCGGGGGGGCAACGGACTGGCGGTCCAGTGGGGTCTTGGGTAGACTCAGGGAGGGTTTTGTTGCGGGGGCAATGTACTGGCGGTCCAGCGGGGTCTTGGGTAGACTGTTGGTTGCTGGTGTCCAGCGGGGTGCCTACCAATCAGGGAAGATTCTGCAACTCTGATCCTTTTCCTTCGGTTGTTGCGGCGGCAACTGTGGAAGGCACTGCAGGTGCGCGGGAGCTCGGGATCTACGGACAGGGTAACAGACGTGGAAGTCTGTTGCAGTGGAACACGGGACGGCGGGATGGGCGATAACCTTTAGCTTCCGGAGTAATATCTCGTGAGGACTCTTACAGGGATTGGCGAAGGTGCTACGCTTACAATCGTGATAACATGCCAGGCGGCAAGCTAGGATAAGAAGGGAAAAAGGCGACAGTACCTCAGGGTACTGCCGCCAGTAGATGCCGGCCCTAACGGGCGGAGGCACTACTATGGAAGCTTCCAGGCAGAAGGCCTGGCGCACTAAGACACTCTAGCTGAACAGGGAGAACCGGTCTATCACAGTTAACGTCTGGGTCACGCTTAATTGTGTGCGCATACATCTGGGCATAGTTGTCTTTCCATTTCAGTTTGGGCGAAGGTTTACTACCAGCAGGTGTACTAATAGTACCTTGAGAAGGCCTAAGAGCAGCATCTGGTATGTGGAGTGTGATAGGCATGAGGTCAAACTTTTTACCCCCGGGCCTGAGAGGGCATTCATGCTTGGGAGTCACACTAAACTTGACTCCTGGGGTGTTGAGTAGACTAGGGGCGGCTAGCGCATAATCAATGACAGATTTCTTGTCCATGCCATCTGCAAAGAAGGTATGTGCTACCGAAATCAGGTGAATGAACTCAGGCGGGAAAAGGAGAAATCGGGCGGGATGCGCAACTTGTAGAATACGCAGGAGGCCAAACCAGGCAGAAGTTGAAACAAGAAGGATTAAAAGCGGGAATTGTCTGAGCAGGAATTGGCTGGGCGGGAAGTCGGTTAAGTCGGTTTCGCGATGACACCACCACGACCACGACCGCGACCACGACCGCCATGATTTCTTTATATGCACATATATATATATATATATATATATATATATATATATATATATATATATATATATATATAAACTAAACCCTAAACCCTATATATATATATATATATATATATATATATATATATATATATATATATATATATATATATATATATATATATATATACCCCAGGGGGGGGGCAGAAAGACAGATTTGGGACCGCACCTTCGATATGGTGTCCTATTCAGATGGGAGTTGGAATTGTGGACGTTTCATACAAAAAGAGGGGGAAAATAAAGTTGGCTAAAAGTTTTTTTACCCACCCCCCACCCCCCACCCCCCACCCCCCTTCTAAAACCCAATTACCTCACCCTACCCCCCCTAAAATGGGGGTCATTCGAAAAATCTTTTAAAGCCCATTTCAGTTATGCTCTTACATCTTTCATGGGGTTACCCAAACGTGATTTATCGCGATGTTAAGATTTGGGCCGCTTTGGTTGAAACAAACTTTGGACCCCTCTAACTTTGGTACAACTTTATTTTTGGCTCAAAAAAAAAAACTTTTTTTTTTATATATAGTTTGAGGATAGGCTCTATCCAAAGCGAAGGTGCGGTACGGCAGCTTTTTTCTTGCCCCCCCCTCGATATACCCTATATATATATATATATATATATATATAAACTAACCCCTAACCCCTAACCCCTATATATATATATAGTCAGTTAGGGCTAGCAAGTAACAGCCCCGGGTGTTGGAATACTCTCGCCCCCTTTTTTGACCCCAACTGACGCCATGAGCACGAGTCACACACGCCAGAAGACGCTTCCGGTCGAAAAGTATAAGACCATCTCCAGCCTTTTCGACTCAGCAAAATAGGGCATCGTCATTGGGGGAGCCTGCCTTGGCCCTGCCCCCTTGCCAAGCCCTGCCCATGACGACGATGTGGACGACGAGCTGACTTTTGAGGATGTCTTCGTCGATGGAAAGAACAAGCGCGAGCAGAGAGATAAGGTGGGGGAGCTTTCGCTTCGAATTTATCGCTCTGCTCCCAAAGTTCTCTTCGACTTCCCTTGCTTCCACAGCTTCGCATCGACTGGGATTCCTTTACTCCCACAGTTTGCTTCGATTTGCTTGCTTCCATACCTTCGCTTAGAGTATTGCTTTCTTTGCTTCCATAGCGAGCTTCGACCTTGGCCGCTAGCTGCCTCGAAGCGGTGGGGTATCAGGGCTACTAAGGGATCTAGGGAGCCCCATCTGACCAGCTGGCTGGGTGGGCTTTTGGTAGGCTGACAGGTGTTTGGCAGACTGACTGGTCGCTTTTGAGGCTGGCTAGCTGACTGTTTTTCTGGGTGTACTAAATGAAAAACTGTTTTCAGTTGGTCTAACCCAGTCAACCCACCTCCTCGAAGTGTGCGGTCATTCCCACACAGACATTTCAAAGATAACTATGATTTTTGTTGCGGAGGTTGGGATTTGCAGTCATCCCGCACTCGCCCCTCTGTATTGTGCGGTTATTCTCGCTCTTTAGAGTGTGCGGTCATTGGCCCTTCTCCCCACACTGACCATATGGGTTCAACAACCGGGGTCCGAATTCAAAGTTCTGGTTTGTTCCACTTAGTGTTCATTTGGTCACACTTTTTAAGCTGGTGCTATTGTAAGAGGCTAAGCCGGGCCAACAATAGCACCACAATCTCTAGTTGTGTAACAAGATCTGGCCAACAATAGCACCACATGATTCTAGTTTTCAAGGATTTTCATTCCTTAAAAATAACCCTGGTTCACACACAAACATACACGCACACATACGATGCGCGTGCAAACACGCATGTAACTAGCAATATGTGCAAGCAAACCATTGGAAATACACACGTCTCCACCAAAAGTTGCCAACATGTTCTTGAAATAATCACGCACATTCAAATTACACCGTGCGTAATTTCACAACCACAACCTTGTGGAAAGTTGCTTTTGGTTTGGTCCCTGCTAGCACCAGGCATACCCCTTGGCTTCCAGGCCAGCAACTACTACCCCCTGCTAGCGCCAGGCACGCCCCTTAATTGGTACCTCGACAAGCAACAACTGCCCCGTGGTAGCACCATGCATACCTTTTGGCTCCCTGGCTAGCAACTGCTGCACCCTGGTACAAACTGACATACACCTTGGCTCCCAGGCCAGCAACTGCTGCCCCCTAGTACAAACTGACATACACCTTGGCTCCCAGGCCAGCAACTGCTGCCCCCTAGTACAAACTGACATACACCTTGGCTCCCAGGCCAGCAACTGCTGCCCCCTAGTACCACATGGCACACCCCTTACTTGGCATCCTGACCAGCAACTGCTGCCCCCTGCTACCACTAGGCGACCCCCTTGGCTCCCAGGCAAGAAATGACCAACAACTGATGCCCCCCAAGGCGCTTTGAATAGCAACCGCTGCCCCCTGGTAACACCTGGCACACTCCTCGGCACAAGGACCAACAACTGATGCCCCACATGGAACCCTGAATAGAAACCGCTGTCCCCTGGAACTACCTGGCACACCCCTTGGCACCCTGGCCAGCAAATGCTGTTGGGTAACTACCATCCGGATCCTAGACTAGTGCCTGCTACGGCTTCGTAATTGGCGCCATTTGATTAGCCATCGCCTAGACCCCCCAATACCCCCTGGCCTTGCATCGGCCACAGAGATGCTACTTCATCTCTGCCTCATTCCATGTAAGTACCTCTTACTGAACTTCAGAGATCTTCTGATTAAGGCCACATGAAGCAGGCCGGATGGGGCGGGAGAAAATACACATCCTCGCTCCCAGCAGATCCTCCTATAAACTTCCCCCCCCCTCTAGTTTGTCACAAGTTTGAATCTTGTTTGCGCACATCTCCATATTCCCAATTTAAACTAGCATAAATATATATAAAACAATCCTCCTTGCCAACAACTGCACTCTCCTCCTCACATTCCTGACCTGCTTCCCAACGTTGGGCGTTAACGCAGGTATCCAAATACCACCACATAACAACAATATTCTTGACTTGCCCCTATAGAGCAGCACCATATTTCCCACAATTGGCATACACCCGTTAAATTGGCACACAGTGGGAACTGTGGCTAGCCTCACCCGCATTCATTCCCAGAAAACCCAAATGCCTTCCCAACAAATGGGTAACGGCACAAGAGCTTTAGGGTATATCGCCAAAGGCTCGCTTAGTGGCAGCCTGAGGTTGGAACATGAACTCATACGCACCATGACTACACTTCAAGCATTTGTCACATAAAACCTGCAAACGGTCTCAAGTCAAAGGAATATACAAATCCAATCCCATCAATGCGCAGTGCACAAAAGTGAGACATGCAAATCATTATTTCTCCTTGCACATCTGATCTTAAATGGTAGGCAGTCTAGCAATGCACGTGCAACGCTGTGAATTGCATGCACAAGATAACCGCTACTCATTCTTCCTCCTTCCACATCTGATTTCCAATGGTAGTCAGTCCAGCAATGCCTGACACCTCCCAATCCGCCTCCATCATCAATAACCGCTCATCAAACTTCGATCCCCACTCAATAGCCCAACTCTCTTGGCACACTACGATAGCGTCCTCCAAACTGTTTGTAGTGGGGAAGCGCTTGCGCCCCATGTCTTGGTAGGCCTGAACACGATGGTTGTGCATGTGTTGAATTGGTGTATGTGTGTTAATTATTATTAAACGTGTGTGTGTCTTGTCTCTGCTGTCTTACCCCCCGCTACCCCCCAACCCACCCCCACCCCACCCTCGATCCCGCTCACCTGCTCATTCCCTCCTCATCATTGCTACCCCTACCCCCTTGACATCTCTCTACCACACCCACATTTCCCATACATGCCCCGTACGTGCACAAGCGTGGCCCGTGAAGCAAACCCGCACCTCCTACCCTGAACACACATAAACACCTTCACATACCATACCAGCCACAAGTCACCCTTTCCCCCGCTCCTCCACACAAACACCTCCACATCCTCCACCACAACGTACTCTGTCTCCTAGTCCTCCACACATACACCTACACATCCCTCACCACAACATACCCTCTCCCCTAATCCCACACACACAATTGAACACATCCCCCCCCCAGAACACCCCCTCCCCCTCCCTCCTTCACTCCAACACTCCAACACACCCACCTGTACAAGCGTGGGCCATGTAGCAAAGTCACTGCTGTTTTTGTTTAACCACGTAGACTTGTACACGAGATCTAGATCCTCTGCCAGTCCCAACTCCCTCAATAGGATACACCTTGGTCCAATGCGTGTGTGCATGCCTCTGGTGACGATGGTGTAATTCCTGAGGACAACGGTTAGGAAGAAATGTTAAGGGTTGCTGGTCAAGGGCTGCTAGTTGCTAGTTGGTCAAGGGTTGCTAGTTGCTAGTTGGTCAAAGGTTGCTAGTTGCTAGTTGGTCAAGGGTTGCTAGTTGCAAGCTGATGGTCAAGGGTTGCTAGTTGGTCAAGGGTTGCTGGTCAAGGGTTGCTAGTTGCTAGTTGGTCAAGGGTTGCTAGTTGGTCAAGGGTTGCTAGTAGCTAGTTGGTCAAGGGTTGCTAGTTGCTAGTTGGTCAAGGGTTGCTAGTTGCTAGTTGGTCAAGGGTTGCTAGTTGCTAGTTGCTAGTTGGTCAAGGGTTGCTAGTTGCTAGTTGGTCAAGGGTTGCTAGTTGCTAGTTGGTCAAGGGTTGCTAGTTGCTAGTTGCTAGTTGCTAGTTGCTAGTTGGTCAAGGGTTGCTAGTTGCTAGTTGCTAGTTACTAGTTGGTCAAGGGTTGCTAGTTGCTAGTTGCTAGTTGCTAGTTGCTAGTTGCTAGTTGGTCAAGGGTTGCTAGTTGCTAGTTGGTCAAGGGTTGCTAGTTGCTAGTTGGCCAAGGGTTGCTAGTTGCTAGTTGGTCAAGGGTTGCTAGTTGCGAGTTGCTAGTTGGTCAAGGGTTGCTAGTTGCTAGTTTGTCAAGGGTTGCTAGTTGCTAGTTGGTCAAGGGTTGCTAGTTGCTAGTTGCTAGTTGGTCAAGGGTTGCTAGTTGCTAGTTGGTCACGGGTTGCTAGTTGCTAGTTGGTGGTCACCGGTTGCTAGTTGCTAGTTGGTCAAGGGTTGCTAGTTGCTAGTTGGTCAAGGGCTGCTAGTTGCTAGTTGGTCAAGGGTTGCTAGTTGCTAGTTGGTCAAGGGTTGCTAGTTGGTCAAGGGTTGCTAGTTGCCAGTTGGTCAAGGGTTGCTAGTTGCTAGTTGATGGTCAAGGGTAGAGCTTGCTTTTGTTGAAGTATAATATGGTTTAGTTTTGTAGAGTTAGGTTTCCAATAATATTGTATGGGTGTGTGCTATTTGTAGGTGATGATGCTAACGCCCATGTATACATATATTGTGGTTAAATATTCATGGAAGCTGCCTAGAAGATGCTATGCATGGGCTAAAATAATAACAATGCTACACACAGCTACGCACATACATTATGGGCATCTCACCTTGTGAGCATCAAGGACTATGTGGATCCAATTTAGGATCATACATCAGGGGCAACTTACCTAGTGAGCATCAAGTATATGCGGCAGCCTAGCAACGCTGCCAGCGTCAATAGCTAAGCATGTCTACTTGACCAACCAAAAAGGCCTATATAGGATCATACATTAGGGGCCTGTGAGAATCACCTAGTGATGAGCATCAAGAACTTGCTGCACCCAACCAACTCCGTCGGCGTGCATTAACAGCTAAGCAAGACTCTGGACCAACTAGGGTGGCCTATTTAGGATCATACATTAAAGCTTGCGACCCACCTAGTGAGTATCAATGGCAGGCTGCATACAACCACCTCTGTGAGCGTCAACATCTTAGCATGGATGCTGATCGGCCGTGTATTCAAGAATTGATGGCTGTTTGGTCAACAGTTGACAGCTGTCTAAGCAGGGCCTATTTAAGATCTTACATTAGGGGCCTTTTAGGCTGTCACCCACCTAGTGAGCATCAAGGAGGGGCTGCAGCCGACCAACTCCTTCAGCATCAACAACTTAGCGTGGATGCTGGTCGGACGTGAGCCAAACATATTTGACTGCTTGCTCAACAGTTTGACAGCGGTCTCTTTGGACCCCACAACCCAAGGCACGTACTCCAACATAGGACGTAGGAGCCCAGGGGAGTAGGTCAACAAGGCGGGATTGCTCTGGATCATCCTTTGGATCAGGGGTTTATGAAATCCCTTGGCTGCTAACCACTCCACAGTGTTGAACTGAAGTTAGGAGGAGAGTAAAACAAAATTCCATAGCATGAACAATACATAGGTGGTGGGTCATGAGAAGTTGTGTGTATCAATGATTGCATGAAAATATTAGATGAAGCAAATTTTGACAATCATGCTTCGATTTTAATTGATTAAATTACTGCCAATGACGATGAGCAGCCTCAGGCTTACGCAGGAGCCACGTAACTAAGTTCAAGTCCAAATTGAATTCCATGGAGGGGGACATGAGGAGCTTGGTAGGGGTGGGGGTGGGGGGGTGAGTAAAGGAGGGGAGATAATACACAAAAAGGTCTATACATATTAGTGATAATTACTGTGCGTGTGTGTGTGTGGTGTGTGGGGGGGGGGGGGGGCTTGATAATGGGAGGAGAAGGGTTGTGTCTTTGTTATGTAATTGTGGGTTTTTTGTGTGTGTGGGGGGTGTGTGGGGTGTGTGGGGTGTGTGGGGTGGGGGGGTGGGAGGCATACCTGCATTGAGTAGGCGAGTATCATCGGTTTTTTCAACATAGGCCCCCCATTGCTTCCGGGGGGAAAGCCCATGTCTGCTAGGTGGGCAAGCCTCTGCACCAAAGAGGCTGGGGGGACCAATAGGACAGCGGGGAACTTATGTAGTACGTGCACCGTCTGCAGGGGTGTGTGGGTACACATCAAGTTAATCATGCAGTTCTTGCATCAAAATGTATGCACATGGAAATAAATACATATATAACCAGATATAACACATGTTTTTATACATATATTTGGAAATGTATGCACATGGAAATAAATACATATATAACCAGATATAACACATGTTTTTATACATATATTTGGAAATGTATGCACATGGAAATAAATACATATATAACCAGATATAACACATGTTTTTATACATATATTTGAAAATGGATGCACATGGAAATAAATACATATATAACCAGATACAACACATGTTTTTATACATATATTTGAAAATGTATGCACATGGAAATAAATGCAAATATATGACATTGTTATTATTTTGTGTATATAAAACATATATTGCACAATATAAGATGTATTGATACGGATGGATTGCGCCTACGCCCTCTAGCATAAATACATGTATTTGTCACAAATAAGCACCCCAAACACATCAGTCCAACACATAAACACTCAGAGTTGAATTTTTTTCAGATTGTGTTAGTAATGTTAAGTGAAGCATGCATATATCCTTAATGCTACCCTGATGGGGAACATGTTTTTAGCAGAAATGGTACTTATCGGAACATGGTATCCTTAAATACTACATTGGTAGCATTGCTGTGCATGTCATTTTTGGAATCGAATCAATTGGAATTGGAAAGTCATTATGGAAACAGGTATTGGAAGTTAGCGCTTGGGCAGTAAAAACAACCCCAAACACACAGACTATGTACATCTTTCATGTCTCCTAATATGTTTACAGAGCGAAACAGCCTCCATTGTATAATTTTGGGCCTCAGGTTTGTATCATGAATGCGGAAAAAAATCAAAATCCAAATACCCAGGGGGCCATCAAGAAGTTTGTTTTGACACCTTAAGCTATGAAGTTTTTTGTTGATCTTGATCTTGATCTTGATCTTGAGTCCTCTCGTGGCGTTTATGCCTAGACCTTGATCTTGATCTTGGTGATCAAGCGTCTTGATCTTGTTGCAGCATGTTGATAACTTTATTCTGGACCCTTGGCCCCCCCCTTACCCCCCCCCCCCCCCCCCCCCTTTGGCTTAAAAGGCCAATATCTTCCTCACCAATAATAATCATGTCATGAAAGTTAGGTGTACTGACCCTCACGTCCGAGCTCTATCAGTTGGCCATCTAAAAACGTTTGGCTTATGTATAAGCAACCCCTGCCCCCCCCCACACACACACCCACCCCCCCACCCCCCACCCCACCCATCCCCCACCCACCCACCCACACGAAAGTATCTCCGGTAATAATAGGTATGATGCAAATAGTGAATTTCATTTGTAGTTCCATTTTTAACGAAGTGTAGTTCATAAATAACATCAGTCACAGGAGTCTCATGAAATACAACAGCGTAGGGCTAAAGGGGCCTCAGGTAGTGAAACACCTGACACTCGCATAGTACAGTATTTGTCTGCCCTGATCCAGTTGCAGTTCAGCTACATTGGCGCTTATGGCTAGGCTCCTGATATTTGGCCCCAATACTGATTGGGGCTTTGGCCGGAAACCAGGCAGTGGCTTGATGAACCTGGAGAGGGGAAAACAGCAAGACTTGGATGCCTTGGCTGCCATGTACTGCTTTTTTGCCTGGTGCAACTTAAGGTTGGCCTTGTTGCTGGGGGGGGCACTGAACCACGGCATTGCAGGTGGCCCTGACCTTCAAATTAGTTTCATCCGTTGCTATAAACAAGCGTGGATTCCTGCTGCTTGAACTTCCAACTCCTAAGTCGGGAACTCGTCGGCTCTGGTTGTGAAGTTCTGGGTGGCGTCCACACTGGATGTACCTTCCAGTACATCCACTAATTACACCCTGGGTGTAATCCACCAGCAATTGCAGATTCCTAAATCTTTCGTCGAAATGTTTTCGATGGTGTTCGGCACGTTTGATGCAAGCCACAAACGAAGAAGTTTTGAATACATTTTGAGATCAGCCTGCCCCCCCCCCCCCCCCCCCCCCCCCCCCCTCTGCCCTCTTTGGGCCCCCCCCATATCTCAGCCCCGAGGCACTTTTTAAAACGGTTTCCAATGGTTTCGGGGTCTACTACCAAATCGGAGACAATTAGCAGCGTGTGCCTCCCCCCATCGGTTTTGACGCCCCCCCCGAAAATACCACTAAAAAAAAAAGGATTTCATAGTCTTTAAACTTCAACATCCGACATGTATCTCCATAGGTGCCGAAGTCCAAAAACGTCCTTTGTTGGTACAAGATTGTGGTACTGAGCCGTACAGGTCCCAAAATGGTCGGAATCAAATTCTGTCTGGTCCACCTTTCGCGCAATTGTGTCAGCTACGCGCACCTGTATTTCCGGTCCGCATTCGTGAGCAGCCTTGTACGGAAGGCCAGTGGCAGTACATCAGATGTGCGATAAATTGTGGTACAAATCCAGATGGAGCCAGACACAAGGCCACGCGAGATATTCCAAATCATGTTACCGCGGAACGAAAGGCTTATCAAACCCCTACCACAAGGTCGAAGGCTGCGCTTCAGCCTTGGCCTCAGAATTTACTGAGATAGCAGTACAACTCGAAAATTCACCAGATCACCTCCCAATCCCACCTCCCAACTTGAGATTTCACCCCACTATTCCCAAATCAAAAAATAACTTCAGATGTGCACGTCTGAAAAAAAGTTGAAAAGTTGATGTTTTTATATATTTTGAAAACAAATTTAAATTTTGAATTTTGAAATTTCGTATTAAAAAAAAAGAGAAAGTCTTCGTGCTACGAAGCAAATCTAAGACCCTTAATGAAACAATTTAGCTTGTGCAGCGTTGTACCACACTTAGGGCGACCACAATATGTAAATAATCAGTATTTTGGGGGTCCATATTCACCCGTACTGCCCATGTACTGCCATCCAAAACCTGATGTAACACTTACTTATGAAGAAAGATGTGCACAATAGGGCTACCTACTTTTATTTTATCATTTTATCAACTTGTTTTTGATAGCGATAGGCTCCGTTCCACTTCTACGTAAAATCCGTACCGACTTAGGGAGCCCCATAGTGAAAAAAACCACATGTTTTGCTTTGCCTGCTACCCACAACCTGAGAGAACCCAACTCTGAGTATTTATATGTTGAACTGATGTGGTTAGGTAACTTATTAGCAAACAAAAGTTGTATTTGGACTTCAGGTAATAGGTGAAAACCATCCGTACCACTCAGGGTCTTAGCCAGGGACTTAGGCACTTAAAGAGATAAGTAAGATCCTGATTGGATATTGGTCGGTCAATTATCAAGTTTGGGTGTTGGAAAAGTGACATTAGGAGGTGAATTTTCATTTGTATAGCCATTCATGTACATTTGAAACCCCAATACTTGATACCAGTCTTTGAACTGTATGCAGTGGTTCGATAAGCCTTTTGGCAAGCAGACATCGATTTGCGGGAATATACATAGATACATAGATATTGTTTATTACCAAATTCCTTCCAAACTTTGCTGCTTGTGGGCGGAGGTGGATGTGACAGAAAATAGTTATGTGTGCAATGACGCAATCAAAAACAATATGAGCTACTATAATTTCATTAGGGAATTCGAATTCCTAAATCCAAATTAAAATCATAATCCTGACGCAATCACATGCGATACGAGTTAAAATAAAAGTATATGTATCCATATATATAACAATATATATGTTTTCTTCTTATTATTATCCGCGATGATGCCATCACAAACGAAAAGCGGCATGGCGCCCGACAACGTGGTCAGAAGGTTCGAATTACCACTTTTGTTTCAAGCAAAATGTAAGCATAGCTTACACATCTGCTGTTTTGGTATTTGAACATTTTGCTTGGCAGGGACTTGGGTGTACAGAAAGTCGGTCAGAAGTCGGTTACACTTCGCACACCCATGTCTAGTGGTTACGCGATGGTGCCCTGACCCTGACCCCAACCCCAACCCCGACCGCGACCCGACCCCGACCCGTTATATATATATGTATTACCGTGCATGCATTGTGCTTTAACCAATTCCATTACCTGTTCAGAGCGAAGACCAGCTTGCTCTAGCACTCTCAACACCTCTATATTCTGCTCCTCTCGTCCGGCAGCTGAGTATCCTAGGATTGTGGAGGACCCCGTAAGGCCTTGTATCACTCCCTTATCATCCAGCCCTAGCTGTCTTAGAGTCTTGATCCACCCTCGACAGTTCTCCAAGGACATAACTGAACTCTTTTGACGTGCAGCTTGTTTGAGGACCTGTTTGAATTTGGTTTGGTTTGGTTTGGTTTGGTTTGGTTTGGTTTGGTTTGGTTTGGTTTGGTTTGGGTTGGGTTGGGTTGGATTGTTTTTGGTTGGATAACAAAATGATCACTGTAGTTACAAGGAGCCCCAGCTTCAAAATGTTCAGTTATGCCCATCGTTTTTCTCAGAGGATGGGCCTATTATTGCATGTATCGTATGGACCCCCAAATGACATTTTGAGTCCACCAATGAGTGTGTGTTGACTAGGGCAGTTCATTGCCACCACTTATGACCCTGCAGGGAATGGGTAGGTGTATGGGTGAGTGTATGGATGGATAATGTTGGTTGGTATGGGTGGGCGAGTATGAGTGGGTGTATGGATGGATAATGTGGGTGGGTACGGGTGGGAGGGAACAGGTGGGTGAGTATGAGTGGGTAAACGGGTGGTTTTGAGTGTTGAATGGGTGCTATGTATGGGTATGGGTGGGTGAATGGGTAAGTATGGGTGGTATGGATGGGTATGTATGGGTGGGTATCGGTGGGTAATGTTTTGGTGGTGGTGGTGCTCGTGGTGTGCATGTGTGTGTGGGTGGGTTCGTATGTGTATGTGTGTGAGTATGTGTGTATGTGTGTGGGTACTCGCGTGTGGTAGTATGGCTTTCGCTTGCGTCTTTTTGCCGTGGGCCGCGGTATTTTCGCCGTGGGCCAGGGGCTTGCTTATTTTGTGTGCCTCAATGACGCCTTTAAACGAATCCATAGCATTGCTGTCTTTTCTATAGGATATCAGTTATGCAGGAGGAGGGTGTGAAAGCAAAATCCACCTTGTGTCTGCTTTACATTACCTTACAACCTGAAAATAGGCCAAACACCCCAGCTGCGCTTCAAGCGCGCTGGGCTAACACTCTACAATCCTGAGATAGTTCACAGGGCATGCGATTTATATACGGTCGCTGGACGTGGCTCGTTCTTCGCTGGAGTAGGCGCTGCACTCAGTTCAAATCTGGGGGAGGTGGGAGTTGGCCTGGGCACAAATTTCAGCTGGCAACGCGTGTGCAACATTCGTAATTGCTAGGCGACAGCGATATACCTACATTTGCAAGGGACGCATATTATGTATGGCTTGTTCTTCAGTGGATTAGGCATTGCAACCAGGTCGACGCTGAAGGAGGGAGTTAGCTAGGGCTCGACAGGAAGTGAAGCTCCCCAAATTCATTCGCTATGAGTTGCTGCCCATATTCCGGAGTGTTAAGAGCGGTCTGTCTCGCCAGAATATCGAACTGATAACCAATATTGCCTGGCAGGTGAGGGTAGGATGTTGCTGCAAGACCGACTGGCGGGAGTGGATGTAGATGTTGGGATGGAGAGAGGACTGGGAGGCAGACATGGAGTGGAGGTAGGGAGGGGGAGAGCAATGGCCAATAGTATGGATGGGTGGAGATGGGGGGCATATGGTGGAGGGAGGTGTGTGGGGTGGCCATGAGGCGAAGTGAGGTGTGTGGGGTGACCATGGGGTGGAGGGAGGTGTGTGGGGCAGCCATGGGGTGAAGGGATGTGTGTGGGGCTGCCGTGGGGTGGAGGGAGGTGTGTGGGGTAGCTGTGGGTGAAGGGAGATGTGTGGGGTGGCCAAGGGGTGGAGGGAGGTGTGTATGGGGGTAGCCACGGGGTGGAGATAGGTGTGCGGGGCATCCTTCAACTTGGGGGGGGGGGGGGGGGGGGGGTGGGGGGAGATTATAATAATAATTATGGTATTAATAATTATCCCACCCAATGAAAGCGGTTAATTGTATTCATTTTCACAAGGTTAGGACTGGTGGGTCTGCTAACTTGCAGCTTGCTTGTATGATCTGCCACCCCCCCTCCCTCCCATCTCTCTCCCTCCGGTCCCCACTCCTCTCCACACTCCCCCCCCCACACCCTGATGCCACCACGGGTGCCATCTCTTCCTAGAACTATGCTTGTAGAACTTCCCTAGTTTTCTCTGACTCCTATTCTCCCTTCCCCTTCCCCCCACCCTCTCTTCTCTCAATCACTAACCTTTGATGCATCATCTTGCGCCATAGCCAGACTGGTCACTAGCTCCTTCCGAATCGCTTCAAGTTCCGCTGACCTCTCTTCTTTCGGGACACGAGCCGCCTTTGGAAAGCTCCGGTTCTTGCGCTTGTCTTCTCCACTTGTGCTGAAGTAGCGTGAACCTATACCAGCGCTCTCGTAGACTTGAAGCTTGGCTTGGCTTGGGTATACCTGGACTTGGCTTGGCTTATAATATGCCATGCCTTGACCGACATGTGCTGACGTAGCGTGCTCCTTCACAAGTTGCCTCTGTTGTGTCTCCAACAAAAGAGATACACTCGTAGGACCTGAGGGTCAAGTTCAGGGTGTAGGGTCTCAGATTTAGGCTGTCGGCTTAAGGGCACACAAACACAGGACCTGAAGCCCAAGTTGAAGGATTAGTAAACCTGCATGCTTACCCTTTGTAATCAGGAATTCGCACACAATACACAATCACCCACACACCCACCTGTCCCCCACCTCCCTACCCCCACCCACATACCTCCACCCACATACCCCCACCCCCAAGGATTTGGAAAACTGCATGCTTGCCCTCTGTACTCTGAAACCAAACACAAGCAAGCACCCACCCACCCACCCACCAACATGCATGCAAACATACCTACACCTGCAACCTACACCTACACACACACACACATGCCACACACCCACTCCAACACCTGCACCCACCCACCCACCCATACAAACCCACATCAACCCACATGCAATAATATAAGCATAGGCGCTCACCTAATACGGATGCACAGGCACTTGGTTGGATACACATAGGAGGGTGATAGAGAACTGCATTGAGAAAGCTGAACACCGAGCTGCGCCCCGAGGCTGGTGGGAGGATGCGTGGCAGCATGCAGCTAGTGGATGTTACTAGAACCCTGGACCACATGACGTGCCGGTATCTGACAGTATTGTTGTGCTAGTTTGCTGGTAAATACGGACTAAGCAAGTTGCTACTTCACATTCAAGTACTTTACTTGAAGATACACATTGCACTATGCCATATCATGCCTTGGCTTAGCTTGGCTTGGCAACCCACGCCTTGGCTTGGCAACCCACCCTATCAACAAAAAGGTGTTGAGTGGTGGTGTAGTGTGCTTAAGTGGTGTCCTGGTCTAGAAGTGATGTGGGGTGCTGCTATATAGGTATAGTGGTGTGCTGGTCTATAAGTGTGGTGGTGTGCAAGTCTGATGGTGAACAAAGCAAGTTGTTACTGCAAATGGAAGGTCTTGGCTAGAAGGCCCACATCGCAAGCTATTGGCAACGTAGAATTCAATGCAGCAGTCGGCTAGTTGATCGAAGTAGACAAACAACCAGCGCAGCGTGAGAAAGTAAAAGAACAGCCTCAACCAAATTAACAGCGCGGCATGGATGAGGGCCAGATTGGGTTCACTTTTACTGGCACCATGTGCCTGTGCGCGCATGTGCCCTCTCCAGCAGCACGCACGCACACGGCAATACACCTCCACACCCTCCTCTCGAAAATCTTGTATTTTCGCCATGGCCCCCTCTGGACCCCCCCAGGGTCCGTGGGGCCACCGTCCGCGTCCGGGGGCTGAAGCCCCACGTTGCTCCAGTCTGTCTCTCAGTCTGTCTCCGTCTCTCCAGGTGTTTGTACGATCCCGGGCACCTCCGCAGCCAAACATATGGCTCATAGTTGGAGTGCGCATAGCTAGATTTATCAGCATCGCAGCGGTCACGATCCTCCGCAAAAAATGTCGAATGTGTTGTGTGTTATTCCGCTACGACTCTACGAGACTACGACTACCTACTTACTCCACTCCTTTAGAAACTCCCAGCCTCCCTCCTAGCCAGGGACCTGCTCCTCGCCCTTTCTCGCAATCTGCATACCAAGTTTCTTATCTATTCGACCCCTGCCCTTCCCGTGACTGCAAAAGCGTTTTTTCGTGTCGCTTACGACACGCGCTTAGGAGACGTAAGTTAATCCGATCGGCGATATCACAAGCACTATTAAGCAGATCGCCTCATGCTTCCATGCGGGAATCCTCTGCCGCTGCCGTTTCCTCCACCCACTCAGATATCGATTGACGGCCTTTCCAAGCCAAGCGACCTGCTCAAAGTTGGTTATATGTTGCAGACCATATGATGATCTTGATTTGTCGTAACGTAAGAAGGCATAGGATATTGGTTATACCATGCATGCATAGTAACTTTGTATGTAAGCATGTTAAACTTGAATACTAACATTGTATGCATACATGCATGCATATTAAGCTTGTATGTTTGTGGGTGTGAGTATGTGATGTTTGTGTGCTGTGCTTATATGGGTGCATGTGGGTTCAAGTGGGTGTTTGTGGGTCAAGGTGTGCGTAGGTTTGAGGGTGTAAGAAGGTTACCTAAGTGTGTGTGGGTTTGCGGATGAAGGTGTGTGTGTGTTTGTTTGGGGGGGGGAGGGGGGGGGGGGGGGGGGATATGTTGGTGTATGTTGTGGGTGCTTGAGGTGTGTGTGTGTATTAGTGTGGGGGTGTATGAGGGTGTACTTGAATGTCAGTGTTGTATGTGCGTGGTAATGGGTGGGTGTGAGTGGTTGTACGCAAGTATTTTGGGATCTATGTGGGATGGGTGGGTGCTAGCGGTTGAACGCAAGTGTTACCATGTGTATGTGAGTGTACGTGGGTTGGTTAAGTGTGTGTATGATGATTAATTGTATAATGAAGTAGGTGGGTGTAAGAGTGTGTGTGAGTGTTTGTGGGTGAAGGCGTTCTATGTTGTTGTATATGGGTGTAAATGTTTGTGTGTGTGAGTGTAAGTGGGCATTGATGGGTGTTTGTGGGTGCACGTTTACAATTATATAGTTACCGTGCGTGATATGTCCGTGGTATCTGGGCGGTGGCAGCATTTCCACCCCATAACCTTACAGGCAGCTCCCTGGCATGCTTGCTACTAGGCGATGTAAGCATATCCACCCCCCTTACCTTACAGGCAGCTCCATGGCACGCTTGCTACCAGGCGATGGAAGCAGATCCACCCCCCTTACCTTACCGGCAGCTCCATGGCACGCTTGCTACCAGGCGATGGAAGCAGATCCACCCCCCTTACCTTCTAGGCAGCTCCATGGCACGCTTGCTACCAGGCGATGGAAGCAGATCCACCCCCCTTACCTTCCAGGCAGCTCTAGAGCTGGTCTGCTTTCTCAATAACTAGATAATAAAATCATTCAAGTCTCACTGTCAATTGGACAATATATACTAGTACGGTAGCCCGTGTGGCCGGTGGCCACATCTCCAGACACGTAGAAAACCACCCCCACCCCAATCGTAGTACGGTGCCCGTTAGGCCTTTGGCCAAAACTGTTCTGGGCTGGATTACAAAATGGTTCACACTTGTACTCCCCCCCAACCCTGAAATGAACACAAAATCATGATGTTTCCCCCACTAAAAACACTGACGCCCCCCGCCCTCCCCCCATTTATCTCCACCCACACCCCACCCAGCAATGTAACCCCACCCACAAACATACTCCCTTACTCTTCCTGCCATAATTCCTGCCCTTACCCCTTACCCCACCCAGCCATCCTACCAGCTCCCCCACCTCACCCCACTACCATCCCTCCCCTCCTAGACTCACCTACCAGCACACACATACTCCTTATCTGCCCCCCACCACTTCAGCTGTGGGCTTTGCCATAGATGAAAGGCAAATGGGACGAAGAGCAGACTGCATATCAAACCCATCCAAAACGTTTGCGCATAATCCGACTCTGCTGATAGCATCAGACCTGTGCAATTGCGGACCTTCCCTGCCACTTCAGCTGTGATCCATAGCCGACCCCACTGAGCAAACTGCGAGATCGCTAAGGTACATACCTAAAGCTTCTTCTTCGTGAGCATTTATTCAGTTCGGTCGAAGACCTATCGATCCTGTCCACCCGTACAGCTCTGGAGTCAACTCGATCTGTCTCTTGATACAAGGTAAAGATCTTGCAGATATTCAAGGGGAAAAGTTTGTAGGAAGACGGACTAAAGCGTTGCCTAATTCAGGTGGATAAACTTCGGCAGGAGAAGGAGAAATGGGGCGGGATGCGCAACAGGCAGAATACAAAGGAGGCAGAGGTCGCATAAGTCAGAATTCGAAGGACGCTAAGGCGGAAGTTGAAGTAGGAGGGATTAAAGCGAGAATTAGCTGGACGGGAATTGGCTAAGCGGGAAGTCGGTTAAGTATGTTATGCTATGACACCACCACGACCACGGCCATGATTTATTTATATACACAGATATACTAGTACATTGCCCATGTGGCCGGTGGCCTCCTTCCAACCACCCGGGTCCTTTAGTCTGCTCAGGTTTACAAGATGGGTCAGGCCCTTGTATGTCCCCCCCCTACCACCCGCCCCTTTCCCCCTTTACATGCACTCAGTCAAGACATTTCCCCCCGTTGCAGCTAAACAAATGTAATGCATGCCCCCTTCCCTTCCATAATATATGCCCCCCCCCCCCCCCAACACAAACAACACAGCACAACGAACCTGACACGATACCTACTTTTCCTCAAATATTTCTGCCCCACATCCCCATTGCCACACCCTATCTCCCCCCCCCTGCCCTCACACCTTCCAGGAAGTCTCCCTCACGCAATCCTTATGTCCCCCCTGTTTCCTCGTGCCTCCTCCACCCTTTTGGCCCCTTCCTCCGAGGTTTCTACTGCATCTTTCTTTCCTTCCTCCTTCATACTCACACCTTCTTCTCTATCTCTCTTCTTTTGTCTCATCTCGTCTTGCCTTTCCCTTTCGCTGTCACCTGTATTTCACTTTACTCTACCTCTACCACCTCCCCCACCAGTGCTTCCTCAGGTACCTTGCTCACGGTGTAACACCAGGGGTTCAGCGTCAGGCAAATAACCTACCGCGGACAACTCTCAATCCATTTCTACTCCCTTCCTCTTGGCTACAGCTTGTTTTCAATCACATCTAACCATATACACACTCTTAGGACAATCTATCCATGCATGGTGGCTCTCTTTATAAAAATCCTTCCTCAAGTACCTGCTCAGGGTGTAACCACCTGGGTCAGGGTCTGAAAAGGCTTGCGCGGACACTCCAAATTCATTCCTACTTCATCCCTCTTGGTAACAGCTTCTTTTATGTCACATCTAACCATACACAAACTATTGGGGCCATCCAATTCATTTTGAATGCTCTCTCATTTAAAAAGATCTTGCCCAAGTACCTGCTCTGGGTGTAACCCCAAGGTGCTCAGCTCACCCAACATTTTCTCTATTTATTAATACCTGATTCCTGACCCTTTCCTCTTGGCCACAGGTCGGTTTAAGTCATATCTAACCATACCACAACTATTGGGGGCCACAATTTGTTTCGAATGCTCTCTCATTAAAAGATCTTGCCCAAGTACCTGCTCTGGGTGTAACCCCAAGGTGCTCAGCTCACCCAACATTTTATCTATTTATTAATACCTGATTCATGACCCTTTCCTCTTGGCCACAGGTCGGTTTAAGTCATATCTAGCCATTACACCACAACTCTTGGGGCATCCAATTCATTTGATTGCTCTCTCATTTAAAAAGATCTTCCCAAGTACTGCTTGGGTGTAACCCTAGGGGGCTCAGTCACCAACATTTATCATTTATTAATACCTGATTCCTGACCCTTCTCTTGGCCCAAGGCCGTTAAGTCATATTCTAGCCATACACAAACTCTTGGGGCCATTCAAATGTTTCGAATGCTCTTCATTTAAAAAAGATCTTCCCCAAGTACCTGCTCTGGGTGTAACCCTAGGGGGCTCAGCTCACCCAACATTTTCTCTATTTATTAATACCTGATTCCTGACCCTTTCCTCTTGGCCACAGGTCGGTTTAAGTCATATCTAGCCATACACAAACTCTTGGGGGCCATCAAATTTGTTTCGAATGCTCTCTCATTTAAAAACCCCCCCCCCCCCAGCCCCCCGGAAACCTGCACGATACCCTACTTTCCTAAAATATTTTCTGCCCCATCCCCCCATTGCCACACCCTCTCTCCCCCCCCTGCCCTCACCACATTCCAGACGTCTCCCCCCCTTCACGGGGCCGAATCTCCACTCCCTCTCCCATGCGCACCCACGTATATGCGGCTCACCACGTACCCCAATGTCCCTTCACTTCCCTTCCTTAAGCTCGTGCCCCCCCACCCCTTATCACACACGCAATATACCATCATTACAACCCCACCCCAGGGGCCAGAACCAAAACAGTAATCCCCTACTTTTCCGGGACCTCTCCCTGCCCCCTCACCCCCACCCCCATTCCACCACACAATTCTCCCCCCCCCCCCCCCCCCACCACAACCACCCCACACCACCACCACCCACCATCCCTTTCCACCAAAACCAACTTGTAACGCACATTACATTTCCCTCTATCGTTCCCCTACCCTTTGTGCTCTAGTTGAACTCTAGCTGTGGGTGTGACCGTGCAGAAAGTTAGGCTGCGAAGAACGGCTAGCGGACTCTCAGGGTCCGAATTTACGATGACGCTTAGAAAACGGGTTCTTCTTGTGCAGTTGAGTTTGAAAAAAATCGAGTTAAACATGCATCGGATCCAACCTGCTGCAGCCAAAAACGCGGCGC
This sequence comes from Chlamydomonas sp. ICE-L, assembly GCA_013435795.1. Classification (NCBI taxonomy): domain Eukaryota; kingdom Viridiplantae; phylum Chlorophyta; class Chlorophyceae; order Chlamydomonadales; family Chlamydomonadaceae; genus Chlamydomonas; species Chlamydomonas sp. ICE-L. Next base: position 6,556,141 of record JACBWV010000338.1, on the reverse strand, counting down.
CGTGCTTAAGAATCGTCAATACAATTAAAAGAGAGTGCGGTGATGAGATGAGCATGTCAGGATGGAGATAGTGATGAAGAATTCGAATTGCTCGGAGGATTGAAACTATCTGAACCATGATGCGAAAGGAAGGAAGAAAGAAAGAGAATGAAATGGGCAAGAGTTTGTAAAAAATGCTACATAAAACATATATATATATATATATATATATATATATATATATATATCCATAGGTGCCTAAGTCAGACCCAGTGAGATACGGATGGATTGAGCCTATGCCCTCAAGTCCAAAAACAAAGATTTTTTGCTAATAAGTTGCCCAACCACATCAGTTCAGCACACAAATACTCGGATTTGGGTTTTCTCAGATGGTGGGGACCAGGTCAAGTGAAACATGCTAATTTGTTACTATGGGGTTCCCTAAGTCGATACGGGTTTTACGTAGGAAGTGATACGGAGCCTATCGCGACCGAAACAAGCCATTTTAAAAGAACACTGGGTACAAATGTTGTGTAACGTCTTTCTCTACCAGTAGTTATTACGGAAGGTCTTGGAAGGCAGTACACAGGCAGTACAGTTGAGTACGGACCCCCAAAACACTGATTATTTACATTTCGTGGGTGTCCTAAGTCTAGGTCAGAGTTGCACAGCCTCAATTGAAACATTATAGGCCTCGGTTTTGCTCTATCTCAAGATATAGCGTGCAAAACAACTTTTTCTTTTTTTTCGAAAATTCAAAATTCAAATATTTTTGAAGATAAATTCAAAAAACAAAATCTTTTTAATTTGTCTTCAAACATCCACATCTGAACTCAGTTTTTGATTTGGGGTAGATCATTGAAAACACACCCTAATCCTGAGCCATGGTGTGGTAGGCCACAGGGAGGTGAAATCTTGAGATGTACAGCTATTTCAGTAGATTCCGAGGCCAAGGCTGAAGCGCAGCCTCCGACCTTGTAATAGGGGTTCGATAAGCCTTTCGTCCCGAGGTACCTTTCTTCGGAATAGCTCGCGCGGTCTCGTATCTGACGCGATCTGGATTTGTATCACAAATTATCGCACATCTGATGTACTGCCACCGGCCTGCCGAACAAAGCTGCTCGCGACCAGATGCGAACGCGCACGAAAAGTAGCTGCGCGCATAGCTGACACCGTCGCTAACAATATGAGCCTGACAAAATTCGATTTCGAGCAGTTTGGGCCATGTACGGCTCTGTATCACATTCTTGTTTCGACTTAGGGCGTTTTCGGACTTAGGCACCTATATATATATATATATATATATATATATATATATATATATATATATATATATATATATATATATATATATATATATATATATATATATAAAGAAATCATGGTCGTGGTGGTCGTGGTGGTGTCATCGCGTAACCAACTTAACCGACTTCCCGCCCAGCCATTTCCCGCCCAGCTAATTCACGCTTAGCCAATTCACGCTTTTAATCCCTCCTGCTTTAACTAACTTCTGCTTGATTGGCCTCCTGCGAATTCTGCCTTATGCAACTTTCGCCTCCTGCGTATTCTACCTGTTGCGCATCCTGCCCGATTTCTCCTTTTCCTGCCCGAGTTCATCCACCTAATTTCGGCAGCGCTACTGTTCGTCTTCCTACAAGTTTTTCCCCCTGCATCTCTGCAAGACCTTTCCCATGCGTCAAGAGACCTGTCGCTGCGCACAACGGGAGGTGTCGTGGTGAGTCAGCGGACTTGTCAGAAATGTCCGAATCGCATCCATCCCATGTCACAAACTTGACTGCAAATTCTTCCCACTGTATAGAGAAACCGCATTGTGCCATAGCAAGTACGCAACAAAGTTGACCGAATGAAAAATCTCGCTGAGCATTCTCGCCCTAACTTGACCGAACATCTCAAATCAGCAACTTGACTGTAACTTCTTCCCACTGCATCGAGGAACATGTCATCGCTGTGCGTTGTGCTATAGCGAGCACGCGGCAAACTTGAATGGATAAACCTAGCGATGTTTCCAAGTCCCAGATTGATTTGACTTCGGGAGCAGTTGCGGTGAACATGATTGTTCTTCGGCCAAACTGAATACATGCTTGCTAAGAAGAAGCTTTAGTTATATACAGTTGCGATTGCGCAAGTTTAGCCTTTTCAGTGGGGTCGACTATAGATCACAGCTGAGGTGGCAGGGAAGCAGGTCTGATGCTTTTAGCGGAGTAGGATGATGCGCAAACGTTGTCGATTCTCATCGTCCTGTTTGCCTTTCAGCTATGGCAAAGCCCACAGCTGAAGTGGAGGGGGGCAGATATGGAGTATGTGTGTGCTGGTGGGTGCGTGTATGGTAGGAGGGAGGGGAGGGATGAGAGTGGGGAGAGGGTGGGGGCTGGTGGGATGGCTGGGGTGGGGGAAGGGATGGAGTCAGGAAATATGTTAGGAAGAGTAAGGGAGTATGTTTGTGGGGTTGGAGATAACTGGGGGGGGGGGGGGGGGGGGGGAGTACGGTGGTGTTTGTGTGCTTGTGGGTGCGCAAGGGAGACCATCGCAAGAGATATGCGTCCGTCAATGTTTTAAGTTGCATGCACTGCAGAGAAAACCGTTTTGCAACCGAGCCCATAACAGGTGTGGCCAACGTGAGGGAAGGGGGGAGGGGGCGGATAATGGTTTGGTGGTGGTGGTGTGTGAATGGGGGGGGGGGCTTCAAGTGTAAACCATTATGTAACCAGCCCCAAATACCGTAGGCGCAGTATTAATTGGCAAGATTAAGAGTTGGCAAATAGCTCTTTTTTCCATTTTGATGTCTCGAAATATAATGGCAAGAATAACTTGGCAAACGTAATAGTTACTTGTCCTGAATAAAGTTACTCAGGTTTACACCTAGAAAACATTTGGCAAATGGTAATTTGCCAAATTACATTCCCTTGGTACATGTTTATCATCACCAGCTAGCCAGGGAGAGAGTGAGTTAGTATTGTTGGCGTTTTTTTTTTTTTTTTTTTTTTTTAGCGGGGGACGGTCGGTGCAACTAATCTTTTTTGTAAGACAGGTTTGAGGGTCCGAACTCCTCCAAAGGTAAAAGTCCAGGCTCGGAGCAGATCCATGTAACCGAACGACGGTGGGCGAATCACCCGGATAAAATGGTTGATGGGCCGGACCGCCTTCGGGTCTGGGACATGGAAACGTGGCATCCGACTAGCGTTCAAATCGCTGCCGTTCAAAACCAGTCAGTGAAACAGGCGCGACCAGCTTCGTCAGGCGCGACCAGCTTCGATAGGCGCGACCAGCTCAGTGCATCTCGAAATCAGTGCATGCAAGGAACGATCAAGGCGATCTGGACCAGTCGAACTGAGTTTGTTTGAATCGAAGGTGTTGGACAAACTTGGCAAACGCCAGGCAGCTAACGACCCACCCAGCTGGCTCAGTTCTGGTATAATTCAGTTTGGCAAACGGTCGTTTGCCAACCCATTAGCCAATACTTGTGCGCCTACGGTAGGTGTGGCCAAAGGCCAAACGGGCACCGAACTATGATTGGGGGGGGGGGGGGGGGGGGGGGGGGGGGTCTTCGCGAGAGTAGGTGTGGCCACCGGCCACACGGGCTACCGCACTAGTATATATATATGTTGGTATATAACATTCAGAGATTCAATTAAGCCATTGTAATAGAGAGAAAACTCTACAAACACGGATACGGACATGAATTACCCCAGAAAATTGTAATAGAGAAATTACCAGCCGGCGGAAGTGTGCACACACAGCCGGGCTGGATGATTGCAAGCAATCGAAGGATTCGGGGATACAAAGCATGGACAATTTATTCGCCGACAAATTACCCGCCGACAAAAGTGTTCATACACAAGCGGGCTCACAGAAGTATAAAAACCACCGATACCATTCACGGAAGTGCTCACCACAAAGAAAGAAGAAAAAAACATTCACACATACATGACGTTGCTACTAAAAATTATGTATCTTTGATAATGCAGAACCCCGCGACACACCGCAAAAAGTAACGGAACACTACTGCAACATAAATGCGGAACTCATGGTTGAAGAACATTCACTTCACGTCGACAATGAGGGGCTGCATGCCGCCCTAGACAAGGTGTTTGAAGATCAAAGCCAGTATTCGGATGTGAATGATGAACCCTGGCGTACACGGACCAAGACAAGGGGGATTCTGAGTTCCTCAATAAAATATACAAAAACATCGTAGTAGAGTTGGAAAAGCTAACCCAGTTCATCAAGAATATGATGAAAGCAGAGCAGACAACCAACATGGTGAGGGGGCAAGCTGCATCATTAGTACTCGGGTTACCCTCTATCCTATCAGCTTGGATAACACTCCGGAGAGTGGACTTAGTGTGTGCAGCACGCCAATCTATAAATGCGGAGACGAGAATAATTATTACAAAAGATAGTGGAACCATAAAGGGACACCAGCGGAGGAAAGGGGGGCGGTAGCCTGGAACCTGATCAGGGTACAGGTTAGACAGCGCGTGTCAGAAGAACCGATGACGCAGTCAACAGTAAGCTGACATAGTACTGTCAGGACCGATAGTTCTAAGGAAGTACATAAGTAGTCACCAAGTCATAAAACGCGTGAGAGCACCGCAATTCATGCTGACACTCCACCTATGACACATGTGACATACAATACTACTTCTCCACCTATGGCACTGGTGACATAGAACGATATGTAACAGATTGAAAAAAAAAAAAAAAAAAAAAAAAAATCAAAGAACTCCGAAAATTCGAGAGAACTTCAAATGGAAACCCAAAGGTTTATAGGAAGGAATGAAACACGGCAAAAACCAAAATTTGCCAAGTTAGAAAAGGATGAAAACCGAATATCAAAGATGGGTAACAACGGTATAGAAAACCCGATCCGGGAATAGGAACCTAATGCCATACAATGATAACCAAAGAAACCGATGTAACAAAAAAAAAAAAATTATATACCCTAAGAAGAAGCGGTCATCCCAAGCATCCGCATAAACCTCCAGAACACAGCAGGATCAAGGGGCTTGGTGAAGGGGTCAGCACAGTTGTCCTTGGTGTTAACATAGGCAACATCTAGTGAACCGTCCTCCACCAGCTCCTTGATGTAGTGATGAATAACATCAATGTGCTTGCTGCGAGGGAGGAGCTGCCAGTCATTGGCCCATCTCAGAGACCCTATGTTGTCACCCTGAATGGTAACTAAATCACAAGGCAGACCCAGATCCACCCTCAACTTCTTCAACCATTGCACCTCCCTGGCAGCCTGAGACAGGGCCTGATACTCAGCCTCACAAGAGCTAATGGCAACTGTAGGCTGCCTCTTGCTCATCCAGTTCACTATGCATCCTCCAGCCAGGACAGCAAAGCCAGTCTGAGATCTCCTGTCAGACCCATCATCAGCAAAGGATGAGTCACTAAAGACAGTAAAAGAGAAATCAGGGCTGTGTGTGTAAGTGAGTCCCAGGTGGGAATGTGACCTCAAATACAAAAGCAAACGCTTGGCTGCCCCCCACAGGGGGACGGTAGGGTGAGCAGAAAACCTGGACAGGTAGCTCACAGCAAAGGCAATATCAGGCCTGGTGCAAGTAGCCAGGTATAGCAAAGCACCAACAAGAGAGAGGTACTGGCTATTAGAGGACAGGGGTTCTCCAGGTGGGTCAGTGACGGTGGACTTGTCCATGGGGGCACCAAACCTGGGCTTGGCAGCAGCAGTCAGACCAAACTGCTCCACCAGATCAACAATGTAGGAGTGCTGGGAGAGGTTGATCTGAACACACCTGCCGTCAGAGTCAAGTGTACAAGCCATGTCCAAGGAGAGGAACTGAACCGGCACACCCATCTCTTTGACCTCCCAGCCAGCTTTCTCCATAGCCTTGATCAGCAAAACATACCTATCCAGCTCACTAAAAGCACAGATAAAATCATCAACATAGGTTAGGACATAGCTCCACCCACCATTAGAATCCCTCCTAAAATACAGAGCAGGTTCCGCCTTGCACATAATAAAACCATGTGCAACCAAAACCCGCTTGACATCCATACTCCAAGCCCTGGGCGCCTGTTTCAAACCATAAAGGGACTTGATCAGCTTGCACACAAGGGGAACACCGTTAGGACCAAGTACCTTAAAGCCCTCAGGCTGGTGGCAGTACAGGTCCAGACCAGGTTCAAGGGGAGCATTCAGAAATGCAGTCTTGATGTCCAGCTGCCGAACAAACATCTTCCTATGAGTGATGGCAGCCAGGAGCACCCTCAGACCTGCTTTAGAAGAAACGGGGGCATATACATCATGAAAATCCAACCCAGGACGCTGCAGAAAACCACGAACCACAAAACGTGCCTTGAAGCGAATAGAACCATCAACCCCAACCTTCTTCACAAATAACCACCTGCCAGACAGGACCCTCTGTTTAGGAGGCAGTGGAGTGAGCGCCCAAGTGCCATGGGCATGTAGGGACGCCATCTCATCCTTCATAGCAAGGAGCCATTGATCCCTGTCAGGGTTGGTGGGAAGCATGGCAGCTTTGAAGGTCAGTTCAGTGGAAGTGGAAATGTATGCTCCCACGTACAAGCAGTGTACTTGTACATGAGCAGCGGGGATATCAGCAGTATCAGCAGTAACCGGTAGTATAGCCCCCAGCGCAGAACTACTGCCTGGTTGAACAGGGCCGGCCTTATTTGCCTCTATATCAACGAAGCCTGGGTCGACCGGAACACCCCAGCCATACGCAGTATCGGAACCCGACCAGTGTTCCAGATCATCACTTGCACTATCGGCAACGGCTACTTCATCACATGGCCTTGACCCGAGTAATCCACCAGGGACGACAGGAGGCGTCTGAATGAACGACACCCGCGAGTCATCCGAGGTGGTCGGAGGTTGGCGACTATTAGTCAATGGACCTGATCCAGGTACCACTATGATCGAAGGCTGTCGTAATCCTAAATCTTCACCGACGAAATGTGGCGCAGAGGAGGGCCTGGCGACCCCCTGCGATTCGGCTAAGATTTTATCTGAAAGAACTGCAGAATCTCGCCCGCCCAGTGCCTTCACACACAATACAGCACCATCAGCCCCTGACCTGGGACGCAAGGTCATCCCATGATCAGGGCAGCGGTCGACAATTGGGGTTAGCAAAGGGTCAAGGGAATTAACCGTAGGCACAGGCATATGTCCGTTGATAGCGGCAGGGATGCGAGAGACATACGGCGACCCGTCATAGGGAGATAGCCCAGGAATACAGTTATGATCAAACTGCTCATAGAAGAGTACATCACGACTCTCTACTACCTGGCGCAACTTAGGAACCCAAACAAAATAACCCTTACTCACCAGGGAATACCCAACCAGTCTACCAGATAACGCCCTTTCGTCCAGCTTGTTGCGCTTCTTCCCATTGACTAACGTAACGTAGCAAGGGCATCCGAACACGCGCAACATCGACACATCAGGCTGAACCCCAAAGAAAAGCTCATGAGGAGTCTTATCTCCCTGATTGGGCAAGCGATTACGAAGGTAACACGCAGCTAGGAAGGCATAGGGCCAGAAAGACTTAGTTAGCTTTGACTCCAGGTGGATGCTCCTAGCTATAGACTGTAAGACCCCATTGTACCTCTCCACAGTTGCATTCTGCTGTGCAGTGTATGCCAAAGATAACTCATGCACTGCCCCAACCGATATCAGCCAATCCTCAAACCACTTTACTATAAACTCCTTAGCCCTGTCAGACCTCAGGCACTTAAAGGCAAATCCGTGCAGCTGATTCATCCATCTGAGGATGATAGTCTGAACTGCTAAGGGAGCTTCATCCCTGGTCCTCAAGCACAACACTTCAGCATAGCCAGAGTGTTGGTCTGTGAGGCACAGAATATAAAACTCCCCACGCAGACCTCTAATATGAACTGGCCCCATGATGTCCAAGTGAAGGCGTTGGAGAGGTGCATTGATCGGAGTAGTGCTTGCTTTAGGAAAAGGGAGACGTTTGCCCTTAGCCTTTTGACAAGCATCACAAGGGATCTTAGCCAGTTTTTGGACCTGGTTGAGTGAGAGGGGTAAGTTCTTAACCATACCCTTCTTGACAAGTCTGTGCATGGCATCATAGCCGGGGTGACCCAGCCGCCTATGCCACAGCCATTCAGGAGTGATAGGGATAACAACTCCACCGTCCTTATCAACATCAAGTGCAAAAGCTGGGTAATTGTCAGCACCAAACGAACAGCCACTGGTGGTGTAACAAGGCCTACATGCAAACTTGTAAACACCATCACTGGAGGCAGGGAAGGACCAGAGAATAGAAGAGCCCTGAGTGGCAGTGCAACTAATACTATCAAAAGAAATCTTGCAGTGGAGAGAATGAGCCACAGCATTTACTGACAGGAGGTTCACCGGACAGTGAGGTATGTAGAGAACATTAGTTAGAATGATTGGTGTTGGTAACCAATCACTACATAACTCAATGGATCCCTTACCTACTGCCCGTTGAACCACACCATCACCAAATCGAACTGATGGCAGATTCAGTGGAACATCAAACACAGTGAACAAAGATCTATCACCTGTGATGGACATTCCAGCTCCAGAATCCACATGCCAGACCCCCTCAGACAGGCTCGGACTACACACATTTGAGAACCTAGAGGTGCAGGAGAATAGGACAGGGCTTACCTGCTACTTCTGCATAGCAAACCCATCAATTTGAGCCTGCAAGGAAGACAATTGCTTTGGAGTAAGGTGACCTGGAAGGGCCAGGTTAGCAGGCAACGGTGAAGGAAGCGTTGGTTCTGCACGACCAGGGACCCTTCGCAGGGCAGGGAACTTCGTCCAGCAACGGTCCTCCGAGTGACCATCCTTGTGGGGGCATGGTCCCCAGGTGCATTCCAGGCGCCTCTTGTTCGACCCAGAACCACCACCAGTCTTCTGCCGCCGCTGAAATGCAGCATTAGCAGGAAACTGAGGAGCGGTCCGGGACCAACCAGGATGCCTGGAATCCGACTGAGGGAGCGCTATGTTAAGAATATCTAGCTGCCTATATTCCTCTAGACAGGACCAGTACTCAACAGGTTGCTGGTTGTATATCAGGATACCATACTTAATCCGCAGCGTTTCGAACCGGGGCAGACTCGCACCTTGAACTATAATGCCCATGGCGTGACGCTGAGTCTGCGGAAACCCAGCACTGCGCAGGTCAGTGCACATACCGCGAACCCGACGAAAGAAAGCGTCAACCTGCTCATGAGTGCCCATGGCCGAAGCATGATACTCCTTCAGCAAGAGAGGGACACGCGAGGCAAGGGCATCGGACTGCTGCCTCCGGATATGCAAAAAGATATCCCGAGGTGAAGCAAAGTCCCTATACACCTTGACTAGGGCATCCGTCATGTTGGCAAGCATCATGGATAAGATCATGAACTCTTGGCGGGGTAGGGTAAGCGCACTGAAACCCAACAGTGCAGGATCGACACTAGACTCACCATGAGAGGCCGAATTTCCAGCAGCAGGAGGAGCACACCGAGGAGCTAAAGACTCACGAATCGCCAGAAAATACTCAGCAGCAAGACCAGCGTCATAAGCGCGCTGGTCATCTAAGTTCCTGATGAGATCTAGGGAACGCGCAACACGCACAATGAGCTCGAAATCAGGACGAACAGGACAGAAAGGGAGTGGCACCTTAACAAACTGGTAACCTCGCAGGTCACTGTTCCTACGCCCAACCCCTCCAGAGGTCACACCATTAGCAGGAGGGTAGTTAATCCCTGGCATAGCAGGTCCCAGAAAAGCCCGACACTCTAGACCTAGCTCAGAATAAGCCATCACACGCCTAGGCCTAGGGCGACCCTTGCTATCAACCATAGCCTGAGTGGCAGTCATATCCAGCCTACCGTACAGAGTGCGGTCCAAGGATTCCCCAGCATGTTGAGCTTGGCGGATAAGACGGCATTCCTGCAGGGATAGACGCAGAGGATGTCCGCCATCGAGCAGATGCTCCCAGGAGTCGCATGACAGCGAAGGAGGCACATATGGCGGAGGGCCAGGAGCAGGGGGCTGCTCCACAGGCGGAGGGGGGGGTGGAGGGGGCTCCTGCGAAGGGCCAGCAAAGGATGCGCGGCCAGCAGCAGCAGCAGAAGCCTCTCGAGCACGAGTATTGTAGCCAGACAGACCTCGGTCCGGAGGCAAGGTGAAAGACGCAGACTTCTGCATCAAAGACGGCCTGGCCACCTCCGGGTGGACAGGTGGAAGGGGCGCAAGCAGAGGCGCAGAGACTGGATCAGGCTTAAACTCCGGGGAAGGCGCAAGAGCAGGTGCCGACAGAGGCTCATACACAGGAGAGACGGTAGAATTGAACACTCGAGTAGCAGTGGAAGGAGTGACTCCACCGAAGTCACCACTCATAGCACTCTGCAGATCTTCATCACCATCATCAGAGTCATCAGCATAGCCATCTGCACGGCGATGACGAGCAAGTTCTTGATAGTCGTAGTCAAAACGGGCATCAGGAGGTGGAGGCGCCCCTGCGTACTGGATAATCTGAGTGGAAACACAGCAGAGTCGCATCAGAACGTCCTCAATCTCAGGAGAGAGACGTCGGACAGTAGCAGAAGGAGCCGTAAAGGTGGAGGATTGATTGGGGGGGGTCACTTCCACGATGGCGGAAGGACTCTCATGACCGCTAGCAGAGGCAGCTGGTGCACAGACGTCTAGCCAATCATCAAGAGGACCCGGGTCCTCCTTAGGAAGGACACGGTCGCAGCCATTGCTTATAATGACACTGCGCATCCCGCGCGTCCAAGATTCTCCATTCTTGTCGTGGAGTTTCTCAAAATTAGCGGGAGGCCCTCGCGGAAGTTGCATCGCAAAGCAGTGGTAGTAAATGAGGGACCGTATAACCTATCAGCTTGGATAACACTCCGGAGAGTGGACTTAGTGTGTGCAGCACGCCAATCTATAAATGCGGAGACGAGAATAATTATTACAAAAGATAGTGGAACCATAAAGGGACACCAGCGGAGGAAAGGGGGGCGGTAGCCTGGAACCTGATCAGGGTACAGGTTAGACAGCGCGTGTCAGAAGAACCGATGACGCAGTCAACAGTAAGCTGACATAGTACTGTCAGGACCGATAGTTCTAAGGAAGTACATAAGTAGTCACCAAGTCATAAAACGCGTGAGAGCACCGCAATTCATGCTGACACTATGGAGAACCCCTGCGGTGTTCCAGATCCAGTCAGCTGAAGAGGACCATCACACATTACTTTTGTCGGGCTACCTTCTAGGGGTAACCCCCGTGATTTTCCAGACTAATCCAGCGGAGGAGAACCATCACACATTACTCCAACCCAGCTACCCCCTATGGGGAACCCTTGTGATTTTCCAGACCCAGGCATGAATCCACCATCACTTCAGCGCGTTAACGTTATACATGCGTGAACTCAAGATTCTCAATGCAAACTACTGTTTCCTTTAGCGCACAACTACTAGATACTAGATTGCTTGGCTAACAGTTCGACGTCTCATGATCGCCTTGCATGCACTGATTTCGAGTTGCACTGGGTTCGAGATTCATGGAGACGCGTGAGACACTGAGCTGCGAGATATGCCACAAAAAACCTGCGAATATAATTGTTTGTAGGTAGTATCAATCCCATAGCATGCAACAGTCCAATCCAATCCCATCATTGCGTTTTGCACGGTAGAGAGACACAATAATCATTATTCCTCCTTGCCCATATGATCTTCAATAGTAGGAAGTCCAGTAATGCCTCACACCTTCCATTCCGCCTGCATCATCAATGGCCGCTCATCAAACCTGGCTTTCCACTCGGAGTCCCACCTCTCTTGCTTGGCACACTACGATAGCGTCCTCCAACCTGATGGTTGTGGGGAAGCGCTCGCGCCCCATGTCTTGGTAGGCCTGCAACAAAAATGGTACATATATTTGTTTAATTTGTATTACATTACATTACATTACATTACATTACATTACATTACATTACATTACATTACATTACATTACATTACATTACATTACATTACATTACATTACATTACATTACATTACATTACATTACATGTTAAAGTCTACTTGACACCGCGAGGGTGTATGAGACTCTATGCTTTAAACAAAAAGAAAAAGCACCCACAAAGCAAAAACCCCCATTACATCAGGGGTGTGTCGAGGACAAACAAACCAAGCTCCCAACCACCGTTTTGGTGGCGTAGGTATTAAACCCCCTAGAGCCGGACCCAGATCTCAACCACTTACAGTGGCGGAGGTAAGAAGCTAACAAATGAGAAGTCACAAGAAGAAAATAAAAAAAGGGATAATAAATTACGGTGCCACTAAGCAGTCCAGGGCTTCCTGTCTTGCTCTTCTACAAGTAGAAAGATAGTCGGCTAGGTTGCTCCAGAAAGTCTTAGTGCCTTTTCCATTCATAAAGGTTCTGAATGTGGAATCGCAGAATTCCACATTCCATACGGTTGAGTCGGTATCCTCATGGACATGCCTATAAATATCTGTAAACAGCTTCTGGTAGCGGAGGCGAATATCATTATAAAAAGGGCACTCAAACATATGCATTTCATCCTCAGGTTTTTGGAACCCACACATTTGACAGTGTCTCATTGAACGAGGGATGTGTGCTCTATCCACCACCCTCATTCTTTCTGTGTTCAGCCAATGGGAACCCATTCTAAACTGTGCTATATAACGAATCTGATCCTGCTTATGTAAGGCAGATGTAAAGGGAATCAAGCCATTCTCATCATTGCTATTGGCTGCGAACCATTTCTGGTATCGGAGGCGTTTAATGCCAACCCTTCTCTCATCAGGGATGTCTCTGATTGCATTGGTGTCACTTGGGTACTTAAACCTCCATGACTCAAAAACTTCAGACATAATACCTTCGACATCGACAGCCTCCAAAATGTTGAGGTTTTCACTGGATCCTAGCTTGTGGAGAGCACAACGTAAGTTATGAACCCAGCCAGTGTTGGAATCAAAAGATTCCTCAAGAGCCATTCTAATGAGATACTCATGTTCTTTATCTATGGTCTTGTTCCAGAAGCGCAAAGCTTGTTTAAGCCAAGCAAAACACAACGGGGTTCTACCCAGCTCTTCCATGATAATATTAGATGTAGTAGATTGGCAAACACCCAACATTTGTTTAAATATACCTCTATGCCATTTCTCACAAGCATGGTCATTTGAGATAAGTGTGTTGTTCAGAATAGAAGGAGCCCACACCTCACAGCCAAAATTCAGGATAGGTTGTACAAGAGAATCAAACAGGTGGGTGAGAATATCAATATTGTATATCTCCATAGTATGGCATCGCCTACGGAGCATGTGGTGAGCCTTTTGGGCCTTAGCGAGCATCCTAGAAAAAACAGCTTTTGCACGATTGCTTGAGTCACCATCCACAAAGAGGGATCACAGGTAGATAAAAGATAACTTTGTAGAAAGCTGTGCTCCATCATAGACAAATTTGTAATCAGGATCCATACGGTCCTCATCACAGAATTGCTTGTTGAAAACGACAATCTCCGTTTTCTTTATATTCACAGCCATCTTAGTAGCCTCGCAGAAATCTCTCAGGCAGTTAAGCATCGCTTGCATATCTGCCGGGGATTCTGCCATTACAGCTAGGTCATCAGCATAAAGTAACAATTGCAGAATCTTTCCCCTAAGCTCATCTTCTACATTTGGGAGCTTGGATTGGAGGAACGATTCAATTCTATCAATGAACAGACCGAATAGGAGTGGGGATAGGGGGTCTCCTTGTTTAACTCCTACAAGGGATGGAAAGGAGGATCCAATGTCCCCATGTAGGCGAACTTGGAAAACGACATGATTATACATGGACTTCAGAATACTAAGATAGGGGTCTTTGACTTGTATATTTGTGTTGAACGTGTGTGTGTGTGTTTTCGTGTTGCCTATGCTGTCTACCCGCCCCCATAACACACCCCCACCCTACCCACTCACCCAATTTGTTTTTGCATGTTTCAATAAACCCCGTTGTTTTGGGAATCATCTTCCATACCGCACCATTTCTGCACAACCTCGGTTGAGCGTGACCTCTGCCCCCTCAGTTTTCTTCATGTCTAAGGCCAGGCTCGGTGGTCGCGCGAGATCGGCACTCGGGCCGGCCCCGCTTCGTAATATATAACCGGGATGCGACTTTCAAATGGTGAAGTCACCGGACCAAGTCAATAGGCCTGTTTGGGTAGCCATATGGCATACTTGGGGGGTGCAATGAGTACACACAAATGTGGGCGGGGAGGTCTGGATATGCCTCATGGATGGACACCATGTGTGCTTCTTATCTTGGTATGCCTAAATATGGCTGCTTAGCTAGGGTAATCTGGCACATACTAGCAAGTGTGTGGCCCACGGCACACACCTGGTAGCTGTAACTATAATGTAGGTGTACTCCATGCATGCCCCCAAACATGCCATGTGGCTACCCAAACAAAGCTTGCAACTTGCAACGTCGTTCACTTTCATTTTTGAAGGTGTAGTCTAGTGGCGTGTGTGCAATGTCGATAGCCTATTTACATTCCATTTGGGGCATGGGGAGAGAAGGCTCAGCTTACATTTGACATTAAACACGACATTTAATTACTTGCGAAAGGGCCTAACTGCAAACCATATCCAAGGGATGTATCCTTCTTCACATAGGATGCACAAAATTTAATAGAAATACGGGTAATCCTGGTCAAGCATGAACCAATAGTTTCTAGAATCGGACATGTGGGCTGATTTTGCCTGACAGCTGATCTGGCCTAGCTAGCTGACCTGGCTTTGTATGGCAGTGGTAGTTGGAAACTGCCTCCGACTGTACCCCCCCCCCCCCCCCCCCCCCCCCCCCCCCCCCTCCCCCTTGAACTCATATGCACAATAAATGGACCTCGAACTTATAACCCTGCCATTAATACAGCTCCGCAGTCTGCTACTGGGGATGAAAGCATCATTCATGTCGTCCTCAAATTGTACAATTTGTCTGCACATGGTCTGCCAAAATGCCCCAACGAGAAGAAATGCTCCTAGTATTATCCCAATTGTTAGTCAAGGCTCACCACGTAAGTTGAAGCCTGTATGGAAGCAAGGGCGTGACGAATGGCATACTTATGATTATTGGGATAAGTTGCTTGCCGAGATGTACCTATTGTCCTGTTGGGGCGCATCATACGGGTCTTTTTGACAATGGCTATTGCTCGTAATCATCCCTCGAAGATGAGAGAGATTTTTCACTGAGGGGGTTCAGTTTATTACGACTTGTGAAAATAAATGTGCTTGTTCTTGCAAAGGTGGTGGGATGTAGCAACAACATAGAACAACTCCCCCCTTTGGTGCGCTAGAGCTCAAGTCTGACATCTACAACCAATTGTGGCACGCACTTGTGGCTAAGCATGGCTTTTATGTTCATTTTTTAGTAGCTTCTGGCCAGCTCTCTAAGCCAGCCACTGTGGTAATGATAACGCCTGGCGGGGCTTGGTGTTAAGGGAACCTGCCGTACGCGGGTGGGGAGCGGTCTCCTACCTCAACTGGACAAGCTACCATCGTGGTTGACGACGACCTGCAACGCCAAGAGCGACCGAAGGGGGAGTCAAACCCCAAGCGATCTGGTCTACCACTAGACCATTGCATATCACTGAAAGAGGCTGCCAGCCACTGTGCTAAACTCAAATAATTATGTAGTTATGTTCAGCTGATTGTGTCACCTTCAAGGTGCACTAGGCTGCGTAAGGTTTGTGTGATTGGCCATTCAGGGGAGCTGGCCAGGGAAAGCAATTAGAAACAAATCAGGCTCAACATAGCTTATATTTCCAGCTACAAGCAACACCTTCTAGGCAACTCCCCTAAATGACCATTCAGCCAAACCTTACGCAGCCTAGTGCACAATGGTGGGGGGATTTGGGTGATGTTCCCTACATGGATGGTGATTGTTGTCCATGCTTAATATCTCAACATAAGACACACATTTCCCATCAATACACCGTACCAGCACACGCGCGGGCCACGTACCCAACATGCACCCGACCCCCTTAACACACAAACACAACTTCACATCTACCACAACTGAACCTCTCCCTCACTCCTCAACACAAACACTCCCCCACATCCCCCACTACAACTCACCCTCTTCCTCAACTCTTAACTCTCCTTCACTCCCTAAATAAATTATACATGTACAAGCGTGGGCCATGTAGCCAATGCACTGCCTTCACCCATTTCGCGTTGTTCCAAACATGGATGTTGCCGGTCCCAACTCCCTCAACTAGGTAAATGCTACCCCTCATCCATACCCTTCCCCCCCCCCCCCCCCCCCCCCCCCCCACACACACACACACACAAAAACACACACCTCACCCCACCCCCCACCCTCCCTCCCACCAACCCACACACACCCTCCATCCATCCAGTTGACATACCTGTACAAGTGCGGGCCATGCCATTAAGTCATTATTGGTTTGTTTTAACCATGTGGACTTGTAAAAGAGATCTGCATCCTCCGCTAGTCCCAACTCCCTCAACAAAATACACCTAGGTCCAATGCGTGTGTGCATGCCGCGGTTGACGATGCTAACATTTATAAGGACAGCGGTTGGGATGAAATGTTAAGGGTTTATGGTTAATGGTCAAGGGTAGAGCTTGCTTTAGTTGAGCATATTATGGTTTAATTGAGTTTCTTATAAAGCTATAGTTAATTTGGTTTCCAAGAATACACAGTTTTGACCTATGTGTGTGTGCATGCTAAGCTACTAATGCTTGCCGAGTTGGTTGAATGCAGCCTAACTAACACACATTATACAATATATTTATATACTAAATCGAACGGAACTAAACTGAAACATACTATGCCCTTCAAAAACAAACATGTAACCCCAATAAATGCCTCCATAACTATAGCATCATGACTTACAGCGTGCACACATTTGTTGGCTATGTTGTATTCTTAGCCTAACAACAAACAAATGAAAACTTAACACCAATATATGTATACATGAGCGTTAGCATCATCACTTACAGCGTGTAAACGCGTCTGAAGTTCTGCAAAATATGTCAGCTGTTATGGACAGCCCATGACATCGGCTTCAAGGCGCACTTGCTTGCATCCACTGTAGATGAATAGCCAGCCCGAGAATCTGCCTACAAGCTGCTATGTGTAGCCCCAAAAAAAAACAATGATAAACACAGCTACACACACAGATACACACTAGGGGCATATCACCTTGTGCGCATCAATGACTATGTAGGTCATGTGTAGGATAATACTTAGGGGGAAATCACCTAGTGAACACCAAGCACCGGCTGAGGCCAACCAACTCCATGGATGGCTGTTTGGTAAACAATTTGACAGCTGTCTATGTAGGGCCTCTTTAGGATATTACATTTGGAGCCTGCCAGGCTGTAACCCACCTAGTGAGCATCAATGAGGGGCTGCAGCCAACCAACTCCTTTAGCATCAATAGCTTAGCATGGATGCTGGTCGGAAGACACCCAAAAATCTTTGGCTGCTTGCTCAACAGTTTGACAGCGGTCTCCTTCGAACCCACAATCCAAGCCACGTAATCCAACATAGGGCTTAGGCTCTTCTTTGGGGAATACATCAACAAGGTGGGCATGTTTATGATCATCCTTTGGATCAGGTGATCAGGAAAGCCCATGGCTGTTAACCACTCCACAATATTAGGCTGCAGTGAGGATCAGAGTAGAGAACAATGCAATATTAAGAAAAATACAGGGTGGAAGGTCATGAGAAGATCCTTGTATGTATCAATGATTGCAAGAAGATATTAGATCAAAAACACATTTTGATATTAGTGCTTAGATTTTGATTGATTATGTTACAGCCGGAGACAGCGAGCAGCCTTAAAGGCTGAAGCCACGTAACTACGTCCAAGTTCAAGTTTAACTGCAGGGAGGAGGAGTGGAGGAGCTTGAAAAAGCGAGGGGGAGCGAGTGTGTGTGGTACGTAGGTTTAGTTGTGTGTTGTGTGGGGGGGGGGGGGGGGGGGGGGGGGGGGGGGGGGGGGGGGGGGAAAGGGGGGTGGGGGGGGGGCGGGTGGGTTGTGGGGGGGTGTGTGGATACATTGTGTACTCAATATATTGGGGGGGTGTGCCACTAAAAATGGAATTAATAGTCTAAGAATGAACTGTGCCTTGTGGGTGAAGTTACTCAGGTATAGGGGTGGGGGATGGTAATGGTGGGGGGGGAGTATATCTTCAGATTAGGAGTGCAGTATACTTGGAATACCTCACCTGGTGTGTCGGATGGTGGCTGGGTAGGTTTGCAGTGTGGAACGGAAGGAGGTGTGTTGTGTGTGTTGTATGTTCTTCTATTTGGGGTGGTGGGGGAAGTGGGGGTGAGTGGTACCCTCGAACAGCAAAGCTGTTGTGAAGTATTTGGTTTCATTCAACAAAGGCCACGCCGCTCGCTTCCGTGGTCGGAAGCCCCTGTTCCAGTTGGGCGAGCTTCCGTCCCTGCACCAAGAGGCCGGGGGGGGCCGGAGAGACAATACCCATCAAATTGGGTACGCATAGCAATTCAAGATGCAAACGAATTTAAACAGGTATATAAGACTTATTCTTATTTTTCTATTTTCCATTTGTTTTGTTGTTGCAAACTATAATACGTATTGAAACGGATGGATTGCGCCTATATATATTTGTCAGAAATAAGCTCCCCAAACACATCAGACCAACACATAAATACTCAGAGCTGTTTTTTCGCATATGGTGTGGGAAATATTAACTGGGGGGTACTGTGGGGTACAAGGCCCCCCCCTTATTAATCTGGGTGGGGTAATAGCTGTGTATGCTATATGTTGTGAGTGTGGATTTTGTAGTATAAGTTGGTTTGGTAGTGGAAATGAGGTGATAATATAGTGTGGTGTGGATGGGCGGTTGGGACAGGAGACTCAGGAACGGGGTAGAGGCTATTTTGGGGATGTATGCAATATATTATCTAGCACTCAAGTTATGATAAGCCCGATGGGTTGGTGCCCGTGCCCGTGCACGCCCGCTCCACCGACACCAACGGCGAAGCCCCCAACCAGAAGGCAAAACCCAAGAAGCCCCACACCCGCCCCACCCCACACCCACCCAACCCACCCACCACCCCAACCGAGAGGCCCCGAAGGCAGACGACACCACAAAAAAAAGCAGACAAGGCACACACACCACACACCACACAACACCAGCCACAGGGGAGAAGGCGCAGCACAGAGCACCGAACCTGGCACGGGGGGACCACACAACGAAGGGAAAACAAGGGCCAACGAGCCAGCAGGAAAAAAAGCAAACAAACAGACACCAAAGAAAACACACAACAAAAAAAAGACCCACACACAAAACAGGGACACCAACAACAAGAAAAACCGACACACGCAACCGAACAAAGACACGCAAAAGCAAAAGGCCAAGAGCAGGGGGGAACACAGAAAGGCCAAAAGAGGGACCCAAGAAAAAAGGAGGGGCCACCCACAGACCACCAAGAAAAAACAACGGACGAAACACACCACCCACCCACCCCACACACACCCACACAAAAGGACCAACAGGCCAAAGACACCGCACACAAAAAAAGAGTACAGACAAAAAAGCCAAGACCGACAACACGGAGGCAAAGAAGAAGACAAAAGGGGGGCACCCCTTACCGGTACCATACCCCAACCCCCCCCCCCCCCCCCCCACACACACCCCCACACACACACCCCACACACACCCACACCAACACAACACCCACAACCACCCCTTCCGGGACCAGGACCCCCCCCCCCCCCCCCCCCCAACCCCCCCCCCCCCCCCCCCGACACACCCACCCACCCACCCCCACCCCCACCCCACACCCCCCCCCCACCCCACCCAACCGTACCGGTACCAATACCCAGCCCGACCACACCCCCTACCGTTACCACACCCCCCCGCCCCCGGCACCGACACCCCCCCCGCCCCCCCCCCAACACCACATCACACACACCACATACACAGCGCACATACCACACCCACACACACACACACCAACCCACAACACAACCACACACCCACACAGCCACACCACGCACACACACACCGACCCCTTACCGGTACCAACTACACCACAGGAAAAACCAACCCCTACCGTGTATCCCCCCAATACCCCCGACCCCCCCACCAGAAGAGCCCCGGAAGACCAAAAAGTACCCCAGACCCCCAACCACGAATGGAACCCCCCACCCCCCCGCCAGGAAAAAACCCGCCCCCACCATAACCATAAACCAAAACGACCGGCCCAATACCAACCACCCCACACCGAACCGACGACCCAGAGCGAGAAGATCACACGATAGACCCCCCATTGACGCCCCCCACACCCGCACGCCCCGGCCAGAAGGAAGAGCGGCCCCCAAAGAGCCCACCCAAAAACAAACCACCATGTGGGAGACTACCACACCATACGCCGCGGCGACCGATAACACCCCCCGACAAGATAACCACCCCCCCCCGGAACCGAGGGAAATCGCAAAAAACCAATACACCCCACACAAGAAACCACCAGGGAAAGGGACAATAACTTAATAAATAAACCCGCGTAAGAATAACCCCAAATACCTACCGAACCCACGCATAAACCAATTCACCCATAACCCCCGCCAATTACCAATAACCCGGCAGAGACCCCCAGATACCCAACCGCGAAAAAAAATGAAAAAACAACCCACCACCGGGACCCCCCCCCAAAAGGAGGAGGAAACCCAGATAACCCCCCAGCCTCCCCCACGCACCCCACCCACACACACACCGGACCCACAAAAGAAAAAATCCGACACCACACAACACAGAAGAAAGGAGAAAGAAGCAGGGACTCACACTTGGAGGGGAAGAAGGGGTCCCCCCTTACCTGTACCAAGGTAACAAACTGCCCAAGGGCAAATTGAGGCTTATACTTAGTTACAACAACGGATGAACACTTATATGCAAATGACGTTTTCGGTGTGTGCATGACCCTCTCTTGGATTGTTCACACAAAAACTTGAAGCATGTATATGAAAATGCCTTGTATCTGATATCACCCCTCCATGCCCCCTTGCACCCACGCACACACTCTCCTCCCATGTAATACACATGTATAATAACATATGTGAATAAACATGTATGTTTAAACATTTTACCTTGTATGCATTATGCTGCAAACAATTCAAATCACCTGTCCGGACCGAAGACCGGCTTGGTCGAGCACTCTCAACACCTATGTGTTCTTCTCCTCTTGTCCTCTAGCTGAGCAGGCTAGGATTATGGAGGACAATGTTTCTCCCACCTTCCCCCAACCACCAGCACTCTCTCAAACACACTCTCCTTCTCCCTACCTCATACCCTTCACTCCAGATGTGGGGTTCAATCGTGCAGAAAGAAGGGCAGGCTGTGTTTTGACCCTACAAAGAACTTGCGAGCGCTCAGATTCTGATCAACACTGGACCGGCAAAAATGCATAGCTACAAACCTGCAGCTTCTTCTACTCATGCAGTGCCCCAGTTGGGAAAACTTTGGCAACAGTCGGAACTGCAAAAAATCGCAGCGGCATATTTCACGATATTTGATACAACGAAAAGAGCTTGCATAGATGGCATGAGCAGTGAAAGCGCAAGAGTGTGCAGGGCGATGGAATGGCTATGGCGAGCTGAACAGAGTTAAATCAATTGCAACAACTGGGTGCCAACCATGACGAATGCGATGAGATGGCATGGGGAAAGAGTGCGTGTGTGAGATGAATGGTCGCAACGCTCACAGGGGGAAATGATTTTATGCTTTGACATCCCGCAGTTTCTGACTTGCGATGGGTGCAGTTCGAAAATGTCTGCCAGTCCGGCTGACAAACCGCGCCACCTTATGTTGTGCGCAGCGACAGGTCTCTTGATGCAAGGGAAATATCTTGCTAAGTCGCAAGAGGAAAAGCTTGTAGAAAAAGGGACTGTTGCGCTGCCGAAATCCGGTGGATGGACTCAGGCGCGTAATATATATTTAATACCTAAATAAAAAAAAAAAAATATATATATATATATATATATATATATATATATATATATATATAACTTTTTATGCATTATGCTTCAACCAATTCAATTCACCTGTTCTGACTCAAGACCAGCTTGCCCTAGCACTCTCAACACCTCTATGTTGTGCTCCTCTTGTCTTCCAGCTGAGCAGGCTGGGATTATGGGGCACATTTGTAGGCCTTGTATCACGCCCTTGTCATCCAGGCCTAGCTTTCTCAGAGTTGCGATCTACCCTCGACAGTTCTCTAGAGATAGTACTGATTTCGATGTTGGACTGGCAGCTTTCAGGACCTGAATATGAGTGATGAGCATATAGTCAGCTGATGTCATACATTGTGCACATTGCATCCATGGCGCATATTGGTATAAGGTTATGACTGAGGTCAACACGCTCGCAGCTTTGAGGTTCTGCCCCCCAACCCCCCCCAAACAAAAAAAAAAAAACCAAAACAAAAAAATAAAAAACAGAAGAGGAAAAAAAAAAAGAAAACAAACAAAACACACAGCCAGCCAAAAAAACACCCAAAACTTCCATCCCACCACCACCCCGCCACCCAACCCCCTCCCCACACCCACCCACCCCACCTTCCACTCCACCCACCAACGCAACCACATACACACACACCTCCCCCCCTCTCCCCACCCTGCTGTCTATCCCTCCTCCTCTCCGCCAACAACTTGACGCAAACCAAGGGCGCCATCGCCTTACTCCTGGGTATAAATATGTTGTCTCCTTCTCCCTTTTCTCTCTCCCCCATGCCCCTGAAACCCCACTTTCTCCCAATTCACAAACCTTTGATTGTTAACCCTCGATCCATCCCCAGGCTGTACAAGCCCCCCCCCCCCCCCCCCCCAAAAAAAAAAAAAAAAAAAAAAAAAAAAAAAAAAAAAAAACAAAAAAAAAAAAAAAAAGCGAAAAAAAAAGGACCCACACACACACACACACACACGTTCACACACACATACACACATACCCCCCCCCCCCCCCCCCCCCCCCCCCCCCCTTCTTCCCACCATCCTCTCATATCTCATACTCTCCCCCTCCAACACCTTTGATGCAACCAAGGGCGCCATCCGCAGAACACTTTGCGTGTATAACTGCCCTTGTTGTCTCCCTCTCCCTTTCTCTCTCCCCCCTGCCCCCCGCATACCCCTCTCTTCTCCCAGTCACAAACCTTTGATGCAACCTCTTGTTCCATCCCCAGATCATTCACAAGCTCCTTGTGAATCGCTTCAAGTTCGGCTGCCCTCTCTTCTTTGGGGATATGAGCCGCCTTTGTATGCCATACAAAGGTGTCTCATATCCCTAAAGAAGAGAGGGCAGCCGAACTTGAAGCGATTCACAAGGAGCCTGTGACTGATCTGGGGATACAATGTATGCCTCCAGTACTTGCGTTTGGTGACAGCCTTGTCTCGGTCCACATTTTCTGAGGTAGCGTGAACCTTGACCTGTTGCCTCTGTGGCTTGCAGGCTGGCTTGGTTTGGCTCGGCTTTACCTTGGTGTTGGCTTGGTACACACGGGCTGGAGTAGTTGCACGGATGGAAGAGAAAGGGTGTTGGAGCCCTCGATTCAGTACACCTAAGCCTGAGCTTGCTGTTATGTAATGTGCCATCATGCTGTGTGTGAGTGTGTGTGTGTGATCCTGTTATCCTGGGCCTGTGCATGTGTATCCTAGTATCCTATGTGATGTGCAAGTTCATTGCATAAGGGTGTGTCACCAAGGTGCCATCCACTCATCCAGGACTCCCTGAGATCGGAGGGGAGTGACTGGCCAACTGATTTGCAAACAGCGAATGGAGGAAAATAAATCGCAGCGGGAAAGCAATGTGCTACAACTACATTTAGTTCAACGCACGTCGAGTTGTACGTTTGTTGGCCGTCGATCGTTGCCAATCGCAGCCTGGGGCTCAAACATCCCTCACCCGCCAGCTACGACCAGCATCTTCCTCAAGCCTCAAACGTGGTACCTGTCATCGACCTGGTTCTTCCAGACTGAAAGTTTCATTGCGGATGTGGGACGGGCATGGGCCTTTCCCATTTCAGTTGTGCGTATCTTACCCTGTGCTCTCTCCAGCCCCCCACGCGCACGGACTACCCCCCTTCCCCTCCTCTCGACCGCTCCTCTCGGAAATTCCGAAAAGCAGATCGCCTCATGCTTTCACGCCGAACGCAAATTAGTTTTTCACTGAATGCAAAGGCGTTTGTATTTCTGTGCATTCGGACCGAAGGCACAACCCTGTACCCACCCACCCACCTACACAGACACACACAACCCCCCCTCCCATTACCCCCCCCCCCCCCCCCCCCCCCGCCCCCGCGAGCGTTGCCACCATTCATCTCACGCATGCGCAATTTTGCCATGCCATCGCATCACATTCGTAGTGATTGGCATCCAATTGCGATTAATTACCTTTGTTCAGATCGCCATGGCCATTCCGTCCCCCTAGACACTCTCGCGCTTGCCTCGATCATCCCATCTTTGCAAGCTCTTTTCGTTGTATATAGAATATGAAGCACGTTGCTGCGATTTTTGCTGTTCTGAGTTGATCGAGTCTCGACTAGGGCACTGTACGAGAAGACGAAGCTGCAGGTTTGTAGCCATGCAATTGCACCAGTCCAGTGTTCTCGGGGCGATCGGAATCTGAGCGACTGAGCGCTCGCAATGTTGGTAGGTTCGAAGCACAGCGGTTCCCTCTTTCTGCACGATTGAATCCCACAGGGTGAAGTGAAGTGTACGAGGTAAGGAGAAGAAGATTGTGTGTGCGTGTTGGTGGTTGGGGTAAGGGAGGGTGGTGGGGGGTAAGGTGAGAGAAAGAGAGTGCGTGTGGATGGGGTGGGTGAGGGGTAGGGAGAGGTCAGAATGGGGGGGGGGGGGGGGGGGGGGGGGGATGGTATGTGTGTATGACAGGGTGGGAGGCCACACCTGATGCAGAAGGGGAATATGTAGGGAGAAAAGTGTGTGTGTGTGTGTGTGTGTGTGGGGGGGGGGGGGGGGGGGGAGAGGCAGGGGAGCGTCGAGCAAGGGCTGAGATGGCTGATTTCTTGACTGTGTGAAAGGGAGGGGGGGGGGGGGGGGGGGGGGGGGGGGGGGGAGGGGGGGCATACAAGGGCGTTACCCGTTATGTAACCCAAACCAGACTAGGACCCATGGCCTGGGTGGGGGGGTGGGGGTGGGGGGTGGCCACCGGCCACACGGGCTGCCGTACTAGTATATATATATATATAAAGAAATCATGGTCGTGGTCGTGGTCGTGGTCGTGGTGGTGTCATCATCGCGTACCCACGTGCCACGGGCGTGCGAAGTGTAACCGACTTGCAACCGACTTTCCGTACACCCAAGTCTTTGCCCAGTGATTTCAATTGCCGAAACAGCAGATGCGCTAAGCTATGCGCGCGCGCTCATTTCATGTCCACAACTGCCTCCCATACTGCGACTGCAATGAATTGCAATGAAATGAGTGAGGAGATCCTCTCCTCGGAGGTCATTTGCTGACCCTCAGATCGCTTTGCACGGCGCTCGGAATAATAGTTTTCAGTGTATTGCTTCACAGAGCGACCTGCGGCTCATGCTCTAGAACTTTCACTTCGGCTCATGCTTCGGCTGGCCATTGACTTTCACTTGGCTCACGCATGCGCACTTCTTTCTTCATCTCAGCATTACATTCGTCATCGCATTATGCTATCACATAGCCTGAGTCGCTATCACATCGCCTGATTCTTGATTGGAGGTAGTTGACTTCCATTCTCCAGCCTTTCTGCAGGCTCTATTGATAAATTCATCTTGCTGCGAGCTTAGACACAGGCGCGGCTCATGGTATCTCTGCACGATCTAAGTCCCTGCAACCCTGTGACGTTCTTCCGACGTCCAACTTCCTTCTTGCTGCGTGCTCCTTGCACCGCGTGCAATACCTCTTCAAGATCTTCCCCCCCACCCCACACCACTCACACCCTGCAACGATAAGGTTATTTTCGCGCTGAGCTGTAGCGAGTGCGTGACAGAGTTGACCGAGCGAAGGCCCTTTCGGGAAACAGCTTGCACGCCCAACTAGGTATCTATGCGCGAAGAGGAAGCTACAGGTAAGCCCCTCTGCTCTTGCGCAATTCCGATCTTTCAAGCTGAATCTGAAACTGCGCAGACGTTCGTTTGCAATTTCCAAAAGTCTTCGCATTTCCGCGCCGTCTGACGAAACGTCTCAACGTCTGCGCGATTTCGAACTCAGCTGGAAACATCATAATCGCTTCTGTTAAACCCATCTGCTAAAGTGGCCGAGAGAAGATCAGATTAATGGGAACGGAGAAGCAGGGAAGTGCGTGTGTGTTGGCGGGTAAAGGGGTGAGGCAAATTTGAGATTGGGCCTGAATAGAGGTTTGGGCAGAGTGGGGACTGTGTGTGTGTGTGGGGGGGGGGGGGGGGGGGGGGGAAGGCATGGGGAGAGATTAGTGTGTGGTTACTTGGTGCTGGGGGGGGGGGGGGGGGGGGGGGGGGGCAGATGCGTCAGCATTTGAAGTGGGGGAAACATGATAACTGTGTTTATGAGAGGGGTGGAGGTGAGGACATATGTGTAGCCCATTCTGTAACCCAGCCCCACGGGCACCCTATCCTGATTGGGGTAGGGGTGATGTGTGTCTGTGTGGCCACCGGCCACACTGGCTACCGTACTATATATATATATATATCCTTGAATATGCTTTACCTTGTATGCATTATGCTTCAACCAATTCAATTTACCTGATCGGACCGAAGACCAGCTTGCTCCAGCACTCTCAGCACCTCAATGTTCTCCTCCTCACGTCCTGCAGCTGAGCAGGCTAGGATTCTGGGAGACTTTTCTAGGCCTTGTATCATGCCCTTCTCATCCAGCCCTAGCTTCCTTAGATATGCGATCCACCCTCGACAGTTCTCAAGAGATAGAACTGATTTCGACATTGCTTGCTTGGCCCCTTTCACGACCTGAATATGAGAGATGAGCATATAGTCAGCTGATGTCATACATTGTGCACATTGCACCCATGGCACATATTTGTGTAAGGTTAGTAGGTCAACAAGCTTGCAGCTTTGAGATTCTGCCCCCCCCCCCCCACACACACACACCCACACCCTCACACACCCACACACATACACACACACACACACACATACACATACACATACACACACACACACACACCTCCCCCCTTCTCCCCTCCCTCCTCTCTTCTACCCTCCTCTCCCCCTCCAACACCTTTGATGCAAAAAAGGGCGCCATCCGCCCTACACTCAGCGTGTATAACTGCCCTCCTTGTATCCCTCTCCCTTTCTCTCTCCCCCCTGCCCCCTGCATACCCCTCTCTTCTCCCAATCACAAACCTTTGATGCAATCTCTGGTTCCATCCCAAGATCTGTCACAAGCTCCGTGTGAATCGCTTTAAGTTCGGCTGCCCTCTCTGCTTCAGGGATATGAGCGGCCTTTGTATGGCTCCGGTACTTGCGTTTGGTGACAGCCTTGTCTTGGTCCACATTTTCTGAGGTAGAGTGAACCTTGACCTGATGCCTTTGGGGCTTGCAGGCTGGGTTTGTTAGGCTTGGCTTTACCTTCGTGCTGGCTTGGTCCACACGGGCTGAAGTCGTTGCACGGATGGAAGAGCCAGGGTGCTGGAGCCCTCGATTGAGTACACCAAACCCTGAGCTTGCTCTCATGCAATGTGCCATCACGCTGTGTGTTTTTTGCGTGCGATCCTATTATCCTATGCGATGTGCAAGTTGATCGCCTAAGGGTGTGTCACCAAGCTGCCGTCCAGGACTCGCTGAGATCGGAAGGGAGTGACTAGCCAACTTATTTGCGAACAGCGAACGAAGGAAAAGAACGCCCAGCGGGAAAGCAATGTGCTAAAACTACAAATAGTTCAACGCACGTCGAGCTTGTAGGTTTGTTGGCCGTCGATCTTTGCCGATCGTTGCCGACGCAGCAGGGCGCGAACATCCCTCGTCCGCCAGCTAGGACCATCATCTTCAGCCTCAAACGTGGTCAAAGTCACCGACCTGGTTCTTCCAGACTGAAAGTTTCATTGCGGATGTGGGACGGGCACGGGCCTTTCCCATTTCAGGTGTGCGTATCTTACCCCTGTGCTCTCTCCAGCCCCCCACGCGCACGGGACTACACCCCTTCTGTAAGTAATGGAACTTGACTGTGGGGAGTACGCGTTTAATGTCGAGCACCTGTCTCGCTAATAGACCAGCTAGGCGGTTTATTACTAGGTGTACGGATATCTCGAGTCGAGATTCTCGACTCGACAGGGGTATCTCGACAGGGGGTATCTCGACAGGGGAACTGTTTGATTCAGAACCTATATATAGTAGCACCAAGACTTACTGCCTTGTTAGGGGTAGTTTACACTGCATTTGGTTTAGCTTTTGCTTTTGGTCTGATTTTGGTCCCGATTTTGGTCCTGGCCTAAATCGGACCAAAATCGGTCCAAAAGCATAATCTAAAGCAAAATCTGTCCAATGAGACAAAAATTGTGATCCGATTTTGCTTGCGATTTTGCTTTTTGGTCACAATGTAGATAAAGATGAAAAACTTGTTGTCAAGCCTGCAAGTTGTAAAGTTGCAATTTTAAAAACAATTACTTTCCAGCCCCCAACGCGCATCTGCCTTTAAAAATTTGCGCGCTGTCAATAACATAACATTAAAAAAGCGCGTTTCGTGCACCAGTTTTTTTTATTGGTGCGCTTTTGTTTATTGCTGGAGGGGAGCAGCTGTAGGGAGCTGGGAGTAGGAAGCTTGCAGCTGCAGGGGGCGGGGGGCTAGGAGGTGGGAGTGGGGAGCTGCCTGGAGCAGGAAGCTGCAGGGAGCTGCCTGGAGCAGGGAGACTGGATAGTGGAAATAGTACAGATGTGGGAATTTGTGTTACAAACTTATGACCAAGTCGTCAATAATGTAACAAATCAAATTAAAGTTCCTTGCTAGAGGGCTGTGGCCAAGTCAAGTGGGGGGAATAATGTAACAATTCGCTTGCCGGGAACATCTAATGAAGTACCAAGTGGAAATAGCGTACCAATTTAAATCCAACCACATACGGTTTATTACCTCGGAAATACAACAGGTGACAATCTCTCTCGTGGGTACCAACAACGTGCAACACAATCCAAATCAGTATAGACATCTAGCTAGGGGGGGTTGGGCTCGTGTTTGGCAGGAATGGACCACCCATAGGGTACGTCTGGGGGTACGCCTGTTAGAGACGTGGAGAGGGGGGACGAAGGGTGTATCAGTAAACACGTGTTACACAGCTCGGAATTATGCTCGCTCGGGTCAGGATTCAAAGGGAGTTCCACATAAATATCTATCAAATGAATATAGGCAGGCCTGTTAGGTCAGGGTCACCATCTCGTCACATAGCTACGTCATACAGCCATGTCACAAGATAAAACGTTACTTAATATCTCAGATCATCTACTATCTAAAAGGAATCTGTTAGGTGAGAACTTATCTAGTTCTCCTAATCGCTAAGGGTCACAGACAGATCTAGATAATCTATTGATTAGATAGGGATGTCAGGTGCGGGAGCTTAGTTCGATACACATGGAGTATCGTCCTGGAGGCCCGCACCATTATATATAGCTGAGGTCAGTCAGCAGTACAGACGTGGCAGTACTATGTGGAAGCACTGCCTATGTCTAACGGTACTTTGTGAACGCGGCGGCACTAAAAAACATAAACATACACATAAACATAAACATAAACATAAACATCTCCGCTAATGTCTTGAACATTTGTCCTTGTGCGTTCCATTGCGCTTTTAATCTCCATTGCGGTAATAAGTTCGTTTTGAATAGCTCCATTTCATCTATTTCCGCTAAGTCAGTGGCTTTGTTGAACTCCGTATTTACAGTGTGATAATACGCCATAATTGTTTGGCCTATCTTTTGCCTAATTCTCCGTTTGAATAATTGAGTTCTAGTAATAGTGGCTTCCGGCAGTAGCTCCGGTTACAACAATGTTTGTATCATCCATGCCAAAAACTTGGCCCATGTATCCGTTGTGTGTAATTTTCTTGCTAGATTCTCCGCGACTATACTTTTATATTTGCTGCTTGTCCCTTTCCACTGGTTCCTTTTCCTCCTCCGATGCTGTCTCCTCCGGTTTTGTCTCTGTGCTCCCCTCAATTCCTTCGTGATGCGCTCCGTTTTTGTACTCCTCAAGTCAACTCCGGTGTAACCATTTTCTACTATGTTTGGCTCGGCTGGCTTCGAATATTTCCAGCACGGTTTTTTTGACCTAGTTCGTGACTTTAGATTTCCGGAGCGATATGTCTGAACACTGTCACAGGGAAGGGACTAGGGTGTGTGCTTACAATCGTGATAGCTTGTCAAGCGACAAGGAAAGGATAAGAAGGGAAAGGCGACAGTACCTCAGGGTACTGCCGCCGGTAGGTGCCGGCCCTAACGGGCGGAGGCACTACTATGGAAGCTTCCAGGCGGAAGGCCTGGCGCCCCAAGACACTCTAGCTGGACCGGGAGAACCGGTCTATAACATCCCCCCCAATTCCTGGTATTCTTTATTCATAAGAATTCCTGGAATTAGGAGGTTCTAGGGGAAGGGAAGCTAGAGTGAAAATAGATAACTGGTGCATAGGAGAGCCCGGTGGTATAGGCTACTGGTTTGGCCAGTGTTCACTAATGAACGGCACTTGGCCTTGAGGGGCATATGCAAGTACATTAAGAGGGGAACAAGGGGCAGAGGCATTACAGTGACTATTATCTATTATCTAGGTAGGACTGGATTCCAGCTGTGGAGCTGCCAGGAAGGTGCAGCCATGGGGCTTTGTTCAGCTAAAAGGGGGCTGGATAGCAATCTGTTAGATTTCCATTAATAGACAACTTTAAAGTAGACGTCCCCCGCTGGCTCATGACTATCATTCCAGATGGAAGGATATAGTGAGGTACTTGCAGTATCATCTATAAAGTATCATAAGTCAGGATCTTAAGATCAATGCTAGGGGTCACTATGGGGCCATAGTGATGAGTCAGGAATGGGCTGTACGGGATCTGCAGGAAGCTGCAGAAGGAAAACTAAAGAAGGCAAGTAGCTCCCCATGATCAAGGATATGAGTGATGCTAGATCACAGGTTATTGGTCAGAGCTTCTAGAGTAATTCCATTTTGAGCTTGCCAATGCAGCCAATTTTCTCTCTGAAGTCACAGAACTTGGCCCTGGGCAGAGCTTTGGTGAGCATGTCAGACATGTTGGCAGCAGTTGGGATCCAGTTCATTTTGATACCTTCTTTCTTGGACTGCTCCTTGAGGAAGTAGAACCTGGTCTCCATGTGCTTCAGTCTGGATGACAGCTTCTCCTGATTCCAGGCACTAAGGGCAGCTTGGTTGTCAACATTAATGGTGAGAGCAGGGGGAACTATGCCTGTGGCAGAGTGTTGTAGTTTTCTCAACCACATTCCCTCCTGGGCTGCAGAGGTAGCTGCCATGAACTCAGCCTCTGTAGTGGACAAGGCTGTAGCAGATGCCTGGATCTTGGATGCCCATGAGATTGCTCCCCCTTGGTTGAGGAATACAAAACCTGTAGTGGACTTCCTTGTGATTGGGCAGGCAGCATGGTCAGAATCACAGTAACCAATGGGGGGTTTGTTGGAGAAGGTGTAGGTGATGCCATGGTCTGGTGTATTAGACAGATACTTGAGGATACCAGTGGCAGCTTCCATGTGGTCATGCAATGGGTGTGCACTGTGCCTGGCCAATCTGTTGACTGCTTGGGCAATGTCAGGTCTTGTGTTAACTGCCAGGTAGTTGAGGGAGCCCACAATTTGGGCAAGGGGTAGGCCTGTGGCTGGGGTATCTTTTCCAGCATAGGGCAGGAGAGCATCTGGTAGGAGAGGCACAGGGAATCTCGTGCTGTTGGGTTCAGGAAGCATGTTGTGGTCACGCAGCAGGTCCTGGATGAACCTTGTCTGACAGATGTGTAGGGTGCCAGTTGATGCATTCCTCGTGATTTCATAGCCAACAAACACTGAGGGGTCACCGAGGTCTCTAGTCTTGTACAGCGTCATGATGGTGGTTTTGTACTTGTCTAGGATGCTTTTGTCGAAGGACAGCAGAAGGAAGTCATCAACCCAGAGGAGTACCCAGATTATGGGTTTGTTGGCTGAGTTAGGGAGCACAAATAGACCTTGGTCTACGTCTACTTCTTTGAATCCTATAGCTGTCATGTCCTCTTTTACTTTGAGGTACCACTGGCGAGAAGCTTGTTTGAGGCCATAAAGGCATTTCCACATACGGCAGACCCTGTGGTCCTGTTCGAATCCTGGTGGTTGGGTGCATTACAGTTCTTCTTCAACTATTCCATTGAGGAATGCTGTGGAAACGTCTAACTGTGCTAGGTATGCCTTGGGGTTGGCTGCCATTGAGAGAATGTAACGAATGGTAGCATGTTTGGCCACTGGAGCAAAAACTTCATCATAGTCCATGCCTGGGCGTTGGGCATACCCTTTGGCAACTAGTCTTGCTTTGTACCTGACAATTTCTCCATCAACTGACTGTTTGATGTCAAAGACCCACTTGGTTCCTATAGCCTTGGCTCCTGATGGGAGTTCTGAGAGGGAACAGGTGTTCATCTGTGCAAGTGCTGCTAGTTCTTCTTTCATAGCAGCTTTCCAATCTTTGGCCTGGTGGCTAGAGAGGGCTTCTCTTTCATTTTTGGGAATGATAACTTGATCTGCAGCTAGGAATGCTAGAAATTTTGGTGAGTGCCTTTCTCTGCCAGTTCTTCTAGGTTCAACTAGGGATGGGTCTACTTCTGGGGGTGGGAAAATGTCAGGGCTAGGAGGTGTGGGGTCAGGTAGCTCCTGGCGTGGTGGAGATGGGGGGTTAGGGGGATCTTCAATTTCTTGAGGGATGTATTCATCTCCTTGTTCGACCGTTTGGTTATTGGGTGTACTGGCTGCTGGTGTGAGATTGGATGCTGGTATTGTGAAGGTAGGCTGGTACACTGTGTCTGGGTTAGAAGAGAGGTTGTCTGGTAGGCCCCACACTTGTGGGTTGGTCTGATACTTAGCTTGTCTGGCAAGGATGTACTCTATTTCTATGAGTTCAGACTAGGTGGGGATAGCAGGGACAGGTGGTGTAGGATCATCTTCATCAATTTCTACTGGGATATCATCTTCATAGTTTCCTAGTACCACAGCGTCTGCACCTGGGAATCCTTTTTGACCTGCCAGATTTTCAAATTCATTGAAAGTTGTGTCTCTGGCATCAAACATTTTGTGTGAGGAGTCTACCACTCTGTAGGCTTTCCTTGAGTCTGAGTTTCCAATGAGCCTAGTAATCTTGGCTGAGGGTGAGAACTTGAAATCCCTTGACTTAGGTGGGACATGTACATATGCTGTACAGCCAATTGTCCTGAGGTGATCTATCTTAGGCTTGATGCCATGGAAGAGTTCATATGGTGTTTTGTCGGATTCAGAGGTTGGTGAGAGGTTCCTGAGGATGCTTGCATTTTTGACCATTTCTGCCCAGTACCTGTTGGGGAATTTAGATGAGAGGAGGAGGGCTGTGGACCTGTCATGCAGGGTTCTGTTCAGGCGTTCTGCTGCACCATTTGTAGAAGGGTTGCCTGGGACTGTGAAATTAAGGGTGATTCCTTTTCTTTTGCACCAATTTTTGAATTTGTTGCAAATGTATTCTGATCCATTGTCACAGAAAATGGTTCCAATTTTGTTCTGGGTGAGGACTTTATACCGTTCAAGCTCAGTGATTGTTGCACTAGCTACTGCATCCTTGGTTTGGTGACATGTAACAATGGAGTATTTGGAGTAATCATCTAGAATGCCTTGGAAGTAGAGGCTGCCATTCAGGCTAGGAATTTTCATTTTTCCACTCATGTCAATGTGAATGATTCCCATGGGTCTGGTAGCTCTGGTGTGAGATGTGGGGTAGGTGTTTTTGTCCATCTTGGAGAGGATGCAGATCTCACAGGTTTGCTTACTCATTTTCCTAAATGCAGATGAGGTGATGTCGTTTCCAATGACCATGTCTTCTGAGGCCATTCTTGCTAAGGAACTGTGGGCTAGATGTCCTAATCTGATGTGTTGTAGTTCAGCTGTCATAGGTGTCTTTCTGGAGACAGCTGCCATTGCTACAGCTGTGGTGTATTCTGATCCTCTGATCAGTGTAGGATCATGTTTTACTACAGGGACTAGGTACAGGAGTCGTCTCTTGGATCCTGAGATGATGATTTTTTTATTGATGGTCATGGTACCTTTGTCAGATGTGAACTTGATTTCCATGTTGGGTACATTTTTGATAGCTGATGCCATTGAGAACAAGTTGGGTGTGTTTTTGTCTGGGTTAAGGTGGACATTGAGGAGGTTGTGAAGTTTTCCATTTTCTCCTCTGATGAGGGCTGTGCCAGACTTTGTAATGTAGGTGTGGCCAGAGTCTGTGAGGACTTTGATGGGATCTATGTCTTTTATGTCATATAGAAGGCTGGCATCTCCAGTCATGTGTGAGGTTTCACCTGTGTCCATGATCCAGTTTTTGTATATGCTGCTTGTGTTCTTGGTATCATTAAGGGCATAGTGGGTGCAGGGTTTGTTGTCTGTCTGTGATTGTTGAGGACTTGTGCTGGCTGTAAGAGATATGGAGTCCTCATCCTTGGTTTTGTAAAAGGGTCTCTTGTTGAGCCATGGGTATGGCACAAGATCTGTGCCAGGGTCTGCGTTCTCAAAATACCAGTCTGCATAGACATCTTTGAGCCAGTACATGAGGTCTATGTGCATGGAATCCTTGTACTGTATTCTGAGTGCTGGGGACATGTGGTGCAAGATGTAGATCTTAGAGTTAAGTTTTATCTTAGATAGGGGCATGTCTATACTATCTTCCTCCATCACCTTAATATCCTGAGAGATGTCCTGCAGCCATTGGTGAAACTCTGTAGCGTTAGACGCCGACGGTGCATCCATTTGAGAAGGGCTGAGACGATTCAGGGTAGAAGACTGGTGGGTGGGTGGGTGGGTGGGGTGGGGGGGGGTACAGTGTGGCTTGCGGGGCTGGTGGGGTAAGGAGTTGGCGGAAAGGGAGGAGAGGGAACGATGGGTTGACGCAGTGGGAGGGGGGGGGGGGGGGGGGGGGGGGGGGGGGGGCTGGTGTTCCAGCGGGGTGCCTAGCAATCAGAGAAGATTCTGCAACTGAGATCCTTTTCCTTCGGTTGTTGCGGCGGCAACTGTAGAAGGCACTGCAGGTGCGCGGGAGCTCGGGATCTACGGACAGGGTAACAGGCTTGATGCGCTCAAGTCTGTTGCAGTGGAACACGTTGCGGCGTTGATGAGAGATAACCTTTAGATTTCCGGAGCGATACGTCTGAACACTGTCACAGGGAAGGGACTAGGGTGTGTGCTTACAATCGTGATAGCTTGTCAAGCGACAAGGAAAGGATAAGAAGGGAAAGGCGACAGTACCTCAGGGTACTGCCGCCGGTAGGTGCCGGTCCTAACGGGCGGAGGCACTACTATGGAAGCTTCCAGGCGGAAGGCCTGGCGCCCCAAGACACTCTAGCTGGACCGGGAGAACCGGTCTATAACAGTGACAGTAGTTTCTCCGGTTCTTATTCTATCGAGTTCTTAACTCGTGAGACTGTAATCGCTGCAATTGGAACCGTGGAATTCATCCATGTTTACAAGATTTGTTCAGCCTTAATTAAAATTCTCTGTTTGGCCTGTCTCATTATATCCGCCGGATATTTTTACCAGTCTTGTTCATGGGCCACGTTTATCACCGTATCTTTGTTGCTATTAATTCATTAATGAGACGCTATCGGCCGGCGTAATATTTTTAATCATGTTCGCCTAGCTCTTCTTCCATGTTGTCCTCCGTTCCTTGTCCGCTTGGTGATACATTTGTGGCACCTCTGATGGTTATTTTTCTCTGCTTCGGTGTAGTTTTCCCTGTTCACCAGCTCTTCTTCCTCCGTTGTTCACCACTTCTGAGCATGTGGGAGCACTTGCTGCAGCATTAATCCTCGTTTCCGCATCTGGGTGTAAATTTCTCTTGCAGTCGTAGTGCATGTTGTGGCACCAGTTAGCTTGCCTGCAGCTCAACTTCCTGTTTTTCTGGCATGGCTACTCCGGTTTGTCCGGCCCCACCTCAGAGTACCGGTTTACACTGTGCCGGTGTTTCCCGACGGTGGTGGTTGTTCCTTTGTCTGCTTTGCCATTCCGTATCCGCCGCGTGTAGATCCATTTCCGTCACACTTTGTATGGCGTCATGTATTGTTGTATCCTTTTTGCCATAGTTTATCATGTCAAGTTTTTTTTTTTTTAGCCTGTCGCGTATTCGTTTTCTCTGGCGACCTGTCGCCTCCTTCTTTACTAACTTCACCGGTATCCATTCCAATATCAATCCCATATCTCCGTTGCCTTGCGCTACTCCTCGGTGTTCGCCGCTACCGACTATCTCCGTTGTCATCTTCTCTCTTTTCCATTTTTGATTTCTTGTCCCGCTGCCTTCTTCTTTTTCTTCTGGCCTTTTCTCTTTTATCCATTAATTTATCCATTACTTTTATTTTATCTGTTAATTTATCCGTACATTTTCTCGTATTTGGGTAATGCCTTGTCTGGATATCTCCGATATTTTATAGTACTACTCGGTAGTCGTTTTGAAAGAACCTCATGATTCTTTCTCATGTTGTCGAGATTAAAGGTATTCCTCTAACCTGTAACCTCATCTTTCTGTCGTATTCCTGTGACAATTGTCGTAATGATTGACGGCATATTTCCTCTAAACATTTCTTCTGCGGATTTTTCTTTATGGTTTTTCGCCTTTCTCCGGTAATTTAGATAACCCTTTACACATTAATTTCCGGTTATTCTGATATTCTCGGGACAATTTCTGTAGCGCTTCCAAGCAGTGTTTCTCCGAAAATCCCATAACCCGATTTATTGACATTTGGTATGTCTCCGGCGATAGGGCTTCCGCTAGCTCCCATACTTCATCAAACGTTTTGGGGCATTTGAGATTCCAATCACCACCCTCTTGTGTGCATTGCCTCTTGAGTCTGACCATCATGTGTCTGAACTCATCCAGAGTTTTTGCCATTTCCTCAACGCTGAATTCCTTGATGCAGGTTTTTAGGCCGTTCACTACCGTCTTTGTTAGTTCTGCTGTTCCGAATGGACAATACACATGATCCTCCTCATTCACAAGTACCGGTTCCGTTTCCTTTCTTTTTTCGTCTTCTGCTGCCTTATTGAGCTTCTTTTTCATCCTTATCCAGTAATTTTCCATTGCTGACCTCGGTTTGTCCGTTAACATCGTAGCCTCCCCTCGGTCAATTTCCATAGCCGTATCCTCCGGTCCCGTCGTGATAAACACGTATTTGTCCTGGAGCGCCGCTAGCTCCGCTGGGCTTTTATTGGCCTTTCTTAAGCTTGCATCTCTGGATGCGACCAGCTTTGTTTGTTCATGCAATAACGCCACTTGTGCTGCCGATAATCCTTCGTTTTCGGTGTAGTTTCCCGCTATCAGCACTGCCATCCTCGCATTGCCCGTTCTGTAGTAATCCAGGATAGCTTCTGGTTCGGTGTCCGGTTCTGCACCATTTGTAACGGATTGGAATCGTTACACCATAGCGACATTCGGCAAAGGAGTTCATATGATGTCCGAGTACTCATTCTCTAGTACATATACCGAGCCATACCGTTACACCATTGGGTTGTGACATACTTTTAGTATAGTCCATCTCCGTAATTTTTTCATCTTTTTCTTGTTGTCTTCTTGCTCCGGTGTCCTTCCATATTATTTTCTCTGAACATTCCTCCGGGTTAAATCCGGAGGTAGTAATTCCCCTATCCATTTGTATAGAGTTTTATCTCTGTTTGACCTTATCCTCCGGAGCTTTTGCCAAATTTGGGCTTACAGCTTCCGATTGGCTTCCCTCGGGCTTTAACCTCGTATCTGGGGATTTTTGAATCCTTGGATTGCCCGTTTTTTCCCCGGAACCGTTCGGTTATAGTATCCTCGAGAGCAACTCCTGCACTCTTAGCTTCAACCGATCGCACCTTTGCATGTGCTTCTTCCGATACCTGCAACCCTGTCAGATCCTTGGGAATTCGCACTTGGACCTTGCTGCTTCGTCGCTTAGGACGTACGGATTGGTAGCACCTCTTTACAAAGCTATATTCTATGTACTATTAACTCGATTTTCCCTTGTCTACTTACCTTTGGCCTGCTCGGTTGCTTTTGCCAGCTCAAAACTCTCCTCCAACGCCATTCTTTCTAGTTGCCCGTGCACTGCTTTTGTTACTTCAGACGCTTACGGCTCCGCAAACCAGTGTTAGGTGAGAACTTATCTAGTTCTCCTAATCGCAAAGGGTCACAGACAGATCTAGATAATCTATGGGTTAGATAGGGATGTCAGGTGCGGGAACTTAGTTCGATACACATGGAGTATCGTCTTGGAGGCCCGCACCATTATATATAGCTGAGGTCAGTCAGCAGTACAGACGTGGCAGTACTATGTGGAAGTACTGCCTATGTCTAACGGTATGCCTAAGGCATAACCAACTCTTAGACTCACCGAACCTTGTTCCGCATGAATAGCTCCGCTCCTCTTCCGGGACATTACTCCGCTCCGGGACGTCAGTGACTTCCGCCGGACAGGACCATCACTCCGGACTAGTAAGGCTCTGACCCGTAGCTCCGGTACACTTGTGTTCCGGCGAACGAACCTGCAACGGGAGTTCTCCCTTTACAGAATCTATTTAACCATTAGCTTGCACGTCTTCAAGGCCAATGTCCTTCATCCTCGTAGTCCAGCGCTTGTCCAGCGCCTGAAAGATGGTTGCAGATTATATGTCTTTCTACATGTTTCCACGATATGTTATCCTACATGTTTCCACGCCGCGTATTGTCGCGTGACTCGTCTGTTGGTCACTCGCTAACTGTGTATGTGGTCTTCTGTGGACCAGTTCTACGCATGTGGTCTGCAACTGATGCGTATTCTGCAACGTTACACTCACCCCCACTTGTAGAAGAAAATGATGCCCTCATCATTTAGAGATGGGGTATGTGTCTAGGATTTGTGCTAAATGTGTTTACGCTAGGCGTAGGGGTAAGTACAGACGTATAAAAAGACGTGTAGTGTGCAACTGTGTATCATGTATGTACATATGTTACGTTGAGCTGAGGAAAAGGGAGAGGCTAGAGAACACGTGTTGACTGTTTTTTTTCATACAGTGTACTGGTATGCTTAGGGAGAAGTGCAAGTCTGTTTGACTTGGTTCGTGAGTCAGGTCCGATTGACTTTTGACGTGGTCTTAAAAGTACAACCAAGGGTTGGAAAACCTTGGGGGATTTATCATACAAGCCCGTATCGAAGCTATTGCTTAGTGTTGTGGGCGGGAGCGTGAGTGTACCTGAGGGAAGGCGATGAGATTGTCGATGGTTGACACCGGCAGTGTCCACATAATCTTCTCCTCGGTGTCTTGTTAACAGAGGACGTCGAGGAGGGGGAGGGGGAGGGGCCGGGAAATCCGGGCAGCCCTCTGGATCCATAACATTCGGGAAAACTAGGTGAGTGGAGTCAGGATTTTCTTCTACATATATAGGAACGGAAGAGATCGGGATTTAGAGCATTGAGCTCTGAGGTGGAAAGCCAAGCGTTGTCATACTCAGGTGTGTCGATCCAAGTGACTAGGTAGAAGGGGGCAATACCAAAAGCAGTGTTTCCCAGTTTGTGGGTCGGAATTGATGCAACTAGAGGGTTTGCTGAGTGGTAAGGGGGCATGTCGACAACATTGGGGGGAGGATTTTCCCTAGATGGAAACTCAGTGAGACCGTCCTGAAAGAGGCGGAGTAGGCTAATGTGGAAGACAGGGTGGCGTGTGTTGTCAGCGTGATCAGATGCCAATCAGGCACTCGTGTCCTAGTAGTACACGCTGACATGTGTCGCCATCACGAAGCTTGAGTTTGTATGTGAGGGTGGACGTGTGTTCTAGAATGAGGTATGGTCCCTCAAATCGGGGCTGGAGCTTGGTGGGTTTGTCCAGGGCCAATAAAACCAAGTCTCCTGCCGTAAACTCGCCAGGACGGCGGTGCCTGTTGGCATAGGTTGTGTACCTATCACGAGCACGTTGAATGTGCTCTTTGGCTTCTGCCAGGTTAGCAGTCTGAAGGCGGACAAAGTCCTCAACAGCTAGAACAGCGGGAGGCGGGCCCCCTGAAAGGAGGGAGAGTGGAGTGTTGATGCTTTGTCCATAGGCCAAGACAAAGGAGCAAAGCCAGTGGTGTGGTGCTCACTGCTGTTGTAGGCCATCTCAAAATGTGTGAGTTTCGTATCCCAAGACTTGGGGTGGGACCAAGCAAAAGCTTTCAGCATGTCTACAATTGTGCGATTGGCTCGTTCCGTTTGACCGTTGGTCTGAGGGTGGCGAGCTGTAGACATATCTAGCCTGGTTTCTAGGAGCTGCCAAAGACTCTTCCAGAAATGACTGGTGAACTTGGTGTCACGATCAGAGACGAAAACTCGGGGGACGCCATGTTTGAAAACTAAAGCATCAAAGCAGAGTTGAGCCACCTGGGGGGCGGTGATCGTTGTTCTGCATGGAATGATGATGAGGATCTTGGTGATGGAACATTGGAGGACCATCATGTTATCTTTTTTGTTCTTGGTCGTCATAGGTAACCCAAAAGCAAAATCCATGGACCATGTGTCAAAACGGCTGCCTGGAATGGGGAGGGGCTGGAGGAGTCCCATGGGAACTTGAGTGTTAGCTTTGACTTGTTGGCATGAAGCACACGTACAAATGTATCGTTGCACAGTGTGGCGCATGCGGGGCCAGAAAAAATGCTGACTGACTCGGTGGAGAGTTTTATCAGTACCGAAATGCCCGCTGATGGGGGTGTCATGTGCTTAGGGTAGGAGTCTCGTGTATACGAGGTGGGTCTCCCTACATGAACCATCCCAGCGACACATGCATGGGTGCAATTATGGCTCATGCTGCTCCTCCTTCCCTCTCAAGGTGCCCTGCTTTGACGCGCTCTAGGGGCTGGCCACTGCTTGGTAGATAGGGCACTTGCTTACCTGTTTTTATTTACTTTCTTGGTTATAGTAACGACGTGATCTGTTAGAGGTATCTTTTCCCTGTTTGCCTTATGTTCCGCATGACCAGGTGTCTTTGCCCCCTGATATTCTTGACAGCCCCCATGCATACGTGGGTGGTTCATGCTGAGCACCTACCTCACTACATGTCGGTACAAGCAGGTAAACCGGATATGTATTTCGGCTGCCCTTACTAGGATAGTGGGGGCAGAGGGCACTAGGGGCGTCCAAAAGTAATCAGTCACGCGTCCATAAGTAATTAAGCAACTATTATATGGCTTTGGGATGCTCCCATATCCTTGTCACTTATTAGACCCTAGGGTCCAAGCTTCGAGTGAACGACCTACGCGTCTGGAACTGGAGATTCTGGAGGTGGTAGGAAGCAGGGGGGTATGGACAGCACCACTACGGGTGCTGCTCCCTCTACCCCCCAACCGGGTAAGTCGAGAGATAGAGGGGGGGATTTGGGATTGACTGATCGTCAACGGCAGGATATTAGGACCTTTACATGCCTCGGCTCTGCTCTTCGCATCCTAGCAATACATTTTCGAATTCTGCACTTGCGACTTGCGACTTTCTGCACTAGGTGCGACTTTCTGCACTTTCATCCACGTCTCCATTCTCCCATAGTTACCTCAAATCTCGACCTACCCCTACCGCCTCCCCACCTTCTGTGATCCCAGGTTTTGCAGCGCCGGACATCGCCCATGCTGGGGGCCGAAGTGGAGGCCGTCATGGCCCTAGTCCAGCAGCCGTGGAGATTCTTTGGCATGATTACTTGGTGGATATTTTTCTCTCTTAGGATCCTTGGGGTACCTGGGTGCGTTATGTTGTTCGACGGAGATCGCGTCTTTGTCTTACCGTGCCCCTGGTCCTTCCCCTTGGTGCCCTCCTTAGGTGTATGCCTCAGCTACATGGGTTTGTGTTCAACTGTTTGAGTTCTGATAGGGCTTAGGAATTTTTTAGTTAAGTGGTTCGAGGAATGGTTGATCTCGGTTTGGGCAGTGCATGAGTTGTCGATGATGTACACAGCTCAGCAGAATGCTACTGTTGAGAGGTACAATGGGGTCTTGCAGAATGTAGCTAGGAGTATTCACTTAGAGTCTAAGCTTCCTAAGTCCTTCTGGCCCTATGCCTTTCTCAGTGCTTGTTATCTTCGCAATCGGCTGCCCAACCAGGGTGAAAAGACTCCTTATGAGCTGTTCTACGGTGTGGTTCCTGATGTGTCGTTGTTACGTGTGTTAAGTTGCCCTTGCTGTGTCATTTAGTCAACGGGAAGAATCTAACAAGCTTGATGAAAGGGCATTATTTGGTAGACTGGTTGGGTATTCCCTGGCCAAAGGCGCCTGGCCAAAGGCGCGTCGGCGTAGGGGGCGATGGGGTGATCCTCGGAGTGGTAGTGGACCATTCTCTCCTTCTTCGCAGCCTTGGCATAGGATGGCGCAAGGGCTGCTTTGCGGGCCTTTATCAGCGCCAACTGGCCATCGACATCGGCTCCGTCGGACACCCTGGGGCAGAGAGTGTTTCTGGCCCACCGCCCCCCCGTTCCCGCAACCGTGGTAAAGGTCAGCACTGGTGGAGCCTCGGGCTGCGCCACCGTCAGTCTCCATTGGCGTGACAGCCTCAACACGAGCCTCAACACGCACGTGGTGCATTTGCCGCGATCATGGCCATACATGACGTCCTCAGCGGTTAGTCCGCCGGGGCCAGCAACTGGCCGCTTGCCGTACTCAGTGTTCTGGCGCGTGAGCTCAGCGTTGACCTCTGTCAGTCGGAAAAAAAGGAGAGTGCGAATGCAGACATTTTGTTGACTCTGCAAGGTCTTGACAAAGTCAAAATAAGCAAGAGATCGGTTGGGGTGCATGATTTGTGTAGAAAGGAGATTAGCACGGACTCTCTCATTGCGTTGCTGTCACCTTTGGACCCGCTCAGGTTGTTGGAGGCCATGCACCTTCCTAAGAATGCGAAGCACGTAACTTCCAAACAGGTGGTGCTCGCAGGGCTGGACTCCCCTCCCGTGTTCCCACCCGTGTATGTCCAGACTAACCCGGTTGGAGGAGCAGTAGCTGGATGTGCTGACCACTGGCTCATGCTTGCCTTCATGTGCGTGAGGGAGAGTTTGGGGCAGTGTGCCAACTGGTGGCCTCAGGACCTTACTGAGACAAACCTGTTTGGAAACCTCCTTATCATGATTGGGGTGGCTCTAACATGGACCAAACTACATGTGGACCGCACCGAGGCCCTTAACTGGGCCATGGGTGTGGAGGGTCAGCACGACCCTTTGCTTCACCTTGCTGAGTGGTATTGTGTGAGCCCATCAGCAATAATGTGTGAGATGGACTCTTTTTTGCGCACCCATGGGTACAAACATGGCCTACAAAGTGTTGACCCCCCACCAAACATCCCAGAGTTGTGGCCAGCCATCGTAGCACATTTCCCCGGCAGAACTGTTTTGCTTTGTCAGTTTGCTGGGCAGATGGTCCACATTCCACTCGGATGGGGACACTACGTGCGCAACGTGCATGCAGCAGACATGTGTGAAGCTCGCTTTTGACATCTACCACACTCAGCATTTCGTCGCATACTCCCTTGTCCTGGCTTGCATCATCAAGTTGTTTGGCAGCACGCAGGGGGCTGACTACATGGGTTGGGCAGGCATTATCTTCCAGGGGATGGACAATGGAAAGGCTATGTAGGTCATGTGACTCCCCTAGCCCTGTTGTACTACGTGTGCGATACCCACACTACGTTGGTTGTTTAACTTCCTACGTGCACAAGGTTGAGTAGGATGCCAGTATGCTAGACTCACCTTACCTTTTTGAAGTTGACATAGCTAGCATAATTGCGGGATCTGCCCAAATCTACTTAGGTCAATATTTTCAACTTATGGTTTGTTGGCACACCTAGGTTGCTACATACATGCTGGACCCGACTTGGTCGGCAAAGAGTTTAACTCGTAGTGAACATATGACCAATTGCATGTACATATGCTATCCTGTCTACCATCGATTGTCATGTTTTCTAACATTGGTCTCCAGCTCTCACCTCACATGTCTCCAGCTGTCTCAAGCTGTTTTGTCACAAGCCTCCAGCTGTAAAGCTGCCTAAGTACTGTACTAGAATAAATATAATGACAGCATTATTCGCTAACAGGTTTCGCCTCTTCTTCTGAAAATACAGATATGTGATGTAACCGTGACATGTTGGAACAAGTTCAAACTTGTTGTGCAATTTATTCAAGGTTGAGATATAACTAGACTTCTTATAACCGACAGTTGGTCTAGAAATTCAATGTCGGTCACACTGCCTATTGTCTATATGTTACAATCACCCTGCATACGTGTGGTAAGCACCAATAGCAAGCCCGCTGAAAGTAAACGGGCAGCATTCAAATAGCAAGCGGGATGCAAGCGTGTTTGCACACCCACTTGCTGCAGTCGAGTGATAAGCACATTCAAAGTGGCTCGCAAGCGGGCTTACAAGTCGCTTGCTGCATATGGCTTGCAGCAAGCGCTTGCAAGGGTCACACTAGTCACCGACAGAACGGCATACATGGTGAAAGCGAGCTCCATGGTAAGCATTCCATATAGCTCCCTGCTTGGCTGCTCGCTGATGCTGATGCTCCGCGAATTTCGATTTAGCGGATTTGTGTGTTTCGCGATTTATAGCATGCGCGGGAAGATAAGTCGGGATGAGCCGGGATGAAGTCTGTCGTCTGCGTGCGCGGGAAGATAAGTCGGGATGAGCCGGGATGAAGTCTGTCGTCTGCCTGCGATTCTGACGGGGAAATCCTAGGCTGGCAGTTGCTTTCCCTTGTGACCCTGCATAGGTATGTCGCGTTA
The DNA here is from genome assembly GCA_013435795.1 of Chlamydomonas sp. ICE-L. NCBI lineage: Eukaryota > Viridiplantae > Chlorophyta > Chlorophyceae > Chlamydomonadales > Chlamydomonadaceae > Chlamydomonas > Chlamydomonas sp. ICE-L. Next base: position 6,511,197 of record JACBWV010000338.1, on the reverse strand, counting down.
TGGCATATCGCGATGCAAGACGCAACATAAAGTAAGATAACTTGTTTTAACCTGTGTTAACTTGTGTTTACGCTTATCTAGGGGTGGGGTCGAGGGGGTTGACCCTTATTAGGTGTCGTGGAGGGAGAATAACGTTTGATAATTTAAGCTAACTTGGTTTAACCTGCTTAACTTGTATTTAACTCGCTTTAATGTCATATAACGTCGTTTAATGTCGTTTAACGTCCAAACCTGTTTCCATAGTGACCTCTGCGTAGTGGGGGGAACGTGGGGGGTTAGGCAATGACGTAAGTCGTTGCGGAAACAGTGTACGATTTACAGGCAGTATATTGCGAGGCACTTGCATTGCAGGAGCTGCGAATTGGGTGGGGATTTCCTCAATTTGCGTAAACGGATTACATGCAGTAAATGGCAGGTAAGTGCGATAAGTTTCGGGCGTGCGAAATTGCTCACCTGCGTTGGACCGTGACAGGTCCCTGTCCGCAGCGTCGAGGGAGGTCTGCAGGGCTGCGTTGGCGGCCTGGTGGGATGTAAGAGCCTGACCATGCTCAGCGTTGAGGTTGTGCAACTCCATGCGACACCTCGCCAGGTCCCTGCCGAGCTGGAAGTGGGCCTCCAGGAGGTCTTTGCGAGCCTCCATCGTGCATCCGTTGGCCGCAGCAGCGTCGACAGCAGCGATTGCGACCCCGGGCTGGTTCTCCAGCTCCAGGATGCGAGCATCCTTAGCTGCGACGGCCGTCACAAAAGTGTCGGCAATGGCCGACTGGGCTCCTGCCGTCTTGGTTAGCTCAGGTTGCAGCTGGCCAACCCTCTCCGCAGCGATCAGATGATCACCCATGTGTTGGAGGCGTTTCTTCTGCTTGTCCGCCTTGTAAGCCGCGCTGCACTCTTCCAAATTGGGAGGCTGAGTGGGCTGCGTCGTCGGCGTCGGGCGTGGGGGGCGTTGGCAGGGCCATGCGTCGGGGTGGCTGTTGGCGCACCCGAGGATGCACCAAGATTGGCCAGGCCCGCAACCTGAGTTTGCAGCGTGCCGAAAGACAGAGATGGTCTTTCTCCGACGGAGGCGGATCCATCCTGCGTGGCCGTGAGGCCGCTGTAAGGCTCGGTGTCAGACGACGCAATCCCTTCGGGGTTGGTGCTGACTACCGACGTCGTCGGCTGCACAGCAGCTGCGTTGGTGCCCGGGGTTGAAACTTTGCGGGGAGTCATTCTGCACAGGCAACCACACAAGTAAGTAGGCTGGACAGAGATGAAAGGTGGGCGACAGAGGAGGTATATTACTCGCAACTCTAGCAAGCCAGCCAGTCAGATGTACCAGTGACTAGCTAATGTTGCGAGCGTAACGAGCTGAAAAGGCCTCAAACGTAACTGTATTGACGAGATCGTCCAGAATACGATGAGGGAGACTAGCACGACAATGGCCCGGACAGCAGGACAGGCAAGGACAACGACAACGACGAATCGAATTGCGCGACAGGATGAGCAAGATAAAGGTGTACAGCATCCGGGGGGTGTTCCAAAAGTATGTGGGGAGGCGCACGCTATTAATCGTCTCCGAATTGGTCGTAAGCCCCGAAACCGTCGGAAAAAGTGAAAAAAGTGGCTGAGGGCTGAGATCTGGGGGGTCCCATAGGGGGGGGGGGGGGGGGGGGGGGGGGGGGGGGGGGGGGTCGAGGCCGATCTCAAAATGTCCTCACAACTTCTTCGTCTGTGGCCAGAATCGAACGTGCTGCACACCATCGAAAACGCCTCGACGAAAGCGTTACGAATATGCAGTCGTTGCTCGATTAGACCCAGGGTGTAATTAAGTGGATGTACTGGAAGGTACATCCAGTCTGGACGCCAACCAGAACTTCACAACTAAGCCGACCAGTTCCCGACTTAGCAGTTGGAAGCTCAAGCAGCAGGAATCCGCGCTTGCTTACAGCAACGGATGAAAAGAAAGGTCAAGGTCCAGGCCCGGGCTGAGGCCGAGGCTAGAGCACCCCAGGCCAAATCGCCCACAACTCGAGCCGAGGCGCCTTCCGCACCCGGGCCCTTAACGACAACTTGCAACATCTGCAATGCCGTGGTCCAGTGCCCTCCCAGCAACAAGGCAAGCCCAAAGTCGCACCAGGCCAGCAAGCAGTGCATGTCAATCAAGGCGTCCAAGTCTGGCATTTTCCCCCTCTCCAAGTTCTTCAAGCCACTGTCTGGAGTTCCACTCGGCATGAAGCTCAAGCCCAAGCAAGTGGATGCTCTGTACAAAGACCTGCTCTTGACGCTCAAGCAACAACAACCCGAGTCAGCTGTTGGAAGCTCAAACAACAGGAAGCCCGAGTCAGCCTCGTTGTTTTAGAGCAAAGTGCTGAAGTAAAGAGCTTTGGATGGTCTACAAGACATGCAGCAAACTTAGCATAGCCTAGCCACAAGCGCCAAGGATCAAGCTAGACAAATAGTTTACTTTATGCGGGTGTCGGGTGGATGGAGGGGTGTTTCACTGCCTGAGGCCCCTTTGGCCCCACACCGGTGTTTCTAAGGAGATTCCTCTCGCCTGCATGTAGCTGATGATATTTATGAACTACTACACTTCGAACACTGCTTCGAACTAAATGTAACAGCAGATGAAACTCACTAGCAGCAGCCTACCTCTTATTACTGGAGATATTTTCGTGGGTGTGGGTGTGTGCGTGTGTGTGTGTGTGCAGGGATCACTTATACGCAAGCCAAACCACGTTTTTAAGATGACTACCTGATAGAGCTTGAGGTAAGGGTCAGTATAAACCTTACTTTCATGACCTAATTATGATTGGTGAGGAAGATATTGACCTTTTAAGCCAATAGGGGGGGGGGGGGGGGGGGGGGGGGGTAAGGGCACAAAAAAAAACTTCATAGCATGGGTGTCTAAAAATAACTTCTTGAACACCCCCTGATATATATATATGTTTTGCGCAGTGTTTTCAACCACCTGTGGGCGCAGCGCGCAGTTTTTGCGCTTTTTACACCAGACAGCGCTGAGCAATTTGACGTTTGTGCCCTTTAAGCGCTGACCAATTTGACAAAACGTAGTACCCTGGTTGCAACATCTCAGAAAGTAACAACTGACCAACATGTAGTGTGCACTCGTGCCGACTAGAAGCTGGACAACAACGGCACCATTCCGACTTTGCCATATGTAATTGCCGGCCGGGCCTTGGCAGCAGGCCTTGAATGTGTAACACTACTAGATAATGTTATTGATATATATGCTTCCTGTTGAGCTTAAAACGGCTCATATCGATATTTTTGAGGACTTGGGCTTAAACCCTTGCCTTAATGTAACTAGTTTGAACGATGGTTCTAAAGTTTTCCAAGGTGTTAAGAATCAGGGGTTCCGTTGTGTGTGGGCTTACACATGCTCACCCTATTCCTTCTTAAATAATTGATGTACTAGAGCATTATTGGAAATGTAATAATGACGACATGTTCACAACGCAGAGAATTTTGTCCTCCCGTGCAAAGCTAGTTTGTATAAACACATATCAAGTTTATTGAGTGAAATGGGACCCATTCCCGAATGTAAATGTTTTTTGAAGAAGGGATTACTCCAAGAAAAATGTCCGTCCGTTAGTTAGTTGATGTGACACAAAACATAATTTTAAGGTTTCATGAAAAACGAAAAACAACTTGAAACATCTTGACTTGAACATTATATATATATTACAATTATTTGTTTACACCACCCAGATTCTCATATGAGCACTTATGAGCAAAAACATGCTGAGGTTTGGCCCAAACCCTACAATTTACGATTAACAATTCGATGTAAGGTTGCCTGCAGCTAACATTTCAGATTTGAACCATTCAAACAGGTGCGTTTATATAGGTATGGGCGAGAGGGGAGCCATAATATAGTTGGCAGACCGAATATTCGGATTTTTTGTTTCCAAGGTTATCCAGTGTTTAGTACTTGACAACTTTCTCCGGTAGCTCAGTAATCCGCGCCCTTGGAGGAGATCACCCAAGTATGAGAAGGACCGGAGGCAGTATTTAAATATCTATCTACCGTACACGCAGGATTAATTGGCAAGATTAATATTTGGCAAATGGCCTTTTTACTCATTTTTGATGTCTCGAAATATAATGGCAAAAATAACTTGGCAAACGTGATTTTTTCTTGACCTAGGAACCTTGACTCAGGTTTAGACCTGGAAAACATTTGGCAATTGGAAATTTGCCATGTTACATTTTCACATGTAGCTAACTTGGCAGAGGGGGCTATTCCATGTTACATTCTGAAAATAACTGTCTGAAAAAGTGATCAATACCACTCAGGTTTTACAGGAATACCAAGAAAGGGATTAACACCAGTAGTTACAACCACAGTAAAATTTATTACCATACAAAATGTATGGCAATTAACCCAAACCACAACCGGCCTTTTTTTAGAGGTGGGTGTGAGTGCATTGGGTCTTATTAGGTACTAATCCAGGCTCGGGGCAGATCCTTGCGACGGAACGGTGGTGGGCGAATCACCCTTCGAGTCTGGAACATAGAAACGTGGCATTGGGCTAGCGTTCAAATAAACCGCTGCCGCCGTTCAACCCCCTGGCGGTCAAACCAGTCAGTGCGATAGGCGCGACCAGCTTTGACAGGCGCGACCAGCTTCGATAGGCGCGACTAGCTCAGTGTACCTCGAAATCAGTGTATTCAAGGAATGATCAAGGCGATCCCATCCGGGCCAGTCGAACTGAGTTTGTTTGAATCGACGATGTTGGACAAACTTGGCAAACGCCAGTCAGGTTACGACCCACCAAGGTGGCTCAGTTCTGGTATAATTCGGTTTGGCAAACGGTCGTTTGCCAACCCATTTGCCAATACTTCCTGCGCCTAAGGGTATCATTATCATCTTCACTATCATAGTTTATTTAGATTTTCCAACATTTTTTCTAGTGCTGAGAGTCTGCTCTGGTTTGGTGTGGGTAGATGGGGGTGATGGTGAGCAGGGTACTTCAAATTGCCGAAATGGCCAGCGCTTTAGCGCACTTGTAAGCAAAAAAAGTGCAAAAAGCGCAAAAAATGCTTGCTGCGCCGACAGGCAGTTTCAAAAACTGCGCCAAAAGCGCAGAGGGGGTCAAAAAGTAAGCGCTCAAAAGCGCAAAAGCGTGCGCTTTGAATTACCCTGATGGGGAGTGTGTGGTGTGGTGGGTGGGTGGAAGGTTGTGTGTGTGTTTGTGGTGGTGGTGGTGGTGGGTGGGTGGGTGGGGTGGGGGGGGTAGACCCCATGCTCGACTGCTTTAGGAGCCTCGCCACAGACCAGAACGCGCATTCGAACGCGTTACACACACGCGTTTCCCAGCATAACAGCTGCTTGTGCGACGCTCGGCGCAAAGGTGTAGGTGATGTCCAGCGTGGCGTACATCCTGGATTTGCCTTCTAGGGCACCCGCCGATTACACAGGGTGTAACTGACTGACAATTGCAAATTCGTACTCGGCTTTTCGAGCCCTCCTTACTTTCTCCCTCACGCTTGAAAAAATACACGGACAAGAAAGTTACACGAAGTACAAATACAGCCATCCCCCCCCCCCCCCCCCCCCCCCCCCCCCCCCCCCCCCCCCGCATCTCGCCCCCCCCAAGGTGTATTGACATGATTTCAACAATATCGACATGTGCTCGCGGTTTTCAATTCACATCGAACATGCGGTGTGAAATCTTCTTTCTTGCCCCCACGCACTCGGATTTGGGATTATAAATGTTTTCACAAATCTGTGGCGAGAACATCTACCCAACAAAATCCATGAAACATTTCCATTTGGCACTAAACTTGGGCTTTAATAATCACGGATCTTACCCACACCTTCATGGGTGGGGTAGACAACTGTGCGCAAAATGTCATCAAGCCACGCAAACTCAGGTTATATGTATTGCGAATAATCCCTCTCTTAACGTGTGTAAAACCCTTAATTAGTCCACTCAACTGTTTGGCTTTTCCGCTGACCTTGGTTCTTGTTCGCATATTGAGATCGGAGGCCACTTGGTGGACAGAAGACGCGGAATGCAAGCATGACCTAAAATCACCCCGACCTCAGATTGGTCTCATTTTTTGCAAATTATTAAACTAATGCAGGCGATATAAATATATGTTTTGTATAGCATAACAAGCACGTTAAATACTACTTCAAAATCAGCGACCTCGCAAAAATGCCCCTTTTTCGTTACTTTGTTATTATCGACAATGCTGCAACATCCATTGATTCACTCAAATTCAACCGTACGTGCATTATTAAATGGCAAGATAAAAAGTTGGCAGAGCATGTTTTCTGACAAAAACGGGTTATATTAAAAGCATTGGCACAAATAACTTGGCAAAAGCGATTTTAGTTGACCAGGAAAAATGGCTCAAGTTTAGACATAAAAAACAGATCAGAAAGGGTCGATTTGCCAAATTACATTTCCTTGATACATGTTGAAAATCACCAGCTAGCCAGGGAAAAAGGGAAGGAGAGTATGACAAAGAGAGTTCAAAATACCCAGCCAAGGGTTGCATTTTATAACTAGGTTTTATAGTGAAAACAAAAAAGTCCATGTTACTAATTGCAGTTAACCACATGCTGCCCCACTCTTGAAGGCGCATCCTCGTCTTAAATACCGGCACTTCCGGGCCATCACCAGCCATCACCAGACCGGCCAAGACCACTACCTAGGGCCTGATCTGCTATAGTAGGACTCATATGTCGTATCTAGAGTAGCAAAGAGCGCACCGGTCCGAGTCCCTGTTGGGATAGTACTGCTTGCAACACAGTGGCTGCAAAGACACCTGTGGCTGCATGCACTAATAATGCAGGACAATTGTTTTGCTGCCATCTCCCTTTGTGATCTCGCTACGGCGCTGATAGCTATTCTTATTTTGTAACTACAAGTCTGACCGATTAGTGTTTGCTGTATCTGCTCTCATTATAAAAGCTCATGAGCCCATATATTGCTCAAAGGATCTGACGCGCTGCCATCCTACGAATTTGACTAGCTTCCTTTGACATTGAAGTCATCGTGCCCCTTGACTTGCGCGGAAGAGGTCAATAAACCTCTGATACTTGATATGCTTGCCATGGCAATAGGGACACAAAGGCAGCCTGGCCCAGCCCAGCCCTAAGTATGAGTGGGTGAATGGGTAGGTAATACGGGTGAGTATGTGTGGGTGAATTTATGAGTGGGTATGGGTGTGGGGTGGGTGTGGGGTGGGTGTGTGGGGGGTTTATACCGACCCAAACCAAACCAAAACCAAACCACCGCCCGGACCATCCACCGTGCAGCATAAGTAGCTGAACCATGCTAAGATAACTGTCTTGCTACTTTTTGTTGTAAATACTGAGAACTCCAGTTTTTGGCCGCCCCTGCAAAGGTGAAGGGTGACTAAAGAAGGGTGACTATGGTACTTGGGCAATCCAGAGGGGGTGCATAACTGATGTATGACTATCACACAATCCCTATGTGGGAATTCCGAGGATGCCATTATTTGCGCCATACTGTAACCCCCCATAATTCATTAAGTTTTTCAAAAAATGGTTATTTATATTTAGAGGGGGGGGCAGGGGGGGGGGCAGCCCTCCCCTGGTTTGTTAGGCATGGTGTGACATATCTTTGTTTTTCCCTTCCGGTTGTAGTAAAATAAAATGGTAGGGAAATAGGACCTTTCCCATTCTAGTTAAGTGGATTCAGTTTCAAACGTTTCACACCATGTAAATTGGTGGCCAAAGACACATCATCGGAATCGTTCAAAGAGTATAACATATGAAGTGGGTGAGATACATCCTTACTATTTCATTAATTGCAGTTCCTAGCCATATTGATATCATGAAACACAAGCATTAGCTGATGGAGCAATGGGGGCCTCCACATATACATGGATGCAGGCACATGTGAGGCGGCATCTAACATCCCCACGACACCTCCAACCACCCTCGAACCCCCTAATCGCTACCGAACCACATGGGATAAATACATGCCTGCCCACCTCCTTATTATCGAAGAATCCAAAACGATAAATGTCTACCTAGTTGACCATGGGTATTCTCAGACACTTACCACCACATCAAATTCCATGAAAAGAGCGTCCAGTGTAAGGAGCTCCAACGTATCCTTCAATAACACGGATTCCTTGTCCACTACCTAGTCTTATAGGGTCCCCTTAACACCACACCCCTCCATGCATTATATTTTTGTTATCATCAAAAGTAACATCCTTCATCATACCATGATTACCATCACAGTATAAACCACATGGAGTTCCATAATGTAATCACTGATTTCAGCCGGTTATAATCAATTGGGAATTTACATGTTTATTGCAAGTCAATAACGGATCGCTTCCTTACAAGGACACGCTTCATAAATCCAGCATACCTCATATGGATATCAAATAATACTATTGTGGCGTGATCCCGGCAAACAAGTCGAGCCGCTTATCCGGCAGCATGAATCATGCATCCATTCTCATTGAATACCACACCTAGTTATTTTAACTATGTAAACCTCTCCAAACTTTAATTGTTCAGCGGAAGTCTTACTATTCATCATAAAAGTTAGGGTTCAAAAACAAAGGCAACACAAATAATACCGGAAAAGGGGAGGGAAGACAAGGAACGAAAACATAGCACATAAACCCTCAACCCTACAAGGATACCGGAAAGGGGAGGGTGACAAGGCAGGAAAACATAGCACGTATACCGTGCACAAGATAAAGTGAGTTTACGAAAATAGTGAGCGACAGCCATTGGAACCCACTAAGATAAAATAAAAGTGCTACTTGGCACCGATTGGTAACAAGTGTGTTCCTAGGAGCTGCCTGGAAGGTAAGGGGGGTGGACCTGCTGGAATGACTGGTAGCAAGCCAGCCCAAGATGTGCCTAGGAGGTAAGGGGGCCGAGCCATCTGGGCGATGCGGAGCTAACCGGAGCATGGGGATAGCACAGGCAGTTCACAAACTAAAAACATACAAGTATAAACATAGGCCCCAAAAATAAACAGGGACACACTTGTGTACACACACCAACCAGGGTACTACATTTTTTCAATTTGGTCAGCGCTTAAAGCGCACAAACGTCAAATTGGTCAGCGCTTTGTAGTGCAAAAAGCGCAAAAACTGCGCGCTTCGCCCACACGGAGTTAGAAAAACTGCGCAAAATCGCCATGTTGCGCGCAATTTGCAGTACCCTGACACCAACACCCACCAAATAATGCTATCAAATAACCACCCACATACACCTAAAACACTTGCATCAACCGGGAGCACCCACCCACATACACCCAAAACACTCATGTACACCCATGTGTGCACTTCCTAACACCATGGGCACTTGCATACAGCTACTCGCACACACCCATAACCACGCACGCATAACCACTTGCACTCAAGTGCACCCTCATACACCCCCAAAATACACATGTACACCCACTAGCCCTAACAAACATACGCCAACATACCCTCCCAACCCTCCCACTCACACACTTGAATCCGCAACCCACAAACACCCAGGTAACCTCCTGACACAAAAAAAACCTTGACCCACAAACACACACATAGAACCCAATACACCCATTTCAACCCACACGCACTCAAATACACGCAACACAGACAATGGACAAACTCACGCCCACACACATACAATGCATGCATGTATGTATACACACAAGGTTAGTATGCATGCATGCATGCATGCATGCATACGAGTTTACTATGCATACATGCAAGGTAAATATGCATGCATGTATGCATACCATGAACATGCATAGATACAAGGTTACTATGCATGCATGGTATTATACATATTGTATGCCTCCAGTGAGTTCAGAAAATCAAGATCATCCCTGGTATGCAACATATAACCAACATTGAGCAGGTCGCCTCGGGAGGATTCAAAGCGTGGAAGCACGTGGCTATCTGCTTTCGAGGAGCGGTCGAGGGGAGGGGAAGGGGTGTAGTACCGTGCGCGTGGGGGGCTGGAGAGAGCACAGGGGTAAGATACGCACACCTGGAATGGGAAAGGCCCATGCCCGTCCCACATCCGACATTTCAGTCTGAAGGAACCAGGTCGTCGACTCGCCTGGGAATGGCTTGGCTTGGCAAGGCCGTCAATCGAGATCTGAGTAAGTAGGTGGAGGAAACAGCAGCGGCAGCGGATTTTACGCGTGGAAGCCTGGGGCTTTCTGCTTATCAGTTATCACATAACGGACAAGTCGTTACTTACGCGAGCGACACGGAACAACGCGTTACCTGTCGCGGGAAGGGCAGGGGTCGAATAGTTAGCCCCGGGACCATGGGGGGTCCAGACGGGGGGTCCAGCGAAAATACTCTGAGAGGGGGGCTCAAGCGAAAATACAAGATTTCCGAGAGGAGAGGGTGTAGGTGTATTGCCGTGCGCGTGCGTGCTGCCTGCCTGGAGAGGGCACATGCGCGCACAGGCACAGGGTGAAAGTGAACCCAATCTGACCCTCATCCGCGCCGCGCTGTTAATTTGATTGAGGCTGTTATTTTACTTACTCACGCGGTGCAGGTTGTTTGTCTACTTCGACCAAATAGCCGACTGTTGCACTGGATTCGACGTTGCCAATAGCTTGCGATGTGGGCATTTGAGCCAAGTCCTTGCATTTGAAGTAACAGCTTGCTTTGTTCACCATCAGACTAGCACACGTGTTGGTAGGGTGGCTCACCAAGCCAAGCCAAGCCAAGGCATGATATGGCATAGTGCAATGTGTATCTTCAAGTCAAATACTTGAATGTGAAGCATCAACTTGCTCAGTCCTTATTTCCCAGCAAAGTAGCACAACAATACTGTCACATACCGGCACGTCATGTGGTGTAGGGTTTTAGTAACATCCTCTAGCTGCATGTTGCCACGCATCCTCCCACCTGCCTCGGGGTGCAGCCAGGTGTTCAGCTTTCTCAATGCAGTTATCCATTGCACTCCTATGTCTATCCGACCAAGTGCCTGTGCATCTGTATTAGGTGAGCGGCTGTGCTTATATTATTGCATGTGGGTGGGTGTGGGTTTGTATGGGTGGGTGTGTGGGTGAGTGAGTGGGTGTAAGTGCATGCATGCGGGTGTATTTGTAGGTGTGTCGTTGTAGGTGGGGGTGTGTTTGTATGGTTGGGTGGATGAGTGACTGTGTAAGTGTTTAGCATGCTGGTGTTTGTTTTGCATGCAGGTGTAGGTTGCAGGTGTAGGTATTTATGCATGTAGGTTTGTGGGTGGGTGGGTGCGTGTTCGTCTTTGCTTCAGCCATTTTAATGAAGTTGCTCATTGTCCTCCTTTGTTTATCCGACCATGTATCTGCGCATAATCCATATAAGGTGAGTTCCATTTGTTATGTTTTGTAAATGTGTGTGTGGGGTGGGGGGGGGGTGGGATGTGTGTGTGTGGGGAGGGGGGGATGGCTGTATCAGTGGATAGGTGATCTTGTGGGCTAATTTCTGAGTACAGAGTGCAAGCACGTTTGTCTGCTCAACCTTCATCTTGGATATGAGGACCTACGTGTTTGTCTAGCTCATTGGACAGGTCACATGTCAAGTTCCAAGCCATTTCAACTTGGGGATGGGGGTATGTGGGTGGGGGTGGGGAGATGGAGATGGTGTGTGTGTTTGTGTGTTTGTGTGTGTGTTTGCGTGTGCGTGTGTGGGTGTGGGTGTGGGTGGAGTTCTCTACTTCAGCACATGTAGGTCAAGGCAAGGCATACTTTATGCCGGGCCAAACCAACCCAGCCTGCAAGCGACAGATACAACTGGTTAAGGAGTACGCTACGTCATCACATGAAGGCCAAAGCAAGGCATTATTTCTGCCAAGCCAAATCCAGGCCTACCCCAGCCAAGCCAAGCTTCAAGCTTATGCGAGCGCTGGTCTAGGTTCACGCTACTTCAGCACATGTGGACTAGACAAGGAAGAAACCAAAAGCAAGTACCGGAGCCATCCTAGGGCGGCTCGTATCCCTAAAGAAAGGAGGGCAGCCGAACTCGAAGCAATTCACAAGGAGCTTGTGACATATCTGGGGATGGCGCCAGAGGTTGCATCAAAGGTATGTGATTAGGAGAAAATGGGGGGGGAATATGAGGGGGGGGGGGGGGGGGGGGGTAGAAGAAGAAAACAATGTCAGTTCTACGAGCAGAGCGTTGGGCAGAGGTGGTGCTCTTGGTTGCATTAAAAGTGTGAGAGGGGGAGGGGGTGGGAGGAGGGGGAAGAGAAGGGGGGTTGGGATGAGTGAGGGGAGATGTGTGTGGGTGTGTGGGTGTGGGTGTGGGTGTGTGGGTGTGGGTGTGGGTATGTGTGTGTGTGCGTGTGTGTGTGTGTGTGTGTTGGGGGGGGGGGGGGGGGGGGGGGGGGAGTTTAAAGCTGCAAGTGTGTTCAAGTCAGTCCGTACAATGAGAAATGTGCACTATGGATGGCATAATCAACCCACTACATGCTCATCACTCATATTCAGGTCCTGAAAGCTGCCAGTCGTGCAAGTAAGGGTGCAGTTCTATCCCTAGAGAACTGTCGAGGGTGGATCACAAATCTAAGGAAGCTAGGGCTAGATGACAAGGGCGTGATACAAGGCCTAACAGGGTCCCCCATAATCCTAACCTCCTCAGCTGGAGGACGTGAGGAGGAGAACATAGAAGTGCTGAGAGTGCTAGAGCAAGTTGGTTTTTGCTCTGATCAGGTAAATTGAATTGGTTGAAGCATAATGCATACAAGGGAAAGCATATTCAAGTATATATATATAAATATATATAATAATTTAATAAGTAAGTGTATGTGGAGCTATCATGGCTTATATCCTCTGACATCATCCAATGGACATACATAATAGTTATAATACTGACTCCTTCGTTATCACCAAGCGTGGGGTTCGCTATACTATCTATGGACCCAAGTCTTGGGTCCTAGACCGTTCTGGGTTACATAATGGGTAACACCCTTGTATGCGCTGCCCCCCCCCCCCCCCCCTCCCCCCCCCCCCCCCCCTTCATCACAAGACCTACATGAACCGCTACTTCCAACTACATCTTCCTGCCCCCCATCCCCACCCCCGTTCACACAAAGGTTTCCTCCCCCCCCCTCCCTCCCCACCCCAACCACCCACCCCAACCAAACACACACTTATCCCTACATTTCCCCTTCATTTAGTTGTGCCCCCCCCGCCCCACATGTTATCAAACACGCATACCATTCAACCCACCCCAGCCAGACCGAAAGTGTTCCCTACTTTTCCCTTCCGACCTCCATCTCTGCCCCTCACCACACACAAACTATATTTCACATCCTCCATACCAATTTTATGGAGGGAGGTGTGCGGGGCAGCCATGGGGTGGAGGGATGTGTGGAAGAGACATGTCTGGAAGTTGGGTAGTGTGGGTGTTGGTGGGTGGGTGTGGTGGGGAAATGGTGGAGTTAGCCACATGGGTAGGAGGTGGGCGGTGGTGTGTGTTTGGTAGGCCATGGGTGGCAGAAAGTATGTGTGGTGTGGGAGTGTGAGCGCATGGGTGTGTGGGAGAATGGTGGTGAGTGGGGATGGCGGAGTGTTGGGGTAGCCATGGGGTGGGCAGGGAATGTGTGGGGCAGCCCTCGGGTGGTGGAAGGTGTTGGGGGTAGCCCATCGGGTTGGAGGGAATATGTTTGTGGGGGTATTACCACTGAGTGGATGGAGATGTGGTGTGGTGGTGGTGGGTGGTGGTGTGGGGGTTGGGGTGGGGGATATCCATGGGTGGAGGAAGTTTGGTAGGGGGGGGTGGGGGGTGGGGGGTAACCATGGGTGGGGGGTGGTGTTTGGGTTGCCATGGTAGAGGGAGGTTGTTGGTGAGTGGTTGGTAGGCTCATGAGGTGGAGTGGGAATAAGGTGGGGTTGGAAGCCGACATGGGGTGGAGGGGGGGGTTGGGGTGTGGGGTGTGGGTGTGGGGGGGGGAGGTAGCCTTGGGGTGAGGGAGATGGTGGGTGAGGGTAACAATGAGATGGGGTGAGGTGGGGGGGGTGAGCCAGGAATGAGGTGTTTGTGTGTATGGGTGTGTGTGTGGGGAGTGGGGGGGTGTTAAGCCATGGGTTGGAGGGAGGTGGGTGAGTAGGTGTATTGTGTGTGGGATGGGGGATGTAGATAGGTGTAGGAAAGCCATGGGGTGGAGGAAGAGGATCATGTTTGTTTGTCATGGGCTGGAGGGAGGTTTGTGTTTGGTTGGGGTTTGGGTTAAAAAAAGAGGGGGAGGCTGCTGGATGAGAGGTGAGGACGGAGGATAGGAGGTGAAGGAGGGTTGGGGAAGGGTAAGCGAGAACCATTCGTACGGAAACGGTTACGGGCGGTGTGTGTGTGTATGGGGGTGCCGCGCTGGGTGAGATGGTATGGGGGCAGGGGCCCGGCAGACTATGGGCGTTCCCTGTGGGGTTTGACGGTCGAGGACGAGGGTGGGGGGATCGGGGGGAAAGCGGGGGTACTGAAGGGGGTGGGGGGGGGGGGGGTGCCATGCCGTCCCTGCTTGAGGTTGCGTGAGGTGCTTTAATTGTGTGAGTGGGGAAAGGGGGGGGAGGTAGGAACCGAAGACCAACCGAGGATGTGAGGGGAGGAGTTGAGAAAGGCGAGGTGTTTGGGTACCCATGGTGGGAATGGAGAAGAATAAAATAAAGTGTGTAATGGAGAGAGGGTGAGGCAAGCATGGGGTGGGAGCGAGGTGTTTGTGGGGAATAAGGGGAGCCATAGGAGAGGTTGTAGGTGAGTATGTTGTCGGGGCAGCAATTGGGTTGAGGTTGTGGGTGGGAGGACGGTTAGCCATGGGGTTGAGGGGCGGTGGAGTTGTTAGTGGGGGGATGGGGGGTAAACGCCATGGGGATGTATAGGAAGGGGGGGGGTATTGTGATATCGGATCGCCATCGGATAGGGATGAAGGGGAGGGTGCTGGGAGGGAGATTATAAATGGGGGGATAGGCGGATCTGGTCGAGATAGGATGGAGGGGGGGGGAGCCATGTGGGGCTGGAAGGAAGGGTGAAGTGGAATGTGTGTAAGTGGCCCTGGAGGTTGGATGTAGGTTGGGGGTAGCCCTGGGAGGGGGTATGGAGGGGAGGTGTGGGGGGGTGGGGCAGTGATGGGATCGAGGGAGGTGTGTTGGGGGAGGGGTAGCAATGGGATGAAGCAAGGTGTGTGGGTTGTCTCACACGTGTGGGGGGAGGGGGAGGTCTGTGTGATGACAGATAGGTGTGGGAGGAAGGTTGTGTGTGTGGTATCCACGGGGTGGAGGGAGGTGTGTGATTCTGAGTGTGGGATTTGATTGTGCAGCTTTAGGGGATTTGGTGCAAATTGTGTATTGAACCTACCAACAACTTGCGAACATTCAGATTTTGATATCCAACAACCGTTAAGCGACAGAATTGCACACCCGCAGAAAGACTATACCTATTCTCTTTCAATGGCTATGTTGTAAATCACAAATCGGGTTCAGTGGGGGGGGGAGTCAACACTAAGATACCGATCAAAAAATAAATGCGGATAGGGGGGGCGGGTGGGACTATATTTTCACCATAGTTGAATAACGGCAGCGAGACGTTAGGGCTTGGCATACTATAGGGTAATCATCGGTGCAATACGTGAGAGCACACAGGGAGCCCGAAAAAAGTCAATAACTTGCAGAACAAATGGTGGAACTGCGGGCAACCATAAGACGAATGCGATGCCATGGCATGGCAGATGTGCGCTTGCGTGAGATGAATTGTGGCAACACTTGCAGGCATACAGTGTAATGGATCAGAATCGTTACGCCATTGCGACAGCCGGCAAAGGTGTCCATATGATGTCCGAGTACTCATTCTCTAGTACATATACCGACCCATCTCGTTACACTCTTCCCTTATCTACGAGTCCGTCCTCGGACTCATTGAGTGGTAGTAATTGGTAGGTGTATGGTACTAAGTGATGACGTTGTATGTTTTCAGACATATACCTTGCCTTGCCGTCTCTAGCGGTGCCCTGGCTCCTGTTGGGAGGATCTGTTGGCTCTGGGAAATATCCCTTTGCTCGTGGTCCCATTACATCAAATGAAGGGTCATCATAGGTTTGAGGGGTACTCAAAAGGTTTTTCCACTGCAAGCCAAGTTTTATGTTGCCAAACAGCTTTTGAACCCATGCACCGGAGTTCTAATGCATTAAACAATAAGGGAAATCCTGCAGGGCTTGGGACTGGGGGAGGTAACTGTGAAGGTCGTGATGAGGAAACAAGGAAAAAGAGAGTACTGCAATTCAACTTTGGGCGGACGAAAATGTCACCATTCTACCTGCCAAACTTGAAAAATCACCTTCAAATCCAAAATCAAAATCTTATGTCGGATGTGGCAGTTAAGAGAGGATATGCAAATAAGTGTTTTTTGTATTTATTTATAACTCGAAATTTAATTTCGATTTTTGATTTTTATTAACGAGGTGATTCCACACGCTACAAAGCAAATATAATCCCAAAGTATGCAATGGAGGCTGTGCAGCTTTGTACACAGATAAGGACACCTAACATATATAAATAATCTGTGTTTGGGGGTCGTGTTCACTGTACTGCCCTAGCGCTAACTTCCTGAAACAGTTTCCAGAATGACTTATATGGGAGGACATGCACAACAGTGCTACCGGGTGCAGAGTATTATTTTACAGAATAAACCAAATATTGCAGAGTCATATAAGCCTGTCACAATACACTTTTGGGGCTCTCCAGGGACCTGATGGATGCACACCATTAAGGGAGGCACTACAAGGAGTATATCATGTTTCACTTCAATTATTTGCATCACGCAGCTGGGGGGGAGGGGTGTGTGTAAACACACAGTATTTATGTGTTGGATTGGTGCGTTTGGGGGAGTTTAATTGTGACAAATATGTGTATTTATATTGGAGAGCTTAGGCGCAATCCATCCATATTTTCCAATATTGATTTCAATATATGTTTTTAATATAACAAATATAGTAATGTCTTATTTCCAAGTGAATATATTTTGATGCATACATTGTATGAGTACCTTGATGTGTAACATACTGATGTGTACCAACACAACCGTCAGGTATTGGATGTACTACAGAAGCACCTTGCTGTCACATTGGTCAACCCGGCCCATTTGATGCAGGTGCGCATATATATGTTTGGGAGCATAATTGTTGTAAACAATTTGAGGCAAAAGATTTAAGCATCACAATGGATAGCACATTCGTCTAGGGCACTTGAGCTATTTTTAGCACGGACTTCACCCACAACTCACCCGCAAGGCTGTGTGGGGGGTGGGCCCATGGAAATTAAGCCACGCCAGATAAGGTGCTTATAGTGGTACTTCACGTAATGTTCATGTTTACAGCCTTGCAAACTTGCACAATGAACAATTCCATGGGAAATGATTACAAATCCATCTTGGAATGAA
>JACBWV010000338.1:6421685-6486294 GCA_013435795.1 Chlamydomonas sp. ICE-L | reverse complement strand
CCTACAGGAATCTGTCACCGTGTCATGAAGGATGACACAGTCTACAGGAAGCTGTTACCGTACAGAAAAGCAGTTACTATCTACAGCTATAGTTCTAAGGAAGTACAGTAGTAGTCACCAGGACATAAAACGATCGAGTGAACCGCAATTGATGCTGATAAAACGGACCCCAGGGGTTGCGTCCAGGGACGCAACCTAATCCGGTCTGTTGCGTTGTGGGACGCATCCAATTTGGTAGGTTGCGTCCTGGGACGCATTCATGTCTATAGGGTGCGTCTCACTATCAAAAGAAGCCTTAGCAAGAAGCCTTAGCAAGAAGCCTTAGCAAGAAGCCTTAGCTAGCCCACGGCAATGGAGTGGTGGTGGGTCAATCAACTGGTGGGTGGGACGCAACCAACATCTTGAACCTGCGTATGCGACGCAACCAACATCATGGATCTGCGTCTGGGACGCAACGGACCCTCCCATGTTGCGTCTGCGACGCAACGGACCCTCCCCATGTTGCGTCTTGGGAAGCAAGGACGCGCGTCCTGCACAACCCTGATCTGGACCAGGAGGGTACCGCTCCGGATTCCGGTTACCGGTCAGCGACTAAGCTGCAACTGTTATCCCGTTATATATACAAGTAGTATCAGGGATACCAAGGGCGTGGAAGGATATGCTAAAATGACTAATGACTTAAAACGCCAGTCATGAAACGAGTTTGGAAACGAAAATTGTGTTCGAGTATCCAAGGCCATACATAAACAGATATCGCTTTGTGATAAGAATACATCACAGTTATAATTACCCTCTTTACGTAGAGGTAAGGCCGTGAGAAGCCGTCGCAGAACAATGCAAAGGGATTAGGGAAGAAATAAAGAAAACAAAGAGAACACCTGCAAGACACTAGGAAAAGGTTGTAAAAGCCACAAGGAGCCATCGCCATTGCGGTGACTAGACTATCATCAGCTCACACGCTGGATACCTTTTGATCACCGTTTACTTCCTGTCCACCTTCCCCATCGCCCAACCAAGACCGCCCCCCTTCGCCACACCACACATCTCTCACCTCCGAATCGTCACTGCCTTTCTACCCAAGACCCTTTATCACCTTTACACTTAAATTACCTGGAGAAGGGCCTTATAACTGTTGCAAATAACGATGATCCGCTTGATTGTGGCACGCCTCCACCAGGCAACAACTCAAGATTATAGTGTACTGTAATGGCGGCCCCACCTTTGGTGACCACCGCAAGATGCTTCTCCTAATCCTCAAGTCGACTCTAGGATGCTACTTTGTCGCCATCGACTCTGATCTTGACGTCGCTCCCAACCATGAACCAGCCACACGTGGTGAGTAGCCCACTTCAGCTTGATCCTAATAAAAATGCTAACGCCACCATGGCTACCATACTGCTCTTACTAATACTCGGATTACAACACAGAAGAGCTATGCCGCCTTCATGATCATCATGAGCTCCCGGTCCACCAACATCCAACGTTGCCTAGCTGCTAGACCAAATTTTGTTGCTAAGGCCATGAGGTGCCTCATGCAACAGTATGGGGTAGTTGCTAGGGATATGGAGTTCACATCCTTCAAGGCTATATATGGCACTGTTATTGTAATGGAAGAGGCACTCACTGCCTACTTGATCATATGCCAATATATGTATGCCCAGATCCCTGTCAACCATGGAGTGTCTAACATGTCCCAGCCCACATACCACAAAGTTGTAGTCAAGGGACTACTGCCAAGGACAGAGTTTACATGATTCATCACCTCCTACTTCAACTCTCACTTCCCCAAATTCCTAGCTCTCTCTGCAGCACTCATGCACTTTACTCAGGTGACCAACATGTCCGAGGCCTCGATCAACGATAAATCCACTGCATCCCCTAAACCTGGCTGCTGCTGCATATGCCATAGAGAGGGATGAGACTGAGATGACCTACTACATCTGCGGCGGGTTTGGACACTCTAGCACCAGGTGCCCAAGTCCCAACACCCATGGAGCCTACAAGCCTTCAGACCACCCCTCCACCTCTGCAACCCAGGGCTCCAAGCCCCGAGATCTGAGGAGGACCTCAGGCAGATTTGCTCCTAGGTCTCCATTGAGGGGCTCCAACCGGAAGTTCAAGTACCAGAGCTGCCGTGCCAACGTCGCTGATGGGGACTGCTCCACTTCTGACTCCTCAGATGATGGTGAGGAGGAAAACATAGAGCACAACTTCATGGCTCTCACCATGGCAACCCATCTTGACACATCTTGCCCCACAAGATATGTAGATAACAAAGGCAAGTCAGTGTCCTTTATTTGAGCCTCTGGTAAACTTTGCTTCCATGTGTACACATGCTGCTGCTGATGATGATGTTGGCACGCCAAGCCTGCGCTCAGATTATGATGACTGCCAAGACACCTCTGCCTTCAGTTCACTTCTACATTTCAGTGGTGCACAGTACTAGGAATGGTGTTGTGACTCTGGTACCACTGCTCATGTCACCGATAACCCCAGAAACCTGAACCATGTCCAAGATCTCCTTCAACCCGTTCAACTCCAGCTGGACTATGAAGGAGCTCCCCCCATCACCTGCCTCCAGAAAGGCAAGGAATACATCAAGGGCCAAGGAGGGTCACTGATCATCCTAAATGATGTGCTCCTAGCACCTCCCAAGACAACCTGCAACATTCTGAGTGTTTATGAAGCTACCCAAGTATGCCTTGGACTGGAAGTGACTATAACAAAGACTGCTGCAGTCTTTTACAACCCTCATGAAGTTGGCCCATGGAGGTACTGACATACAACAAGGAGCATGGCCTGTACCTTGCTGACGTCAACCGACCATCTCCAGCCTGCTCAAAACTCTCCACTGATCCTACTAAGGTCACTCTCTGGAATACCACGTCCACAGATGGCCAAGAGTACTGGCGTTTTGAAAATGTCTCCACCTTACCAATGTGTGTCATAATGAGCTCTCACTGTGTTGTACCAGGTGATGCCCCTTCCACTCCTGTGGGCAGCTGTGTACTGCCTAATGGTAACCCACCTCCCACTTCATCCTCCCATGTTAAAAAAACTGAGGTAGCACAACTCTGGCACCAAAGATGTGCACACATGTCTTCTCTCCATGCACCTCAGCCTACACCAGAGTTTGAACCAGAGTTTGGCAACATGCCTGATCGTGTCCCTCTTCACAGTGAGGATGAGTTTGAAAACCTCATACCAGCTCTTGCCAGACTACGGCTCACTGCAATCAAAGGCCAGTTCAGGACTTTCTATGATGGCTACGAAGGATCCCCTCATGTAACTGCATTGTTTAGCAGTTCTGCATCTTTAGAAGACATCACTATCCTTGGATACCTTGACTACCGTCCCTGGCTCAACCAAGCTGACCCGCCTGGAGCAGGGGAGGACCCTCCCTTGAGTGAAATATATCCCAATGTCCCTGGTTTTCACCAACAAATCTGGGTATTCTCGCTCCAGTTTTGCAGTTACCCTCCATCACCTCAACATAAAGCCTACTGTCCTTGTGATCAAGACCCCTGTGCTCAGGTGCCCCAGCAGAAAAACCCTTGCCCAGATGTGACAGTTCTCTGATAGATTCCCTGACCTGCTAGAAGCTGAGAAATTGAAATTCCCCTCTAGTTAGATGCACTCTGACCCTTCCACAGCATGTGCACCAATGACCAAGCACTCGGCCAAGCTCCAACAACTTTTCCAGACATACTCCAAGGTATCCAAGTGTAATAAAAGAGCCACCCTGCAGTGGGGCATCTGCCTGCAAGCTACAATGGTTCATGCACACTACTTTGCCCCGCACTACTAACCCGAGATGCTCATGCATCCCCACAGCTGTGTAGACACTAGGGGAAAGAAAGTCTGTGTCAACAACCTTAGCATGACCTGGAGCCCTATGGACTTCATCCTTATCACCATGTATCCACCAGAAACAGATGAAAAAATCAAGAGAACAAAGAGAACACATGCAAGACACTGGGGAAAAGCTGTAAAAGCCACCGAAATCCAACGTTATATTCTGACTTTATGTCATCTTTAGAGTAGGCAGAGTACGTACTTGACTGAGTCCTCGCATGGCCACGTGTGGTCTGCCGACCGGCGCCTGTGCCAGCTATGGCCTGCGCGCCGCTATGCAGTACTATGCAGTACGCCTTATATATTCTTATATATCGCTCTCTTGCTATTATCTTTATCTCAACGCAGCTGTAATGCACCGTAATAGTGACGTTAACATAAATTAATACAAGAGGCTCTTAAGCCCAATATTTGGAAGAAACTGTGTTATGCCAATAGAAGATGCTGTGCAATGCCATTAGAACGAAGAGGCTGTAAGCCCAATACCTGCAAGAAGATGAGTACAGCCACCGAAAGAGGTTGTAAACCCAATATCAAGAAAACATTTGCATGAAGCTGCATGAAGCTGCTATTAATAGGCCCGACATCCTAAAGACGCGGGGTAAAGCCCTGGAGTTAAACGGCACATATGAAAAAGGCAAGGTCTAGCAGGGAAAATAAGGACCAGAAAAAAAACAAAAATATATATATAGGAGGATCTCGCTGAAATTTCTGACCACACATACAGTGGATCGGAAGTATAAATTAAATGTTCCTTGGGGTCACGGACCTGAACTTTATGCATGTCTCAAACATGAAGACTACAAGAAATGTAAAACATAGTGTTCATGCCACATGGCAGAAGAAGAAGTGGAATAGCCGCAACCAAGCCTGATCGGAAGAGCCGGTGATGGAAAGGGATACCTTGCGTGACTTTGTATGAATCATATCAAATATAATGCGTGGAGAATTTGCACGAAGTGGGTAGGACTGGAACTGAAACTGACACATAAACGAGTTACCGGTGCAACACAGAACCACATCAACATTGGGTACTTCATCCGAAAAGGAAGCCCTCATAGCTGAAGTATTCTCCGGGTTTGATGAAGAGAGATACTCATAGCGATAGAAGGTGGAGCATTATGGAGGAAAGAACACAAAAATGGGAACATGAATTATAATTGTATTAAAAGGTTACTCCCCATATGAAGATAACTGGGAGGCAGAAGGCGTGTGGACAGCCCAATGATGTATTGCATGGTTCAAAAAGATGAAGAAGGCTTGGAATGAAAAGCTGTAATAACAATGAGATATGAGGTTGATAACAACGAGTGATATATTGCAAAGTAATATGGGAAGCGGCAACAACATTGCAACACCACTTACATAAATGATAACAAGTCCCAACTATACTACCAAATGTGGTCTCCCTCCGTTGGGAGCAAATGGATTACTAGTTAATATGAATATAGCCGAACATCCTTGGAAAAATATCAGCTGAACCATACCATCTGCGGGTGAAACAATAAACAGGGTTACCGGTAGGAACACCTAAAATACGGCAACAATAATGGAAACAAGTTGTATGTAGCGTTGCAAGCGACACTAAAAAAATGGCAGAGAATGTTCGCAATGGAGCGACAAGTGGCAACAAAAGCGAGTTAGTTACGAGACCGTTGGCTGACATGTCAGACTTCCTCTAGGGAGGCAGTTGGAACAATGGACAAACTATAATATTGGGAATTAAGGATAAAACATGGATATCAGGGAACCTGGAAATCTGAGAAAAAAATCCGTATAAAAACGCAAAAGGAGTTTGGCAGGAATTCAGTCATTATGGAGGACAACATGGCAAGACGAATACTACATGATACATGATAAGCCGAAAGGCAGAGATACACAGCTGAAGGTAATACTACCGGGGGGAACCTTACTACAAATATGATGACTTGCGTGTCTTCAGTAAAGCTGGTCATAAGTCAAGTCGTTAAGTTCGACAAGGACCGTGCTAAGCAATTCACTAATGGACCCATTTACCGAGACAGTGAAAAGGATAACCCGATGAAGGGGAATATATAAACTATGAAAACACTAGCGAATCCCCTGGCCCCGGAGAAGGCAAATCATAAAACACTAATTCCACGGAAATGAATCACTCCAAAAACCACTAGGGGACACGGCGGACCTCCTGGCCCCAAAAATTGTTTCAGAAAACTCGCTATCAGCATCAATTGCGGTTCACTCAATCTTTTATGTCTTGGTGACTACTTCTGTACTTCCTTAGAACTATAGGTACAGACGGTAACTCCTTTTCTGTCTGTACTGTGTCAGCTCCCCGTAGACTGTGTCATCCTTCATGACACAGTGACAGCTTCCTGTAGGCTGCGTCCCCTGGTCCTCTGACACGCGCTGTATAGCATGTACCCTGATTAGGTTCCCGGCTTTCACCCCTTCCACCACTGGTGCCCTTTGTGGTTCCCCAGTCGCTGTAAATCATTCTCATCTTCGTGTATAGATTGGCGCGTTTGACCGCTGCGAGTATCTCTCCACTCTTGAAGTGTATAAGCTGATAGGTTATCGAGGTCCATCAAACTACCACTGCTTTCAAACATGCAACTTCCGCGTGGACCTCCGGCCGGCTTTGAGAAGCTCCATCTGGGCAATGGACCTTCTTGGTCTCGGGGTATGCGCCACGTTCTCGTCAGTAATGGCTGCGACTCTGTCCTTCCTGATGAGCCGAAGGTCCCATTTGATTGGCTGGATATTCGAGCGCCAACGGCCTCTGCTGCCGGAGGTGAGAATCCTTCCGCTTTGGTGGAAGCCACACCCCCTGTGCATTCACCCCTCCTACCCACTTTTTCCCCTACTGTCCGTTGCCTCTCCCCGGCTGTTGATGATGTTCTTATGACTCTCTGTGATGTGCAGACTCAAATCATTGAGTACTCCTCGGGTGTTGTGCCTGCGACCGCTCGTTTCACGAATGACTTTATCACTGATGCCTATCTCACTGAGAACGATGAAGAAGAAGAAGACGACGACGACTTGAAGGGTGCTACGAGCATGGACAACGGTGGAGGCACTCCGTCTTCGTCTGCTCACGTCCTTGAAGCCGCTACTATATCGCCGGTGTTTGAGGCTGAGCCTGTGCAACGGGCGGTCTTCAAGCCGACCAAGCTGACTTTATCTGCTGGAACTACCGTTGCTCTTCCCCTCCAGCGTTCTGCCACTGGCATGAATTTGCGCTCTGGTAGCTCATTGCTTCTGGATCTGTGGCTTCAGCTCTGCCGGAGCCACCGCCTCCGCCTCCGCCTGTGGAGACGCCACCTCCCGCCCCTCCCCCTCCGATGGGCGTGCCCCTTTCGTGTCAAGCTTGGGAGCATCTGCTCACTGGAGCCCCTGATCCGGACTTGCCATTGCAGATTTTGCGCCATGTCCGTCAAGCTCAAGTGGATGGTGTTACCCTGGACCGCACCCTGTTTGGTAGGCTTGATGTTCCTACTACTCAGACTGCTAAGGCTGCGGGGTTCAAGGGGCGTGTGATGGTTTTCAGTGAGCTGGGGCAGCAAAGTCGTGATTTTCTGGGGGATGTGACTGTAGGCATTCAGTATCCTGCTAGTACAGGTCCCTTTGGTGCTGGGTGGCGTGCACAGGCCAAGAAGGTAGGCTACCAGTTTGTGCTTCAGCCGTTCCCTCGCTGTCCTGTAGCGCCAGATTTTGAGTTGTTAGGATAGTGGCAAATGCCAGGTCCTTGAATGAGATCAGGAACATAGACGATTAGCGCGTTTATGACGTTGGTCTGGCTGCAGAATACTTTCTGCAGGTTAGGGATTACTATGCTTCCCTGTCTGTTGCTCCTGTTTCTTCTTCTGGGCACCTTGCTGTTTCTCCAGCCTCTCTTGGTGAGTCCTCTGTCGATCCTGCTCTGTTGAGACTGAGCGCCCTGCACATTGACCGTCAGAAATTAATGATCCTGTCCATGTAGTTGGCTCATATGACAGACGACCTTGTTAAGGTCTATCAGGATTATGCAACCCCTAAGGATATCTTTCTGGATATCCGAAGGTGTGATTCTGATAGTCTCTCTGCAGAGGTTCCTCAGTTGATGAGCTAGCTTCGTGATGCAGTGATGCGCCCTGACGAGCGGGTTGATGAGTTCTTTCGCAGGGTTCGGGGCTAATGCTCCCACATGCGCAGTGCGCGTTCTCCTGTTGCGTAGGATTATGCCATGGGGATTATCATTGGGGGTATCCGGATGGCGCGTTTCGATTCCCTTCGTCTGAAGTTCGGGATGATGCGCCAGCGTGGGATCCCTGTAGATTACTGGTCCTGTCTGGGTGAGTACCGCAACCTAGACATCCTTAACATAGCGCTCCCCAAGTCGGACTCTAGGCATCCTGCTGGGTGGTCCCGGGACCCTCCCCACTCTCCTGCCAATGCTGCTTTTCAGCATGGGCAGGGATCTGGTTCTCAGGGTTCTGGCTCTGCCAAGCGTGTCCTCGAGTGCACTTGGGGACCCTGCCCAAACAAGAAGTCCCACAAGGAGGAGATCTGTTGGACTAAGCATCCGCATCTGCGAAGGTCCAAGTTTGGGCCACAGGGTAAAGCACCCGTGCCCATCAACTTGGCCCTTCCAGCTACGCTGACCCCCAAACAGTTGTCCTCCCTGCAGGCCCAGATTGATGGGTATGCTCTGGATAAGAAGTAGGAGGTACGCCTTGTCCTTTTCTCTTGCAACACGAAGTTCTCAAACGTGTGTAGCCCTAGTCTCTGTGAGGGTGTCTGGCATGTTGACTCAGGGGCTGCATTGTCTATTACTGGTGACTTGTCCCTGTTCTTAGTGTATAATGCTTCTTCAAATGGCCCAGCTGTTAGATTTGGTGATGGGGTGGTTCAACGGTCAGCAGGCAGTGGATCCATTGTGTTATGTATGTCGTGATTGGTTACCAACACCAATCACTCTATCCAATGTTATCTACATCCCTCACTGTCCGGTGAACCTCCT
Organism: Chlamydomonas sp. ICE-L; assembly: GCA_013435795.1. Taxonomy (NCBI): domain Eukaryota; kingdom Viridiplantae; phylum Chlorophyta; class Chlorophyceae; order Chlamydomonadales; family Chlamydomonadaceae; genus Chlamydomonas; species Chlamydomonas sp. ICE-L. The sequence continues at coordinate 6,477,458 of JACBWV010000338.1, read as the reverse complement.
GTCAGTAAATGCTGTGGCTCATTCCCATCACTGTCAGGTTTCTTTTGATAGTACTGTACTGCCACACAGGCCTCTTCTGTCTTATGGTATTTTCCTGCCTCTAGTGATGGTGTGTGTAAGTTTGCATGTAGGCCTTGTGCTTCTTCCCATGGGGGTTCTGTTCGTAGTGCAGACCCTTATCCTGTTTATGCACTTGATGTTGATGAGGATGGTGGAGTTCTTATCTGTAACAGCTCAGGATGCACTTAGCAGCCTGGGGGGTTATTCTAGTGGAACAGTCTATGTGATGTATGTTTATGTGTAAGTCGATATGCGTAAGCTAGCAGAACAGTAGGGTGTTACCTAAGTAGGGGATGTAGAGTTGATCGGGTAGAACGTCTTCGTGGAAGGAGTAGAAGGGTTCGTTCCGAGTAGCTCGTGTCTATGTACGCAACGTGTGCGTTGTGAGAGATGAGGCAGTACATGGGTATGGTACTGTATCATGTGCGTTCGTCACGTGGCTTACGGGTAAGGTGTACCCGTATGCATTGCTGGAAGGCCAGAGTACCCGTGAAGGGTTCTGTACCGTTACACTCCCCCCCCTCCAGAAGAGATGCGGACCCCGCATCTGATCGTAAGAAAGGTGGGATGTGAATACCAGTCGTAGTTGTATGTGCTGTGCTCAAAATATACTTGATGAATCAAGTTGGTTTCGGAGAGAACCATTTAACATCCCTTTTGAGTACTCCGGGAAAGATAGCTTTATGTATAAAGCAATCTGACCGCCGTGTTGTATGCGGAGAGTGCGATGGGTTGGTGATGGGCCCGTTTTTTCAACGTACGTCGGGACATAACGGGCGTAACATGTGAATTCCATGCATCGACCATGTGAGGGGCACTTTTCTTGACCGCCTTGGCGAGTTCCCAAGTGTCTTGCTCAATACCGAAGTCTTGCCATCGGACCAAGTATTCGAGACGTCGTTTGCTGGATGCGCCTATGACAAGCGCCTTCTCGCGCATGATGCATTGGATATTCCACACCGAAGCGCCGTCGGAGTCGAACTCTAGCGGTTGTCCAACATGGACAACGCCATTGGAGCGCCAATGCTTGATCAAACCCACGTGAAACACGGGGTGGATACGCATCATCTTGGGCAACGCCAAGCGGCACGCCGTGACTTGCCGGACGACTCCGGTGACCTCGTCGCGTGGACCAATGCATTCCGTAATCGTATAGGGGCCAACAAAACGAGGCGTAAATTTTGGTTTACCCGTTGCTTTGAACTTCATATTGCGGGTGGACAAGAGAACTTTATCACCAAGGTTGAAGAAAACCTCCGTTCGTCGCTTATCGTAATGGGCTTTCTGCCGATCTTGAGCGGCTTGCATGCATGCCTTGCATTGATCTTGTCGTTCCATGTGATCGGCCCACCAATTGTTGGCAGCCGGACATTTCGATTCGACCTCAGCCTTTAGCGGTGTCGTAGGGTCGTAACCAAGGTACGCCCGAAATGGGGTGTTCTGAATGGACTCTTGGTAGGAATTGTTGATTGCAAATTCCACCAGCGCCAAGGACTTATCCCAATCGTCGTGGTACGGCCCCACGTAGTGGCGAATCATGTCCTCGATGACTCGGTTCATGCGTTCCGTCTGACCGTCAGTTTGAGGATGAAACGCAGTTGAAAACGCTTGTCGCGTGCCCATTAATCGATGGAGAGCCACGCCGAAATGCCCTGTGAATCGCGCATCGCGATCACTGAGGAGTTTCTTTGGGATACCATGATATCGGATGACACGATTCAGGTATAGGGAAGCGAATTCCTCTGCGTTTATCGTAGTATGACAAGGTTCGACATGAACCATCTTCGACAGTTTGTCGACGACTTCTGCGATGGCATCATGGCCAGAAGACGTTGGCGGAAGCGCCGTAATAAGGTCGGTGGATACGCACTCCCAGAATTTATCAGGAATCTCCACGGGAACTATGGTACCGTTAGGCTTTGCGTTTCCGGGCTTGTTCGTTTGGCACTTATGGCATTGTTGGACGAAGGCAGTAACATCTGCCGTGACTTTGGCCCAAGTAAAAGTGCGGGTGACCAGCCCTAATGTCTTGGTGCGTCCGCAATGACCCATGTAAATAGGGTCGTGAGCTTCGCGGATAATATCCAGGCGAAGTGTTGCGTCGAGGGGGACACACAAAAATTCACGCCCGTACTTGTTCTTTTTGAACCAGTAACCGTTTCTGGAAAACTTATCGCGGAGGCGCTTGCAGCCCGGCGTGAAGTTTGAGTCCTTTTTGTATCCAGCCAAAATTCGATCCATGATGGAAGAAGAGGAGGGAGTCGACGCAGCGGGCATATGCCGACTGCGTCGTCGCATTTCCTTGACCGGAACTGAAGGAACGGGGAGGACCGTCGGTGGGCGGGGTAGGATGTCAACGACTGCGGGACCGACTGCAATAGGACGTTGCTTTTTCGATCGAGGCCGGCATTTGCTGACCAAGAGAGAGAAGACCAACAGCTGGTGCGCAACCGCGACGTCGGCGGGGGCAGAGAGGTTGGGATTGCGACTGACCGGGTTTGCCATATTATTGCGACCCGCGCGATGCTCCCAAGTATAGCTAAAGGGCGCAAGGTCCTCCTGCCATCGGCCCATGCGTCGTGAAAGGACCGCCTTGGTGTCAAAATACGTGAGCGGATTGTGGTCATTGTCCAATGTCATGTGGGAACCTTCGAGGTAGCATCGCCACTCGGTCAACGCGTGGACGATCGCTAGCATTCCTTGTTCCGTCGTTGTATAATTCAGCTCCGCTGGGATAAACTTCTTGCTGGCGAAGGCGATGGGGTGTTTATCTTGTAAGAGCACCGCGCCCGTACCAAGCAAAGATGCGTTGGTAATGACTTCGAAAGGTTTGCTGAAATCCGGCAGTGCGAGGACTGGAGCGGATAGCAAAGCTTCTTTGAGGCCTTCGAAGGAGACGAGATGTTCCTGTTTGAACAAGGGGCCTAGTTCACCCTTGATGTTAGACAAGGTTGAAGAGGGGCCGCGAGAGACGAATAGCCTTGGATAAATTTGCGAAAATAATTGCACAAACAGAGGAATGAGCCGATCTCTTTCGCCGTTTTTGGGGTAGGCCAGTCACGGACTGTGCTAACCTTTTTCGGATCAACTTTAATTCCGTCGCGTCCAATGTAATGACCAAGGAATTTAACCTCTGTTTTGTTGAAGGAACACTTGGAGAGTTTCGCGTAGAATTCGTTGTCCTGGAGGACCTGGAGAACCGTGGCCAAGTTGGCCAAGTGCTCCGCCGGAGTGCGTCCGTAAACCAAGATATCGTCTAAGTAGACCACGACGAACTTGTGCAAGTAGGGCGCGAATATTTGGTTCATGACCGCTTGGAATGTGGCCGGCGCGTTCGCCAAACCCATCCCAAGGACTTTAAATTCATATTGACCCATCGGGGTAGTGAACGCAGTCTTCGGCGCGTCCTCGTCCGAAATTCGTATTTGGTAATAACCAGACGTGAGGTCTAGGGAACTGAACAACGTAGCTCCACCTAGACGATCAATGGTCTCGTCAATACGGGGAAGGGGATACCTGTTTTTAATCGTGATGTTGTTGAGTGCTCGCCAATCGCAAACAACTCGGTATCCCGTTCCACCCGGTTTCGCTATGATCATAATCGGCGCACCGTACGGGGACGAGCTCGGGGCGATGAATCCTTGCTGCAACAGGTCGGAGACGTATTCTTCACACAGTAAGGTATCGGCTGGACTCATGCGACGATTTCTGCGATATGGCGCGTAAGCATTGTCTTGCGTTTTGATGACGTGAGGTATAACTCGATGGTTAGGAGTCCCCATAGGCAAATTGTTGAAGACTTTGCGATACTTCCAAAGGAGAGCGCGCAGGTCGCTGGCCGAGATGAGCGTTTTATCGTTGTGGTCAAGGATGTTGTCGCGGATCCAATTTTCGAAATCCATGCTTGCCACCGGCGGACCAGGTAAAGGCCCGTCGGACGGCAGTAATTTTGTCAGCAATTTCGCCCGTTCATCAGCAGTGACGTTAGACGCCGGCAAATCCCCTCGGGATTTGCTGACATTGACCATGACATGGTTAGCGCCAGCCTTTAAAAGCTTTGCTGCCTTGCGACCCGTAATGACTGGGTCATCGGTTGACTTGCCCGAAAGTGCCATAGTGAAGAAGGAATGAGCCGTTTCGTCCCGCTGTCTGTTTATAGGTGTTATACAGCAGCCGTACCGTTTGAGCGACAATGTCATGCGATCGTAGTCTAGGACGGCCTTTTCGTCGCGCATCCAGTCGGATCCGAGGATTAGGTCTAATCCTCCAGGAAGTTTGTCGACGACATGGACGAACACTTTGCCAACATATCGTTGTATGTGGATAGGGAGCGTGACCGTCCCGCGGATTTTGATAATCCCGTCGTTAGCGCATTTTTTGGGAGGATGAACATACCGGATGTGTCGAAGGGTGCATCGTTTTTGCATTCCCAATAGTGTTGTAACACCGACACGACGTCTTCCGGAATGGGGTGCTCGTATATGAACTCGTTTGCGATGGAGACACGCATGCCAAACTCCTTAGAGAACTTCAGTGGACAAGGGGACGACAAGGCATTAGTAGAAGTTACATCAATAGTTGGGGTTAAGCCCAAGTTAGAAAATAGTTCCTCTTGAACTTGTAACAAGAGCTCAAGTGGCTCGACTACTACTACGTTATCATCGATAATTACACGATCCAGGCTTGTCAATACCTGACCGGCCGGTTCCTATTCCCAAATAGGGATGGGACCGTTGCCGTCAAGGGCCCAGACGGGACACGTAGTCTCATTGAGGGCAGGCCAGTTAGGTAGGTCCCCCGTGCGGCAGCGTCCGTCAGCATTCAGCGACCGCACACATGTCCTCATGTAGCGGAAACAGAAGAAGCAGCGAGCTCCATTCTGAAGCCAGATGGTCTGCCCGACGCTGACCAATTTGTTCATATGCATTGCGTTTTGAGGGTCTTGACCCGAAAAGTTGGGGGTCCGCGGCCCGCTGGGCTGTGAACGGCCACGACCAGCACCCTGTCCGTATCCTCCTCGACCACCACGGCCCGCGCCGCGGCTAATAGAGCCTCTCCCGAACGTGCGATCAGCACCTTGCAAACTGAGGACCTGCGACCTTGGCGATCCACCCAGCTTGCCGATGTGCGCCGGCTGCGTCGCACTACGTCCTCCACCACCTCGGCCACCGGCCGGGTTGCGACTAATATTGGCCGCCAGTTTGGGGCTCTTGGCTGGGCGAGAGTTCATCTCCCCGCCGTCGTCGGTGGTCCTTAGTCCCTGCGAAGAGAAAGAATCAGTGTCAGAATCGGAGGGGAGTGAGTTGGTAAATTGGACGCGATTGAATGCAAGGTCCTTACCCGAGTATTTAGTATCCGCGGGGCGCTTGAATGGATACCTCGACTTCTGATTAGCGTAACCTCCCCTCTGATGGCGATCGTGCTTCTCCGTCAAGGATTTGCCACGAGCGGCGACAACTTTCCTCGCCTCGTCCAATTGCAGATAGCGGACCAAATCCTCCATCGTTTCGAACATAGTACCAGACTCGCGCCAAGAGTGTGCACCGGCGCGGAGTTCGTCGGAGAGTCCCGTACAAAACAAGTTTAACTTCTCGCGATCGGTGAGATCGGGGACTTTGCGAAATTCCGACTTGATGGCGTGGTAATAATTCTGCAAGGATCGGGTATCTTGGCGGAAACCACCTTCGTGTAGTTTGGTGAGAGCGACGTGTGATTCCGTTAATAGCTCGGGCAGGAGGAGCGATTCCGCCCATGCAACGATTCCCATGAAATCCAACCCGTCTAACTCATCGCTAGCCCATGCCTCGTCGTAAGTGATGCGGAGTTGGCCAGTGAATGCGCCCGACAGATGTGGAACAATGCGCTCGAACGGACCAAGGTAACCGTCGGCGAACTGGAGCTCCATGATCGTGGCTACATTGAATACCCATCGGCGCAACTTAGCCCTAGTGCATTTGTCCGACAGTTTGTGTTCAATGAGACGTAATTCCTTTCTCATTTCAGTAACACGCTTGGCGAACCCATTGTCGTGATCAGAGTGACGAGTGGCGCGGTTAGCGGGAGGAGGGGTGATCGGCGGGAGCGAACCGGGCTCATCTGGTGGGCCTTCCGGGGCCAGGTGTGTGTCCGCGCGAGCCTGTTGCGTCGGAGAAGGGGTGTCGGCAGGCAGCGTAGCTGCGCGCTTCGCACGAGGTCGAACAGGGGCCGGGGAAGCCGCCGTACAAAATTCGGGCAACGTTGGGGGCTCGGGCTGAGTAGCCCGAGGAGCGCGATCCGAGGTCGGTTTGACAGGTGGAACCTGGAGGGGCGAACCTCGGGAATCGGCTAAGTCGTGGTCCGATGACGAGTAGTCGGAGACCGAAAAGGGGCCGTCGGGTGGTAAGGGAGCGACGGTCGGTGCTGTCGGCAGGGAAGGGGTAGCGCCCCCCCGCGGGATCGAACCACGTTGCATTTTGCCAGTTAGCCCACCCGAAGGGGCATAGACGTCGGGGATTCGAAATGGTTCTGGATCAAACGCCGGGGCTACCTGAGCGACAGCTAGTTTATCAAACAACCCTGAATTCCCCGCAACACGCACCTGCCTGTCAGGTGCACGAGGCAACGTCTCGTCCATTTTGTCGTCATTGGCCTCTGCCGCCGGGTAGTGGGGCCGCAGCTTACTGCCCTTGAGGGCGGCGTCCTTGTCGGCGATGTCCTTGATGTTCAAAGGCATGAAAAGCATCTAGTTCTGCTTCCGCATCTTGGATGCCGTGTACAGATGGGTCATGCTGTCGCGGAGATCATCAACCGCCTGCAGCGACTCCACGATGTTCTCGGGATCGCAGTCCAGGAGGAGCCCGTCAGCGTACGTGTTCATATGCGCCGCCAAATTTGCGTCGGCATAGGGCGCGACGGGGTGGTCCGCGGAGTGGTAGTGGATAAGACCATCCGACTTTGCAGCCTTGGCATAGGTTGGCGTCGTCTTAATCTGGCGGCCGCGCAGAAACGCCTGCTTGCGCGCAGAGATGGGGTCTAGAGGGGCGGCGTCGTCCTCACGAGCGGACTGAGGCAGCACATGCTTGCGCCCGACAGTCCTGCCGTTCCCAACCCCATGGAAGGCGGCGCCGGCTGGAAGAACCGCCAGGGTCCTCAGTGTCCATCGGCACCGTCTCGTTGCGCACCGAAGTAGAGGCGTGCGCCGCGATCATGGCCATGACATCCGTTTGGGTAAGGGCGGCGGTAGAGGCAGCCGCGGGAGCAGCGACTGGGCGCTTACCGTAGGCGACGTTCTCGCGAGTCAGCTGCGCGACGACCTCAGTCAAGCGAGCGTTCTCAGCGAGAATGGGGGCGAACTCTGCATGGGGGGAAGGACGTGGCGAGTTAGACAATGGCGTCGGTTTAGTGGGAAACAGCGTGCGATTCACGGGCAAAACATCAGGAGGTGTACCCAAGCGGGAAGGTGTGTCCTCAATATGATCAAATGGATTGCAAACCGAGAAAGGCAGGTTGGTTCTATACCCATCAGGCGTTAGACTGCGCTCACCTGCTTGAGATCGATAAGGTCGGTCTGTGTAGCTTCGAGCGCGGTCTCTTTAGCCTCTAGCTCTGTGCACAACGCATCCATAGCCGACTTGGCGGTCGCCGCGGCCAGAGTGAAAGCGGCCTGGAGGTCGCACACTTCCTTGCGACTGTTAGCCAGATCCCTGCCGAGGAAGTAGTGGCTGTTTAACAGCTCTTGCTTCTCTTTAGGATCGCCATTGGCCTCGGTAGCCGCGCTGGAGGCGGCTAGGCGCTGCACCAGGTCAGCGATGTTGGCGTCCTTAGCGGATACCGCCGTCGTAAACTGGTCGGTAAGGGTCGAGTTGGCAATGGCGGCCTGCTCGAGCTGTGCGCGGAGGTGCCCAACTTGCTCCGCCGCGATCAGGTGCTCAGGCATATGCTCATGCCGCCTGCGCTCTGCGCCAGCGTGCCAGCGAGCGCTGAGCTCCTCGGGGCCAGGCCCGGTCAGCGGCGGCGTCGTCGTCGTTGGGGCAATGCCCGCGCTCATAGGCGTGGCAGCGGTCGGCGCACCCGAGGGTGCCGCCAGACCATTGAAGCCGGCAACCAGAGGCTGCAGCGTACCCACTGAGACAGAGGGCCGCGCGTCGGCAGATGCGGACTCATCCAGCGTAGCACCGAGCTCAGTGTCGGGCTCAGTGTCAGAAGACGCCATCCCTTCAGGATTGGTGTCGACCACCGAAATCGTAGGCTGTTCAGCCGCGTCGTCGTTTACCTTGGTTGTTTTGTGGGATGCCATTCTGCACAGGTAACAGAACAAGTCAGTAGGCTGGACAGGGATGAGTGGTGGGCGAGAGAGGGAGAATTACTCGCAACTTCAAGAGGCCAAAAATTCACCTGCCACAGGGACGAGTAAATTTTGCGAGCGTAACGAGCTGATAATGCCTCAAGCGTAACTGTATATGACGCGTTCGTCCAGAATACGATGAGGGATAAAAGCACTGCAAAGGCACGAACCACAGGGCAACCAGAAAGGACAACGACAAACCGAATTGCGCGACAGGATGAGCAAACGTGCAGTTGGACAGCAACAAAAGATGATGAAGCAAGCAGGAAGAGTCGCAGGATAGGCTCGTGAAGTACGCTAATTAAAGCAAGTACGGCCGAGGTGGCAATGGAGCCGATGCTGCACAATTGATCAAACCTCGCTCAAGATGCTCGGGAAAGGAGCGTTAGAAGCTATGGCCAAAAGGACAGGACGTGAATGCAAGAATCGAGAGCGTAGGCCATACAAGGGCAGGGCAAGCTAGGAAAAGATGCCCATGCAAGACAGGTCGCAGGCGGCCTAGGGCGTGTCGAGCCTAATAGGACCGTTCACTGCGAGAACCGAACAGGCGCTACGTTTACTCGAAGCCTACAGGGAAGAGCAGGAACAAAGAGCAGCCAATGCCAGAAAGCCGACAGGATGTCCTGGCGGGTGCGATTAATTCGAAGAAAAATTCGTATGCGTGCGTATGTGTATGCGTGAGGTCCCTAAGGAACGAAACCAGCTCCGCTACCAGTGTAACAGCTCAGGATGCTAATAGCAGCTTGAAGGGTTATCTAGAGTAACGTGATGCGTGATGTATGTTTACGTGTATGTTGATATGAGTGAACTAGCAGAACAGGGAGAGGGTTACCTAAGTTAGGGATGTCGAGTGGCTTGGAAGGAACGTCTTCGTGGAAGGAGTAGAAAGGTTCATTCCGAGTAGCTCGTGTCTATATGCGCAACGTGTGCGTTGTGAGAGATGAGGCAGTACATGGGTATAGTACTGTATCATGTGCGTTTGTCAAGTGGCTTACGGGTACGGTGTACCCGTATGCCTTGCTGGACGGCCAGAGTACCCGTGAAGGGTTCTGTACCGTTACATTCCCTTTGTCTGCAAACTTATCAAGTCCCTTTATGGTTGTCAGCATGAATTGCGGTGCTCTCACGCGTTTTATGACTTGGTGACTACTTATGTACTTCCTTAGAACTATCGGTCCTGACAGTACTATGTCAGTTTACTGTTGACTGCGTCATCGGTTCTTCTGACACGCGCTGTCTAACCTGTACCCTGATCAGGTTCCAGGCTACCGCCCCCCTTTCCTCCGCTGGTGTCCCTTTATGGTTCCACTATCTTTTGTAATATTATTCTCGTCTCCGCATTTATAGATTGGCGTGCTGCACACACTAAGTCCACTCTCCGGAGTGTTATCCAAGCTGATAGGTTATACGGTCCCTCATTTACTACCACTGCTTTGCGATGCAACTTCCGCGAGGGCCTCCCGCTAATTTTGAGAAACTCCACGACAAGAATGGAGAATCTTGGACGCGCGGGATGCGCAGTGTCATTATCAGCAATGGCCGCGACCGTGTCCTTCCTAAGGAGGACCCGGGTCCTCTTGATGATTGGCTAGACGTCTGTGCACCAGCTGCCTCTGCTAGCGGTCATGAGAGTCCTTCCGCCATCGTGGAAGTAACCCCCCCCAATCAATCCTCCACCTTTACGGCTCCTTCTGCTACTGTCCGACGTCTCTCTCCTGAGATTGAGGACGTTCTGATGCGACTCTGCTGTGCTTCCACTCAGATTATCCAGTACGCAAGGGCGCCTCCACCTCCTGATGCCCGTTTTGACTACGACTATCAAGAACTTGCTCGTCATCGCCGTGCAGATGGCTATGCTGATGACTCTGATGATGGTGATGAAGATCTGCAGAGCGCTATGAGTGGTGACTTCGGTGGAGTCACTCCTTCCACTGCTACTCGAGTGTTCAATTCTACCGTCTCTCCTGTGTATGAGCCTCTGTCGGCACCTGCTCTTGCGCCTTCCCCGGAGTTTAAGCCTGATCCAGTCTCTGCGCCTCTGCTTGCGCCCCTTCCACCTGTCCACCCGGAGGTGGCCAGGCCGTCTTTGATGCAGAAGTCTGCGTCTTTCACCTTGCCTCCGGACCGAGGTCTGTCTGGCTACAATACTCGTGCTCGAGAGGCTTCTGCTGCTGCTGCTGGCCGCGCATCCTTTGCTGGCCCTTCGCAGGAGCCCCCTCCACCCCCGCCTCCGCCTGTGGAGCAGCCCCCTGCTCCTGGCCCTCCGCCATATGTGCCTCCTTCGCTGTCATGCGACTCCTGGGAGCATCTGCTCGATGGCGGACATCCTCTGCGTCTATCCCTGCAGGACTGCCGTCTTATCCGCCAAGCTCAACATGCTGGGGAATCCTTGGACCGCACTCTGTACGGTAGGCTGGATATGACTGCCACTCAGGCTATGGTTGATAGCAAGGGTCGCCCTAGGCCTAGGCGTGTGATGGCTTATTCTGAACTAGGTCTAGAGTGTCGGGCTTTTCTGGGACCTGTTATGCCAGGGATTAACTACCCTCCTGCTAATGGTGTGACCTCTGGAGGGGTTGGGCGTAGGAACAGTGACCTGCGAGGTTACCAGTTTGTTAGGGTGCCACTCCCTTTCTGTCCTGTTCGTCCTGATTTCGAGCTCATTGTGCGTGTTGCGCGTTCCCTAGATCTCATCAGGAACTTAGATGACCAGCGCGCTTATGACGCTGGTCTTGCTGCTGAGTATTTTCTGGCGATTCGTGAGTCTTTAGCTCCTCGGTGTGCTCCTCCTGCTGCTGGAACTTCGGCCTCTCATGGTGAGTCTAGTGTCGATCCTGCACTGTTGGGTTTCAGTGCGCTTACCCTACCCCGCCAAGAGCTCATGATCTTATCCATGATGCTTGCCAACATGACGGATGCTCTAGTCAAGGTGTATAGGGACTTTGCTTCACCTCGGGATATCTTTTTGCATATCCGGAGGCAGCAGTCAGATGCCCTTGCCTCGCGTGTCCCTCTCTTGCTGAAGGAGTATCATGCTTCGGTCATGGGCACTCATGAGCACGTTGACGCTTTCTTTCGTCGGGTTCGCGGTATGTGCACTGACCTGCGCAGTGCTGGGTTTCCGCAGACTCAGCGTCACGCCATGGGCATTATAGTTCAAGGTGCGAGTCTGCCCCGGTTCGAAACGCTGCGGATTAAGTATGGTATCCTGATATACAACCAGCAACCTGTTGAGTACTGGTCCTGTCTAGAGGAATATAGGCAGCTAGATATTCTTAACATAGCGCTCCCTCAGTCGGATTCCAGGCATCCTGGTTGGTCCCGGACCGCTCCTCAGTTTCCTGCTAATGCTGCATTTCAGCGGCGGCAGAAGACTGGTGGTGGTTCTGGGTCGAACAAGAGGCGCCTGGAATGCACCTGGGGACCTTGCCCCCACAAGGATGGTCACTCGGAGGACCGTTGCTGGACGAAGTTCCCTGCCCTGCGACAGGTCCCTGGTCGTGCAGAACCAACGCTTCCTTCACCGTTGCCTGCTAACCTGGCCCTTCCAGGTCACCTTACTCCAAAGCAATTGTCTTCCTTGCAGGCTCAAATTGATGGGTTTGCTATGCAGAAGTAGCAGGTAAGCCCTGTCCTATTCTCCTGCACCTCTAGGTTCTCAAATGTGTGTAGTCCGAGCCTGTCTGAGGGTGTCTGGCATGTGGATTCTGGAGCTGGAATGTCCATCACAGGTGATAGATCTTTGTTCACTGTGTTTGATGTTCCACTGAATCTGCCATCAGTTCGATTTGGTGATGGTGTGGCTCAACGGGCAGTAGGTAAGGGATCCATTGAGTTATGTAGTGATTGGTTACCAACACCAATCATTCTAACTAATGTTCTCTACATACCTCACTGTCCGGTGAACCTCCTGTCAGTAAATGCTGTGGCTCATTCTCTCCACTGCAAGATTTCTTTTGATAGTATTAGTTGCACTGCCACTCAGGGCTCTTCTATTCTCTGGTCCTTCCCTGCCTCCAGTGATGGTGTTTACAAGTTTGCATGTAGGCCTTGTTACACCACCAGTGGCTGTTCGTTTGGTGCTGACAATTACCCAGCTTTTGCACTTGATGTTGATGAGGACGGTGGAGTTGTTATCCCTACCACTCCTGAATGGCTGTGGCATAGGCGGCTGGGTCACCCCGGCTATGATGCCATGCACAGACTTGTCAAGAAGGGTATGGTTAAGAACTTACCCCTCTCACTCAACCAGGTCCAAAAACTGGCTAAGATCCCTTGTGATGCTTGTCAAAAGGCTAAGGGCAAACGTCTCCCTTTTCCTAAAGCAAGCACTACTCCGATCAATGCACCTCTCCAACGCCTTCTCTTGGACATCATGGGGCCAGTTCATATTAGAGGTCTGCGGGGGAGTTTTATATTCTGTGCCTCACAGACCAACACTCTGGCTATGCTGAAGTGTTGTGCTTGAGGACCAGGGATGAAGCTCCCTTAGCAGTTCAGACTATCATCCTCAGATGGATGAATCAGCTGCACGGGTTTGCCTTTAAGTGCCTGAGGTCTGACAGGGCTAAGGAGTTTATAGTAAAGTGGTTTGAGGATTGGCTGATATCGGTTGGGGCAGTGCATGAGTTATCTTTGGCATACACTGCACAGCAGAATGCAACTGTGGAGAGGTACAATGGGGTCTTACAGTCTATAGCTAGGAGCATCCACCTGGAGTCTAAGCTAACTAAGTCTTTCTGGCCCTATGCCTTCCTAGCTGCGTGTTACCTTCGTAATCGCTTGCCCAATCAGGGAGATAAGACTCCTCATGAGCTTTTCTTTGGGGTTCAGCCTGATGTGTCGATGTTGCGCGTGTTCGGATGCCCTTGCTACGTTACGTTAGTCAATGGGAAGAAGCGCAACAAGCTGGACGAAAGAGCGTTATCTGGTAGACTGGTTGGGTATTCCCTGGTGAGTAAGGGTTATTTTGTTTGGGTTCCTAAGTTGCGCCAGGTAGTAGAGAGTCGTGATGTACTCTTCTATGAGCAGTTTGATCATAACTGTATTCCTGGGCTATCTCCCTATGACGGGTCGCCGTATGTCTCTCGCATCCCTGCCGCTATCAACGGACATATGCCTGTGCCTACGGTTAATTCCCTTGACCCTTTGCTAACCCCAATTGTCGACCGCTGCCCTGATCATGGGTTGACCTTGCGTCCCAGGTCAGGGGCTGATGGTGCTGTATTGTGTGTGAAGGCACTGGGCGGGCGAGATTCTGCAGTTCTTTCAGATACAATCTTAGCCGAATCGCAGGGGGTCGCCAGGCCCTCCTCTGCGCCACATTTTGTCGGTGAAGATTTAGGATTACGACAGCCTTCGATCATAGTGGTACCTGGATCAGGTCCATTGACTAATAATCGCCAACCTCCGACCACCTCGGATGGCTCGCGGGTGTCGTTCATTCAGACGCCTCCTGTCGTCCCTGGTGGATTACTCGGGTCAAGCCCATGTGATGATGTAGCCGTTGCCGATAGTGCAAGTGATGATCTGGAACACTGGTCGGGTTCCGATACTGCGTATGGCTGGGGTGTTCCGGTCGACCCAGGCTTCGTTGATATAGAGGCAAATAAGGCCGGCCCTGTTCAACCAGGCATTAGTTCTGCACTGGGGGCTATACTACCGGTTACTGCTGATACTGCTGATATCCCCGCTGCTCATGTACAAGTACACTGCTTGTACGTGGGAGCATACATTTCCACTTCCACTGAACTGACCTTCAAAGCTGCCATGCTTCCCACCAACCCTGACAGGGATCAATGGCTCCTTGCTATGAAGGATGAGATGGCGTCCCTACATGCCCATGGCACTTGGGCGCTCACTCCACTGCCTCCTAAACAGAGGGTCCTGTCTGGCAGGTGGTTATTTGTGAAGAAGGTTGGGGTTGATGGTTCTATTCGCTTCAAGGCACGTTTTGTGGTTCGTGGTTTTCTGCAGCGTCCTGGGTTGGATTTTCATGATGTATATGCCCCCGTTTCTTCTAAAGCAGGTCTGAGGGTGCTCCTGGCTGCCATCACTCATAGGAAGATGTTTGTTCGGCAGCTGGACATCAAGACTGCATTTCTGAATGCTCCGCTTGAACCTGGTCTGGACCTGTACTGCCACCAGCCTGAGGGCTTTAAGGTACTTGGTCCTAACGGTGTTCCCCTTGTGTGCAAGCTGATCAAGTCCCTTTATGGTTTGAAACAGGCGCCCAGGGCTTGGAGTATGGATGTCAAGCGGGTTTTGGTTGCACATGGTTTTATTCTGTGCAAGGCGGAACCTGCTCTGTATTTTAGGAGGGATTCTAGTGGTGGGTGGAGCTATGTCCTAACCTATGTTGATGATTTTATCTGTGCTTTTAGTGAGCTGGATAGGTATGTTTTGCTGATCAAGGCTATGGAGAAAGCTGGCTGGGAGGTCAAAGAGATGGGTGTGCCGGTTCAGTTCCTCTCCTTGGACATGGCTTGTACACTTGACTCTGACGGCAGGTGTGTTCAGATCAACCTCTCCCAGCACTCCTACATTGTTGATCTGGTGGAGCAGTTTGGTCAGACTGCTGCTGCCAAGCCCAGGTTTGGTGCCCCCATGGACAAGTCCACCGTCACTGACCCACCTGGAGAACCCCTGTCCTCTAATAGCCAGTACCTCTCTCTTGTTGGTGCTTTGCTATACCTGGCTACTTGCACCAGGCCTGATATTGCCTTTGCTGTGAGCTATCTGTCCAGGTTTTCTGCTCACCCTACCGTCCCCCTGTGGGGGGCAGCCAAGCGTTTGCTTTTGTATTTGAGGTCACATTCCCACCTGGGACTCACTTACACACACAGCCCTGATTTCTCTTTTACTGTCTTTAGTGACTCATCCTTTGCTGATGATGGGTCTGACAGGAGATCTCAGACTGGCTTTGCTGTCCTAGCTGGAGGGTGCATAGTGAACTGGATGAGCAAGAGGCAGCCTGCAGTTGCCATTAGCTCTTGTGAGGCTGAGTATCAGGCCCTGTCTCAGGCTGCCAGGGAGATGCAATGGTTGAAGAAGTTGAGGGTGGATCTGGGTCTGCCTTGTGCTTTAGTTACCATTCAGGGTGACAACATAGGGTCTCTGAGATGGGCCAATGACTGGCAGCTCCTCCCTCGCAGCAAGCACATTGATGTTATTCATCACTACATCAAGGAGCTGGTGGAGGACGGTTCACTAGATGTTGCCTATGTTAACACCAAGGACAACTGTGCTGACCCCTTCACCAAGCCCCTTGATCCTGCTGTGTTCTGGAGGTTTATGCGGATGCTTGGGATGACCGCTTCTTCTTAGGGTATTTTTTTTTTTGGTTACATCGGTTTCTTTGGTTATCATTGTATGGCATTAGGTTCCTATTCCCGGATGGGGTTTTTATACCGTTGTTACCCATCTTTGATATTCGGTTTTCATCCTTTTCTAACTTGGCAAATTTTGGTTTTTGCCGTGTTTCATTCCTTCCTATCAGCATGAATAGCGGTGCTCTCGCTTGTTTTATGTCTTGGTGACTCCTTGTGTACTCCCTTAGAACTATCGGCCCTGACAGTACTATGTCAGCTTCCTGTTGACTGCGTCATCGGTTCTTCTGACACGCGCTGTCTAGCATGTACCCTGATCAGGTTCCAGGCTACCGCCCCCTTTCCTCCACTGGTGCCCCTTAATGGGTCTCCTGTGCTTGTAACTTACTCTCGTCTCCGCATTTATAGATTGGCGTGCTGAACACACAAAGTCCACTCTCCGGAGTGTTATCCAAGCTGATAGGTTGTACGGCCCTTCATTTACTACCACTGCTTTGCGATGCAACTTCCGCGAGGACCTCCCGCCATTTTGAGAAACTCCATGACATGGATGGTCTTTCCTGGACGCGCGGGATCAGTATCATTCTCAGCGATGGCTGCGACCAATCCTTCCAACGGAGGAACGGCTCCTCTTGATGATTGGCTAGACGTTTGTGCACCAGCTGCCTCTGCTAGCGGTCATGAGAGTCCTTCCGCCATCGTGGAAGTAACCCCCCCCGGTCATTCCTCCATCTTCTCTTCCTTTTCCTCCCCTGCCGTCTGTCGCCTCCTCCCGTCTGTCGTAGATGACTGTGACGTGCAGACTCAAGTCGGCGACTAGCCTGGACATCGGTGGAGATACCCCGTCTTCGTCTGCTCGCGTCCTTGACGTCGCTAACCTTTCTCCGGTGTTTGAGGCTCTGCCTGCATACCGGAGGTTGCCAAGCCGACCAAGCTCCCTGCTGATGTCTACGTCGTCTTTGCCCCCTTTGCTCTGCCCTGCCGACGGTCGGCTACTGGCATGAGCTTGCGCTCTAGTGGCTCTGTGCTACCTTCTGGAGAATTTTTTCGATCAAGCTGGCGGATCGCCGGCACTGTCGTAGGGTTCGCCAGGGGAGGACGACCTACGCGTCTGGACCTGGAGATTCTGGAGGTGGTAGGAGGCAGGGGGGTATGGTCAGCACCACTACGGGTGCTGCTCCCTCTACCCCCCAACCGGGTGAGTCGAGCGATAGAGGGGGGGACTTGGGATTGACTGATCATCGACGGCGGGATATTAGGACCTTTGCATGCCTCGGCTCTGCTCTTCGCATCCTAGCGATAAATGTTCGAATTCTGCCCTTGCGATTTGCGATTTTCTGCCATTGGTGCGATTTTCTGCACCAGGTGTGACTTGCTGCACTGTCATTCTCGTCTCCTTTTTCCCATACCTCAAATCTCGACTTCGACCTAACGCTTCCCCACCTTCTGTGATCCCAGGTCTCGCAGCGCCGGACTTCGCCCATGCTACAGGCCGCAGTGGACGCCGTCCTGGCCCTAGTCCAGCGGCCGTGGAGGATCTTTGGCATGATATCTTGGTGGATATTTTTCTCTCTTAGGCTCCTTGTGACCCCTGGGTGCGTTCCGTGGTTCGACAGAGGTTACTACTTTGTCTTCCCGTGCCCCTGGTTCCCCCCTTAGGTGTATGCCTTAGCTACGTGAGTTTAAGTTCAAGTGTTTGAGTTCTGATAGTTGATCTCGATTAGTTGGGGCATGCATGAGTTGTTGATGATGACACTGCTCAGCATGGTGCTAGTGTGTTATCTTTGCAATCGCGTGTTCATCTAGGGAGACAAGACTCCTTCGGAGCTTTTCTTTGGGGTTGCACCTGATGTGTCGTTGTTGCGTTTGTTTGGTTGCCCTTGCTATGTAATCTTAGTATTGGGCAGTCACGCAACAAGCTAGTTAGAAAGGCATTATTTGGTAGACTGGTTGGGTATTCCCTGGTGAGTAAGGGTTATTATATTTGAGTTTCCAATGTTGCGCCAGTTAGTAGTGAGTAGTGATGTACTCTCTATCTCCAGTTCAGTTCTAAACTGTCTTTCTGGGTTCTCCCATTAGTATGGGTCCCCGTGCCCGCTTGCATCCCTCCTGTCATCAAACGGTGATATGTTATGTGTTACCGGTAATTCCCTACGCCCTTTAACAACCCC
Organism: Chlamydomonas sp. ICE-L; assembly: GCA_013435795.1. NCBI lineage: Eukaryota > Viridiplantae > Chlorophyta > Chlorophyceae > Chlamydomonadales > Chlamydomonadaceae > Chlamydomonas > Chlamydomonas sp. ICE-L. Next base: position 6,459,576 of record JACBWV010000338.1, on the reverse strand, counting down.
AATTGTTGTTGGCTGGCCTGGCTGGATGTATCATTGTTGCATTCTAGACCAGGGCCTGATCTTGCTGTATTGTGTGTGAAGTTTTAGGGCGGGGGGGAGTTGGATATCCAACTATAATCTTAGCCGAATCTCAGGGGGTCGCCAGGCCCTCCTCTGTGCCACGTTTTAGCGGTGAAGCTTTAGGATTTAGACAGCCTTCGATCATAGTGGTACCTGGATCAGGTCCATTGACTAATAATCGCCAACCTCCGACCACCTCGGATGGCTCGCGGGTGTCGATAATTCCGACGCCTCCTGTCGTCCCTGGTGGATTACTCGGGTCAAGCCCATGTGATGACGTAGCCGTTGCCGAATGGGTAAGTGATGATCTTGAACACTGGTCTAGCTTGATACTGCGTATGGCTGGGGTGTTACAGTCAACCCAGGATTCATTGTTTTAGGTGCTGCTGGTTCTCATACGTAGGTTAACATGGCCCTATGTGTGAGTGCCTATTCCTCAGCACCTCCTAGACTGACTTATAGGGTAGTCTAGATTGGTGGAGCGTTACGACGCTTTGTTTAGGCAGCTTCCTTTCAGCTGTCTTTCTTGGTTTTGGTGGAAGGTGGTACTTAATTCAGACCACCGTTATAGCGTCTTGATGGTTTCTGACTCTTAGTTCCATAGGCAGATGGTTCGTTCGGTGGAGCTCATCATAGATTAGCTATTTCTTTTTACTCCACACTGTTTTTAGATCACCAGCCCCTCATGTGATTGGAACTTTTTGTGGAGTGTAGTAGTTGTTTCCCTTCGGATTTTACTGTGAATTGGTGGGCTGGGTAATCTTGCAGTTGTACTTGCAGATGTACCGCCGCTCACCTCTTTCTTGTTTTCCGAGTGTATTTCAAGCGCCCTTTCAGTCCATGCTTTGCAGTAAATTCTTTGAAGTCCTTTTTATGCGTTTACTATTTTTCAGGTGGACAATAGGTTTTATGTACTATGGTTGTACATCTACCCTTCTATTGTTCATTGAACTGTGTTTCCTTTGTTGGTTACAAGTTTCTTGAAAATTTTAACTTCGCATCCTTTGGATTTTTTCAGTTACTGCAGGTTTGGTTTGCTTGTGGTTAGGCGCTTGGTGTGTCTTGAGTGCATGAGTTCTTTGCGGTGCGATACCCACCTCTTAGAATGTTTATCGTTAGTGCCGTAGCTGGGGATTTATGATAATTAACTTTCATAAATCTTCTTACTTCCATCTTTGAGTGAGAAACCAGTTCATCATGTTTTTTTCATCCCAACCTAGTCATGAATTCTATGCTAAGAATAGTTTTTAAGGTAGTGGATTTTTCCATCGACTTTTTTTTTTTCCATCGTAGTCTTTAGTGTCCTCTTGTCTGCGTCCTTTAGGCTTTGATTCTCTCGTGTGCTGCGCTCACACGATATTTCAATCCGTCTCTTTGGTTATCATTGATTGGCGTTAGGTTCCTATTCCCGGATCGGGTTTTCTATACCGTTGTTCCCCAACTTTGATATACGATTTTTTCAGTCTTCTCTTTAGGTTAAGTTCTCGGTTCTTTCAGTCACCGTTGTTCCCCTTCCTTTGGTATTAGGATTGATTTCTGTTTGGCCTCCCTGTGATTTTCTGGTTTGGTGCCTACTATTCTGGATGAATAGTATTTTAGCGCTTACCATGGATGGTTACATTTCCATTTTGGTCTCAGCTTAGCTCGGTATGACCCAAGTTTTTTGCTGCTACATTTTCGGAGTACTACAGTGGTTTTTGGTTCATCCTTTCTCATCCTTTTATTTTAGACAAGGCTTTCTTCTGGTTTCCTGTTTTTCCGCCGTTCCTTCATAATTTTTGTTTGCTACCAGTTTATGGTTCTATGTCCCCAGTGCCATAGGTGGAGTACTAGTTTTGTATGTCACCTGCGTCATAGGTGGAGTATCAGCATGAATAGCGGTGCTCTCGCTTGTTTTATGTCTTGGTGACTCCTTGTGTACTCCCTTAGAACTATCGGTCCTGACAGTACTATGTCAGCTTCCTGTTGACTGCGTCATCGGTTCTTCTGACACGCGCTGTCTAGCCTGTACCCTGATCAGGTTCCAGGCTACCGCCCCCTTTCCTCCACTGGTGCCCCTTAATGGGTCTCCTGTGCTTGTAACTTACTCTCGTCTCCGCATTTATAGATTGGCGTGCTGCACACACAAAGTCCACTCTCCGGAGTGTTATCCAAGCTGATACTTCCTATAAACCTTTGGGTTTCCATTTGAAGTTCTCTCGAATTTTCGGAGTTCTTTAATTTTTTTTTTTTCAATCTGTTACATATAGTTCTATGTCACCAGTGCCATAGGTGGAGAAGTAGTATTGTATGTCACCTGTGTCATAGGTGGAGTGTCAGCATGAATTGCGGTGCTCTCACGCGTTTTATGACTTGGTGACTACTTATGTACTTCCTTAGAACTATCGGTCCTGACAGTACTATGTCAGCTTACTGTTGACTGCGTCATCGGTTCTTCTGACACGCGCTGTCTAACCTGTACCCTGATCAGGTTCCAGGCTACCGCCCCCCTTTCCTCCGCTGGTGTCCCTTTATGGTTCCACTATCTTTTGTAATATTATTCTCGTCTCCGCATTTATAGATTGGCGTGCTGCACACACTAAGTCCACTCTCCGGAGTGTTATCCAAGCTGATAATGGTCTGAAGCAATCACCCAGGGCTTGGAGCATGGAAGTCAAGCAGGTTTTGATTGCTCATGGGTTTGTGATGAGCAAGGCAGAACCAGCTCTGTACTTTAGACGGGATTCCTTTGGTGGGTGGAGCTATGTTCTGACCTATGTTGATGATTTTATCTGTGCTTTTGATGATCTGGCTTTGTATGCTTTGCTGATCAAGGCTATGGAAGCTGCTGGCTGGGAGGTGAAGGAGTTGGGTGTGCCTGTCCAGTTTCTCTCACTGGACATGCATGTTACACTTGGCTCTGATGGCAGGTGTGTTCAGATCAACCTCTCCCAGCATTCCTACATTGTTGATCTGGTGGAGCAGTTTGGTCTCACCTCTGCAGCCAAGCCCAAGTTCTCTGCCCCCATGGCCAAGTGCACTGTCACTGACCCCCCTGGAGATCCCCTGCCCTCTAATAGCCAGTAACTCTCCCCTGTTGGTTCTTTGCTATACTTGGCTACTTGCACCAGGCCTGATATTTCTTTTGCTGTAAGCTATCTGGCTGTCCGGGTTTTCTGCTCATCCTACTGACACCCTCTGGGGGGCAGCCAAGCGCTCTTTTATTTGAGGTCTCATTCCCACCTGGGCCTCACTTACACCCACAGCCCTGATTTCTCTTTTACTGTCTTTAGTGACTCATCTATTGCTGCTGCTGCTGCTGATGATGATTACATTTTCCTGGTGCCCTACTGGACTCCAAATGTGCCCTCGGCTTGACGGAGTCAAGGGGGACTTATGAACATCATGCACAAAGAAGAAAAGAAAATACATTATTTGATGTGCCATTCTGATTGGTGAAATTTTTCGTCGGTCATCCGACCACATAAATCCAACCAGAATCGTGATCCAAGCACGCTAGGGGCACGTACAGTGAAATCGGTAGATGTAGCAGTCAATCTGTCTAGGCTCTATTAGTGGTTAGGCTTGTCCTAACCCTAAAACACGTAGACAAGAAGGAGGCCACTGTCTTCTGGTCGCATGTTCCAAAGAGGGCGTTCATCTGTTGGTCAGCATCTCCCAATATCAAAGTGGGGGTGTTATTTATGTTCACTATATCCGTCGCAAAGAGATTACTATGATCTTGTCGTTCTCGCTGATAGACGGGGCACTCAAATATGAAGTGATACCCGAATGAAAAAATTTATTTTTGATTGAGGGATTAGCCTGTCAAAAATGTCCGTGTGTGTGTGTGTCCGTCACAACCTACTTTTCAGGTTTCACTTCAAAACACAAAAAAACAAAACATTATATAAGATATCCCAAACATAAGACATTTTCATTCGGGACGCGCCTCCAGGCGCCCTTTATATGAAGTGTCAAAACTGTTTGTTTGTTTGTCCGTGTGTCACAACCTACTTTTCAGGTTTCACTTCAAATCACAAAAAAACAAAACATTATATAAGATATCCCAATTATAAGACTTATTGATACCGGAGATATTCTCAAGGGACCACTTATGAGCATCGCAATTCAAGAAAAGGAGCTAAGGTTTGTGCTTTTTGGGCCAAAAGCGACAATTATTGGGTAACATTTGTCATCATTTCAAATTCGTACCATCCTATCATGTGCGCATACATAGGTTTGGGAATGGAATTGTCGTCAAAAAATCGAGGCGAAACATGCAAGCATCACAATGGACGAAACAGTCGCCTAGGGCACTTAAGCTATTATTAGCACGGAGTTCACCCACAACTCACCCGCAGGGCCGTGCGTGGGGTGGGACGGGTGCGTGGGGTGGGCCTACGGATATGTACTGTGTACTTCTAAATCACGTAATGTTCATGTTTCCAGCCTCGTTAGCTTGCACAATGAACAATTACAGTGGCAACGATTACATACCCAGCTCACACACTTGCGGAGCTTGGAATTAAGCACCAGCGACTTTCGAGTTGCAAACTATGGAGGTACCATCATTCGCATGGGCCAAGCCGCCCCCATTTGTATTGCCGAGGCAAAATGGACCACGCCACCGCGCCATACGTTACCCCTCCCTGGCAGGCGGCCTAGGATCGCCAGGGACCCACTCTTCGCTCGTTTTCCCTCCTCGATCACCTGCATAGATCATACTCTGCATTCCATGTCATTCCTTTCTATTCTAGGTCCTCCTCTGTGGAGGCAGACCAGGTAGTGATGACCTAACCTGAAGTGGGTGAGGACACGTTGCCGGTACGGCCTATCCTGAAGCCAGAAATACTTGGCGTAAGTGCGGCGTCGTTCTCCATCTGTCCTAACATATAGAGTACTCCTATATAGTCCCTGTTGTCCTGATGCCCTTCATTAACGGCAGTTTGAAGCGCTGTTGTGATGGAGTCGGCCGTGAGGTCCCGCGCGTTGGGTATAGCTGATTCTGGCACATCCTGCCCAATGTGTATTGCAATTGTTGTACCTAAGTTGTGGGTGGCTCGTAAGATATCCCGCCCCCAACATTTATCGCGGTCATGTCCCCTTGCCAGCCAGTCAAAGTTCTCCCTGGCCCCAATCGCCAAGAGTCTAGGGTAGGGTACCTCTCGAAGCCGATCCCATAAGGCATCTTGTCTAGCTAGAATAGTATGATCTGTGTTCTGCCTAGCTCGGCCATCATGCACATTGTGTCTGTGCATTTTGGTAGCTTATATACAATCTTGAGGAATTTGTGGTGCATGGTGTCTGCACTTTCAGCAAGCCTTTTGCTGGTTCCCCATACTTCGCACCCATACAGCAGGATGGGCATCACAAGGGCGTCAAACATGTGGCATATAATAGAGGGCTCTGAGATATTTTGGGCTCTTGCTCGTTGTTGCATTGCAAACGAGGCCCTCTTGCTTTTGGCAGCTATTATCATGGCTTCGTCACCTCGCGCAGTCCCTTGATTCCAATGGAACACTATGCCTAGGTACTTGTACTGGCTCCTCAACTTGTTCTACGGGGCTGCCCTTGAATGTAATGTCTGCAATTGGTTGCTCTGCCACTCTTTCTGTGGTGAAGACAACCACCTGGGTCTTGGTCAGGTTTACTGTTAGACCCTTCAGGTCACAAAACTCGGAGAAACCCGAGATAAGTTTGTGGAGCTCGTGGTCGCTTGTTGCTAGGAACACTATGTCATCAGCGTAAAGTAGCATCATAATCCGGCGGGTTCCAATGCGTATAGAACTAGCTCTACCCATGTACTGGTCTACATACCCCTCCACTTTGTCGACGAAAAATCAAACAAGGTGGGGGATAATGGGCAGCCTTGTTTTACCCCCATGTTCGAGTCAAAAGTGTCGGTGAGACCATCATCAGTGCGTACACACTCTTGTACCCTAGCATAGTATGCAACAAGGGCCGCTTTCATGCGTCCCCGTACTCCTAGTGTATCTAACCTCGCCCAGAGTTTGGGTCTATCTATAGTGTCAAAGGCCTTCGACAAGTCCACAAAGCATGTGTAGAGTCGTCGGCTTTGGCGTCTTGTCTGGCGCTTAGTGTATTTGTATATGAGGTGGTTGAGTGTATAAATGTGGTCAATAGTTCTGTGGTCTTTCAGGAACCCTGCTTGCCCGAAGGCATGCCTCGAGACATCCTCCAACCGCCAGTCCATGAGACGTTTGTTTAGGAGTGTGGCCTATATCTTAGATAGTGCAGAGATATCAATTGGTCACCCCCCTATAGTTGTTGCAATTGTCACTCTCACCCTTCCCCTTGTATATCGGGATGATCATCCCTATAGATTCTGCATCTGGGAACTGCCCCGAAGCAAAAATTGCGTTCATGATGTGCGTGATGTGTGGCACAAGACATGGTTGGGTGAGAAGCTCTGACACAAAACCCTTCATGTCTGCAGACTTGCCAGTGCGGACATGGTTAAGGGCCTCCCCTACCTCTTGTTGGTTGAAGTTGAGGTCTAAGGATTCAGCATGTGGGCTGAATGCCGGTGTGTTTGGGTCCAAGTCTTGCACTAGGTGATGATTTTTAGGTGGTGGTGGTGGTGCTGCAGCTGCTGCTAGTGCTGTGTGTATGGGAAGTGTGGGAGTGGGGTTCCGAAGTCCACGGAAGTGGCTAAACCATGCCTCCTTTGCGATGTTTGCGGGTTCCACATTCTGCCTCTTGTTTGCAATAGTCCAGAACTGTTTTGGTTTATTTGCTAAGAGGTCCATGAGATGGGCATGGAGGGCTCGCACATGCCGGCGCTTTGCATCCCTCACGGTTGCCTTGTATCTCCTAGCTGCTTCTCTTTCAGTCTGAGCGGCTTCCTAAAGGATATTGGGAGGTACCCCTCTATCCTTGCCTGCTTGCTGGCCCTCCATGCTTGCTGCAAACATCGATAAGCGTGTTTGCATGCTGGGCCTAATTTTGCACCCTTGGCCCTATCGAACTCACTTTTCCGTTGGTGTCCCGCAATTCGAGGTTTGCGTTGCAGGCCTGCCTGCCCCGCAGCGCTATCTACTGTGGTGTACAACAAGTGTAGCATTCCTTCTACCTGGTCTCTCGGTGTCTATAGTATTTTGTCTAATGATATCATCGCTTCAGGAGTGTGTAGCATCTCGGCGTAAGAGGTGGCTAGCTGGGTCTACCACTTCCACTTCATTTTGGTGTGACCCACCCCATGGCGGCGCCGATGTTGGGGTTCATGGACCTGCCCCACTGGGGGCACAGGATTAGGGTACCTAGGCTGGATACTCAGTGTGTCTAGAGTAATGATGGGTCTGACAGGAGATCTCAGACTGGCTATGCTGTGCTTGCTGCTGGGTGCCTAGTGAACTGGATGAGCAAGCGGCAGCCTACTGTTGCTATTAGCTCTAGTGAGGCTGAGTATCAAGCCCTGGCTCAGACAGCCAGGGAGGTGCAGTGGTTGAAGAAGTTGAGGGCTGATCTGGGGTTACCGTGCACCACAGTCACCATTCAAGGTGACAACCTGGGATCTCTGAGTTGGGCCAATGACTGGCAGCTGATTCCTCGCAGCAAGCACATTGATGTGATTCATCATTACGTCAAGGAGTTGGTTGAGGATGGTCGGCTGCAGGTTGTCTATGTTAACACTAAGGACAACTGTGCTAACCCCTTTACAAAGCCCTTTGATCCTGCTGTGTTCTGGCGGTTTGTCCGCATGCACGGAATGACCGCTTCCCTTTGAGGTCATTTTTTTTTTGTTACATCTGTCTCCTTTGTTATCAATTGTTTGGCATTAGGTTCCTATACCCAGCTTGGGTTTCTATACCGTTGTTACCCAACTTTGATATTCGGTTTGTCTTTTTCTGGCTTGGCAGTATTTTTCCTGCCTAGTTTCCTTCCTTCCTTTGAAACTTTTTGTTTATTCTGGAGTTCTCCTGGATTTCGGAGTTCTCCAATTTTTTTTTGTTACACATAGTTAAATGACACCTGTACCATAGGTGGAGTAGTAGTATTGTATGTCACCTGCGTCATAGGTGGAGTATCAGCATCAATTGCGGTTCACTCAATCGTTTTATGTCTTGGTGACTACTTCTGTACTTCCTTAGAACTATAGGTACAGACAGTAACTCATTTTCTGTCCGTACTGTGTCAGCTTCCCGTAGACTGTGTCATCCTTCATGACACAGTGACAGCTTCCTGTAGGCTGCGTCCCCTGGTCCTCTGACACGCGCTGTATAGCCTGTACCATGATTAGGTTCCCGGCTTTCGCCCCTTCCACCACTGGTGCCCTTTGTGGTTCCCCAGTCACAGTAAATCATTCTCGTCTTCGTATATAGATTGGCGCGTTTGACCGCTGCGAGTATCTCTCCACTCTTGAAGTGTATTTGCTGATACTCGCCCCGTTTAAAAAAGGATGCAACAAGGGATATGAGCAGGGTACTTCAACTGGCCAATTTGACCAGCGCTATAGCGCACTGGAGAAAACAAAATCTGCGCTATAGGCGCAGAGGCAAAAAAACGCTGCGCTTTCCAAAAGCCTAAAAAAAAAGCGCTACACACACAAAAAAAACTGCGCTTAAAGCGCGCCACATTTTTTTGTCCAGCGCTTTTCTTGTGCAGTTGGTGAACTGGTGGGGTGCCAGAGAGACTTGTGTGTGTGGGGGGGGAGGGAGGGGGAGGTGGAAACCTGCTACAAATTGTCTTACAAGGTGGCACTGAGTTAGTTCTCAATATGCACGGTACAGTATACTAGAGTAATAATGCGGAAGTTCGAATTCTTGAAAACAAAATGTAAAAATAAATGAAGCAGCTCGCAAATCAAGAAGGTGCTCGCAATTCAACAACTCAGAAGCAGTCAAACTCGACTCCGATGCAAGATAACTTACTTTTGTTCCGCACGGCTGCTCCTGCAAACAGTGGGGACCTGATGAGTGGCGAGCAGCAAGGGCGAAGGAGGAGAAGGACTGCACAACGTGGAATTGATTAGTACTTTATGTCAGCGCGTTTCCGGGAATTCGGCAGCTCAGAACTCAACAAGCTGACAAAGCTCGACAACTCGAGTACTCGACCAGTCGATTCAGACGCAATCGAACTTACGTCTGGTGGGTTAGAAGGAGCCTATCAGACTGGAGCAGGTAGCTGTGTCGAAATGGCAACAGCAAAGGAACGGAAGCCTTAAATAACCCCAGCGATAGGATTGAACGTTACCGCCCTCAGTCGGCAGGTGGACTTAACAGTCCAAAATACGGTTGTTTCCGTTAGCGTTCAAATTCCACGGTCGACGCTGCTACAATGCTACCTCGTCAGGATGGCTGCCTATCACACTATTTGAATCCCACCCAGTCACTCAGTCAGTCACTCAATGAGTCAGTGACTCTCACTCAAAAAATAGAGAAAGCGCACAGGGGGACTGCGGTTTCAGCGCTTTTTGTGAGTAACTGAAAAGAGGAAAGCGCACAGGGGTTGCCAAAAACTGCGCTTAAGCGCGCAAGGGTGTCAAAAAGTCAGCGCTCAAAAGCGCAAAAGCGCGCGCTTTGAAGTGCCCTGTATAAGAGCCACCAAATAGAAAAAATGAAGAAACGGAAAAATCGGAGTAAACACGGATAGTCAAGTGGGAAGACTGGCTTGGAAACCTGGGGAAACCGGAGGAAACACGGATAGTCAAGTGGGAAGACTGGCTTGGAAACCTTGGGAAACCGGAGGAAACACGGATAGTCAAGTGGGAAGACTGGCTTGGAAACCTGGGGAAAACAGAGGAAACACGGATAGTCAAGTGGGAAGACTGGCTTGGAAACCTGGGGAAACCGGAGGAAATACGGATAGTCAAGTGGGAAGACTGGCTTGGAAACCTGGGGAAAAGTGATGCACTTTGGGAGCAAAAAAGTTGAGGAGAACTAACTACAATAGGAAAATAAGTCTACTGTACGCGCAGGAAGTATTGGCCAATGGGTTGGCAAACGACCGTTTGCCAAACTGAATTATACCAGAACTGAGCCAGCAGGGTGGGTCGTTAGCTGCCTGGCGTTTGCCAAGTTTGTCCAACACCTTCAATTCAAACAAACTCAGTTCGACTGGTTAGGATCGCCTTGATCGTTCCTTGCATGCACTGATTTCGAGATGCACTGAGCTGGTCGCGCCTATCGAAGTTGGTCGCGCCTGTCGAATCTGGTCGCGCCTCTTTCACTGACTGGTTTGACCGCCATCGGTTTGAACGGCAGTGATTTGAACGCTAGCAGGATGCCACGTTTCTATCCCAGACCCGAAGGCGGTCTGGCCCATCAACAATTTTATCCGGGTGATTCGCCCACCGTCGTTCTGTTGCATGGATCTGCTCCGAGCCTGGTATGGTACCTCTGGAGGAGTTCACACATCCATACCTATCTTACAATAAGAATATGTTGCACCGACCATATGTAACGGTACAGAACCCTTCACAGGTACTCTGGCCTTCCAGCAAGGCATACGGGTACACCTTACCCGTAAGCCACGTGACGAACGCACATGATACAGTACCATACCCATGTACTGCCTCATCTCTCACAACGCACACGTTGCGTACATAGATACGAGCTACTCGGAACGAACCCTTCTACTCCTTCCACGAAGACGTTCTACCCGATCAACTCTACATCCCCTACTTAGGTAACACCCTACTGTTCTGCTAGCTTACGCATATCGACTTACACATAAACATACATCACATAGACTGTTCCACTAGAAAACCCCCCCAGGCTGCTAAGTGCATCCTGAGCTGTTACACTGGTAGCGGAGCTGGTTACGTTCCTTAGGGACCTCACGCATACGCATACGCACGCATACGAATTTTTCTTCGAATTAATCGCACCCGCCAGGACATCCTGTCGGCTTTCTGGCATTGGCTGCTCGCTGTTCCTGCTCTTCCCTGTAAGCTTCGAGTACACGTAGCGCCTGTTAGGTTCTCGCAGTGAACTGTCCTGTTAAGCTCGACACGCCCTAGGCCGCCTGAGACCTGTCTTGCATGGGCATCTTTTCCTAGCCTGCCCTACCCCTGTATGGCCTTCGCTCTCGATTCTTGCTTTCACGTCCTGACCTTTTGGTCATAGCTTCTAAAGCTCCTTTCCCGAGCATCTTGAGCGGGGTTTGATCAATTGGGCAGCATCGGCTCCATTTGCCACCTAGGCCGTACTTGCTTTAATTAGCATATTTCACGAGCCTGTCCTGCGACTCTTCCTGCTTGCTGCATCATCTTTTGTTGCTTTCCACCTGCACGTTTGCTCATCCTGTCGCGCAATTCGGTACGTCGTTGTCCTTCCTGGTTGCCCTGTGATTCGTGCCTTTGCAGTGCTTTTATCCCTCATCGTATTCTGGACGAACGCGTCATATACAGTTACGCTTGAGGCATTATCAGCTCGTTACGCTCGCAAAATTTACTCGTCCCTGTGGCAGGTGAATTTTTGGCATCTTGAAGTTGCGAGTAATTCTCCCTCTCTCGCCCACCACTCATTCCTGTCCAGCCTACTGACTTGTTCGGTTGCCTGTGCAGAATGGCATCCCACAAAACAACCAAGGTAAACGACGACGCGGCTGAACAGCCTACGATTTCGGTGGTCGACACCAATCCTGAAGGGATGGCGTCTTCTGACACTGAGCCCGACACTGAGCTCGGTGCTACGCTGGATGAGTCTGCATCTGCCGACGCGTGGCCCTCTGTCTCAGTGGGTACGCTGCAGCCTCTAATTGCCGGCTTCGATGGTCTGGCGGCACCCTCGGGTGCGCCGCCCGCTGCCCCGCCTATGAGCGCAGGCATGGCCCCGACGACAACGACGACGACGCTGGCTAAGCCTTGCCCCGAGGAGCTCAGCGCTCGCTGGGAAGCGGGCGCGGAGCGCAGGCGGCATCAGCATATGTCTGACCACCTGATCGCGGCGGAGCAAACTGGGCAACTCCGCGCGCAGCTCGATCAGGCCTCCATCGCCAACTCGGCCCTTACCGAGCAGTTTATGACGGCGATATCCGCTAAGGACGCCAAAATCGCTGACATGGTGCAGCGCCTCGCCGTCTCCAGCGCGGCTACCGAGGCCGCATTGGCCAATGGCGATCCTACTGAGAGGCAAGAGCTGTTAAACAGCCACTACTTCCTCGGCAAGGATCTGGCTTACAGTCGCAAGGCATTGTCCGACCTCCAGGCCGCTTTCACTGGGGCCGCGGCGGTCGCCAAGTCCGCCATGGATGCTTTGTGCACAGAGCTCGCGGCTAAGGAGACCGCGCTCGAGGCTACACAGGCCACCCTTGCTCAGTCTCAAGCAGGTGAGCGCAGTCTGACGCCTGACGAATATAGAACAAACCTGCCTTTCTCGGTTTGCAATCCATTTGATCATAGTGAGGACTCACCTTCCCGCTTGGGTACACCTCACAATGTTTTGCCCGTGAATCGCACACTGTTTCCCCCTATGCCGACGCCATTGTCTAACTCGCCACGTCCTTCCCCCAATGCAGAGATCGCCCCCATTCTCGCTGAGAACGCCCGCTTGACTGAGGTCGTCGCGCAGCTGACTCCCGAGAACGTCGACTACGGTAAGCGCCCAGTCGCTCCTCCCGCGGCTGCCTCTACCGCCGCCATTACCCAAGCGGATGTCATGGCCATGATCGCGGCGCACCAATCTACTTTGGCGCGCAACGAGACGGTGCCGATGGACACTGAGGACCCTGGCGGTTCTTCCAGCGCCGCCTTCCATGGTTGTGGGAACGGCAGGACTGTCGGGCGCAAGCATGCGCTTCCTCAGGCCGCTCGTGAGGACGACGCCGCCGCTCAGGAGGCCATCGCTGCGCGCAAGCAGGCGTTTTTGCGCCGTCGCCAGATCAAGGCGTCGCCGACCCATGCCAAGGCTGCGAAGTCGGATGGTCTTCTCTACTACCACTTCGCGGACCACCCTGTTGCGCCTTATGCCGACGCCAAGTTGGCGGCGCATATGAACGCTTACGCTGACGGGCTCCTCCTGGAGTGCGATCCCGAGAACATCTGTGAATCGCTGCAGGCGGTTGATGATCTCCGCAACAGCATGACCCGTTTGTACACGGCATCCAAGATGCGAAAGCAAAAGTGGATGGAATTCATGCCCTTGAACATCAAGGACATCGCCGACAAGGACGCCGCCCTCAAGGGCACTAAGCTGAAGCCCCACTACCCTGCGGCGGAGGCCAATGACGACAAAATGGACGAGACGTTGCCTCGTGCACCTGACAGGCAGGTGCGGGTTGCGGGGAATTCAGGGTTGTTTGATAAACTAGCTGTTGCTCAGGTAGCCCCGGCGTTTGATCCAGAACCCTTTCGACTCCCCGACGTCTATGCCCCTTCGGGTGGTCTTATTGGCAAAATGCAACGTGGTTCGATCCCGCGGGGGGGAAGTACCCCTTCCCCGCCGACAGCACCTAACGCCGCTCCTTTATAACCCGACGGCCCCTTATCGGTCTCCGACTACTCGTCATCGGACCACGACTTAGCCGATTCCCCCGGTTCGCCCCTCCAGGTTCCACCTGTCGACCCGACCCCTAATCACGCTCCTCGGGCTACTCAGCCCGAGCACCCAACGACGCCAGCGGTACCTACGGTGGCTTCCCCGGCCGCTGTTCGACCTCGTGCAAAGCGCGCAGCTACGCTGCCCGCAAACACCCCTTCTCCGCCGCGACAGGTTCGCGCGGGCACACACCTGGCCCCGGAAGGCCCGCCAGGTGAGCCCGCTTCGCTCCCGCCGATCACCCCTCCTCCCGCCAACCACGCCACTCGTCCCTCTGATCACGACAATGGGTTCGCCAAGCGTGTTACTGAAATGAGAAAGGAATTACGTCTCATTGAACACAAACTGTCGGACAAATGCACTAGGGCTAAGTTGCGCCGATGGGTGTTCAATGTGGCCACGATCATGGAGCTCCAGTTCGCTGACGGTTACCTTGGTCCGTTCGAGCGCATTGTTCCACACCTGTCGGGCGCATTCACTAGCCAACTCCGCATCACTTACGACGAGGCATGGGCTAGCGATGAGTTGGACGGGTTGGATTTCATGGGAATCGTTGCATGGGCGGAATCGCTCCTCCTGCCCAAGCTATTAACGGAATCACACGTCGCTCTCAACAAACTACACGAAGGTGGTTTCCGCCAAGATACCCGATCCTTGCAGAATTATTACCACGCCATCAAGTCGGAATTTCGCAAAGTCCCTGATCTCACCGATCGCGAGAAGTTAAACTTGTTTCGTACGGGACTCTCCAATGAACTCCGTGCCGGTGCACACTCTCGGCGCGAGTCTGGTACTATGTTCGAAACGATGGAGGATTTGTTCCGCTATCTGCAATTGGACGAGGCGAGGAAAGTTGTCACCGCTCGTGGCAAGTCCTTGACGGAGAAGCACGATCGCCATCAGAGGGGAGGTTACGCTAATCAGAAGTCGAGGTATCCATTCAAGCGCCCCGCGGATACTAAATACCCGGGAAAGGACCTTGCATTCAATCGCGTCCAATTTACCAATTCCCCCCCCTCAGATTCTGACACTGATTCTTTCTCTTCTCAGGGACTAAGGACCACCGACGACGGCGGGGAGATGAACTCTCGCCCAGCCAAGAGCCCCAAACTGGCGGCAAACAGTAGTCGCAACCAGGCCGGTGGTCGAGGTGGTGGAGGACGTAGTGCGACGCAGCTAGCGCACAACCGCAAGCTGGGTGGATCGCCAAGGTCGCAGGTCCTCAGTTTGCAAGGTGCTGATCGCACGTTCGGGAAAGGATCTATTAGCCGCGGCGCGGGCCGTGGTGGTCGAGGAGGATACGGACAGGGTGCTGGTCGGGGCCGTTCACAGCCCAGCGGGCCGCGGACCCCCGACTTTTCGGGTCAAGACCCTCAAAACGCCATGCATATGAACAAATCGGTCAGCGTCGGGCAGACCATCTGGCTTCAGAATGGAGCTCGCTGCTTCTTCTGTTTCCGCTACATGAGGACATGTGTGCAGTCGCTGAATGCTGACGGACGCTGCCGCACGCGGGACTTGCCTAACTGGCCGGCCCCCAATGAGACTACGTGTCCCGACTGGGCCCTTGACGGCAACGGTCCCATCCCGATTTGGGAATAGGAACCGGCCGGTCAGGTATTGACAAGCCTGGATCGTGTAATTATCGACGATAAAGTAGTAGTAGTCGAGCCACTTGAGCTCTTGTTACAAGTTCAAGAGGAACCAATTTCTAACTTGGGCTTAACCCCAACTATTGATGTAACTTCTACTAATGCCTTGTCGTCCCCTTGTCCATTGAAGTTCTCTACGGAGTTTGGCATGCGTGTCTCCATCGCAAACGAGTTCATATACGCGCACCCCATTCCGGAAGACGTCGTGTCGGTGTTAGAACACTATTGGGAGTGCAAAAACGATGCACCCTTCGACACATCCGGTATGTTCATCCTCCCGAAAAACGCAAGTAACGATAAACATGTCTCCAGTCTCCTCCAAGGTATGGAGTTATTTAAGGAGTATCAATCGTTCGATCACCATATGAAACCCCGCCCCAAGGGGTCACCTTCGAATAAAGTCGCCATCCAAGTATGGTATGACCCCCCCGACTCCGAACGGGCCGTCCAAATCAAAAAGGATTGGCATGCGATCAACGACGTGACCAAGGCAGTATACTTTGGCCCCGCACCTGAGGAGGGCATCCCCAGTCCGGTTGAAACCCGTCGAAAAAAACACTGGTGGTCGGAGGCATTGGATCCCAAAGTTCGCGAAAAACAAATTGCTGCCAGACGGTCAACGAAGTGCATCCGTCGCAATCACGCACAACGAAATACGAATACTTCCCCCGTGCTCATGACGCGAGCCAATCGGGTATACGAAGTCAACTCCGCTGCTGCCCCCGATATGCTATTCAACGCCCGATCAGGAGCGAAGCAATTGCTCACATTGGCAGACTCAGGCGCGACAGGTTGTCTTATGGAAAAGCAAACGGCTGAGGATCTCGGTTTGCACATCCGCCCTTGGGAAAACGAACGCGACGGATTCACTTGCGCTAACGACGGGATTATCAAAATCCGCGGGACGGTCACGCTCCCTATCCACATACAACGATATGTTGGCAAAGTGTTCGTCCATGTCGTCGACAAACTTCCTGGAGGATTATACCTAATCCTCGGATCCGACTGGATGCGCGATGAAAAGGCCGTCCTAGACTACGATCGCATGACATTGTCGCTCAAACGGTACGGCTGCTGTTTAACACCTGTAAACAGGCAGCGGGACGAAACGGCTCATTCCTTCTTCACTATGGCACTTTCGGGCAAGTCAACTGATGACCCAGTCATTACTAGTCGCAAGGCAGCAAAGCTTTTAAAGGCTGGCGCTAACCATGTCATGGTCAATGTCCGCGAATCCCGAGCGGATTTACCGGCGTCTAACGTCACTGCCGATGAACGGGCAAAATTGCTGACTAAACTGCTGCCGTCCGACGGGCCTTTACCTGGTCCCCCGGTGGCAAGCATGGATTTCGAAAATTGGATCCGCGACAACATCCTTGACCACGACGATAAGACGCTCATCTCGGCCAGCGACCTGCGCGCTCTCCAATGGAAGTATCGCAAGGTCTTCAACAATTTGCCTATGGGGACTCCTAACCATCGTGTTATACCTCACGTCATCAAAACGCAAGACAATGCTTACGCGCCATACCGCAGAAATCGTAGCATGAGTCCAGCCGAGACCTTACTGTGTGAAGAATACGTCTCCGACCTGTTGCAGCAAGGATTCATCGCCCCGAGCTCGTCCCCGTACGGTGCGCCGATTATGATCATAGCGAAACCGGGTGGAACGGGATACCGAGTTGTTTGCGATTGGCGAGCACTCAACAACATCACGATTAAAAATAGGTATCCCCTTCCCCGTATTGACGAGACCATTGATCGTCTAGGTGGAGCTACGTTGTTCAGTTCCCTAGACCTCACGTCTGGTTATTACCAAATACGAATTTCGGACGAGGACGCGCCGAAGACTGCGTTCACTACCCCGATGGGTCAGTATGAATTTAAAGTCCTTGGGATGGGTTTGGCGAACGCGCCGGCCAGATTCCAAGCGGTCATGAACCAAATATTCGCGCCCTACTTGCACAAGTTCGTCGTGGTCTACTTAGACGATATCTTGGTTTACGGACGCACTCCGGCTGAGCACTTGGCCAACTTGGCCACGGTTCTCCAGGTCCTCCAGGACAACGAATTCTACGCGAAACTCTCCAAGTGTTCCTTCAACAAAACAGAGGTTAAATTCCTGGGTCATTACATTGGACGCGACGGAATTAAAGTTGATCCGAAAAAGGTTAGCACAGTCCGTGACTGGCCTACCCCGAAAACGG
Organism: Chlamydomonas sp. ICE-L; assembly: GCA_013435795.1. Classification (NCBI taxonomy): domain Eukaryota; kingdom Viridiplantae; phylum Chlorophyta; class Chlorophyceae; order Chlamydomonadales; family Chlamydomonadaceae; genus Chlamydomonas; species Chlamydomonas sp. ICE-L. The sequence continues at coordinate 6,442,176 of JACBWV010000338.1, read as the reverse complement.
CGAAAGAGATCGGCTCATTCCTCGGTTTGTGCAATTATTTTCGCAAATTTATCCAAGGCTATTCGTCTCTCGCTGCCCCTCTTCAAACCTTGTCTAGCTCACGACCCTATTTACATGGGCCATTGCGGTCGCACCAAGACATTGGAGCTGGTCACCCGCACTTTTACTTGGGCCAAAGTAACGGCAGGTGTTACTGCCTTCGTCCAACAATGCCATAAGTGCCAAACGAACAAGCCCGGAAACGCAAAGCCTAACGGTACCATGGTTCCCGTGGAAATTCCTGAGAAATTCTGAGAGTGTGTCTCCACGGACCTCATCACGGCGCTTCCGCCAACGTCTTCTTGCCATGATGCCATCGCGGTATTCGTCGACAAACTGTCGAAGATGGTTCATGTCGAACCTTGTCATACTACGATAAACGCAGAGGAATTCGCTTCCCTATACCTGAATCGTGTCATCCGCTATCATGGTATCCCAAAGAAACTCCTCAGTGATCGCGATGCGCGATTCACAGGGCATTTCGGCGTGGCTCTCCATCGATTAATGGGCACGCGACAAGCGTTTTCGACTGCGTTTCATCCTCAAACTGACGGTCAGACGGAACGCATGAACCGAGTCATCGAGGGCATGATTCGCCACTACGTGGGGCCGTACCACGACGATTGGGATAAGTCCTTGGCGCTGGTGGAATTTGCAATCAACAATTCCTACCAAGAGTCCATTCAGAACACCCCATTTCGGGCGTACCTTGGTTACGACCCTACGACACCGCTAAAGGCTGAGGTCGAATCGAAATGTCCGGCTGCCAACAATTGGTGGGCCGATCACATGGAACGACAAGATCAATGCAAGGCATGCATGCAAGCCGCTCAAGATTGGCAGAAAGCCCGTTACGATAAGCGACGAACGGAGGTTTTCTTCAACCTTGGTGATAAAGTTCTCTTGTCCACCCGCAATATGAAGCTCAAAGCAACGGGTAAACCAAAATTTACGCCTCGTTTTGTTGGCCCCTATACGATTACGGAATGCATTGGTCCACGCGACGAGGTCACCGGAGTCGTCCGGCAAGTCACGGCGTGCCGCTTGGCGTTGCCCAAGATGATGCGTATCCACCCCGTGTTTCACGTGGGTTTGATCAAGCATTGGCGCTCCAATGGCGTTGTCCATGTTGGACAACCGCTAGAGTTCGACTCCGACGGCGCTTCGGTGTGGAATATCCAATGCATCATGCGCGAGAAGTCGCGTGTCATAGGCGCATCCAGCAAACGACGTCTCGAATACTTGGTCCGATGGCAAGACTTCGGTATTGAGCAAGACACTTGGGAACTCGCCAAGGCGGTCAAGAAAAGTGCCCCTCACATCGTCGATGCATGGAATTCACGTGTTACGCCCGTTATGTCCCGACGTACGTCGAAAAAACGGGCCCATCACCAACCCATCGCACTCGACGCATACGACACGGCGGTCAGATTGCTTTATACATAAAGCTATCTTTCCCGGAGTACTCAAAAGGGATATTAAATGGTTCTCTCCGAAACCAACTTGATTCATCAAGTATATTTTGAGCACGGCACATACGACTACGACTGGTATTCACATCCCACCTTTCTTACGATCCGATGCGGGGTCCGCATCTCTTCTGGAAGGGGGGGATTGTAACGGTACAGAACCCTTCACGGGTACTCTGGCCTTCCAGCAAGGCATACGGGTACACCTTACCCGTAAGCCACGTGACGAACGCACATGATACAGTACCATACCCATGTACTGCCTCATCTCTCACAACGCACACGTTGCGTACATAGACACGAGCTACTCGGAACGAACCCTTCTACTCCTTCCACGAAGACGTTCTACCCGATCAACTCTACATCCCCTACTTAGGTAACACCCTACTGTTCTGCTAGCTTACGCATATCGACTTACACATAAACATACATCACATAGACTCTTCCACTAGAATAACCCCCCAGGCTGCTAAGTGCATCCTGAGCTGTTACACCATACCCCACCAAATAGGAAAACAAAAACACCACCAACAATGCTAACTTACTCACCCCCTGGGTAGCTGGTGATGAAAAACATGCACCATGGGAATGTAATTTGGCAAATTCCCATTTGCCAAATGTTTTCCAGGTCTTAACCTGAGTCACTTTGTTCAGGTCAAGGAACAATCACGTTTGCCAAGGTATCCTTGCCATTATATTTAGAGACCTCAAAAATGGAAAAAAGGGCCATTTGCCAACTCTTAATCTTGCCAATTAATCCTGCGCCTACGGGTATATATCAGAAACAAAGCGGAAAGAAATCAGCGAGGAAGTGGTTGAATGCAAGCGAATTAAAACCGATTTGAGGGGAATTATATGCATAACACGGGTCATAACCCTTCCGACACGTAACTACTGGCTGTACTACACACCCGTGGCTACCTACCCCCAGCTTCCAACCAGCCCCCCACCCACCCAACATAAACATATACCAACACACAAGGGTAATGTTGGACAGCCATTTTAAGTGTGTTTGACACCTTTATTATGGCTCTTATACCAAGGCCTTTTCTTTTCAGCTACAAACATAAGCTTCTTGGAAGCTCCCTTAGTCTACCATTGGGCCAAGCATAACAATTTCATGAGCACTATACACCTGACAAATTAGCTTCATGGCGCAGTAGGTTGGTTATGGTTTGGATGAAGAAATAACCTGGGAGCTGCCTAAGAGGTTATGCTAGTAGCTGGAATGAAACGCAATGGATGCACTAGTAGATATATTGTTTGTACTTTGCAAAACCCTTGAAGCATGACTAGCTAGCTACCCATTGTATGTAACATTGTGTGTATGTGTGTGTGTGTGTGTGTGTGTATGTGAGGGAGGTAGGGGGGGTAGGGGGGTGGGGGTTCATGGTCTGCAGGGTGAGGTTGTGTGGGGTGAGTGGGGGGGTAATAAAAAACAGATGTAATTGGGTATACCTGGTATGCCCCAAAATATATGACCATGTGCTCAAACCAACCTGTAGCAGATCGCCTAGGAGTGGCTTGGCTTGGCAAGGACGTCATCGAGATCTGAGCATGCAGGTAGAGAAAAAAACAGCGGCATAATATTTAAAGCGTGAAAGCATGAGGCGATCTGCTTTCGGAATTTTCGAGAGGAGCAGTCGGAATTTCAGAATTTCCGAGAGAAGGGGAAGAGTGAGGTGTAGTCCCGTGCGCGTGGGGGGCTGGAGAGAACACAGGGGTAAGATACGCACACCTGAAATGGGAGAGGCCCATGCCCGTCCCACATCCGCAATGAAACCATCAGTCTGGAAGAACCAGGTCGATGACTAGCTGGCGGGCGAGGGATGCTGGTCCTAGCTGGTAGAAGATGGTGGTCCTAGCTGGCGGGCGAGGGATGTTCGAGCCAGGGTGGTTCGAGCCCAAGGCTGCGATCGACAACGATCGACGGCCAACAAACCTACAATTCGACGTGCGTTGAACTATTTGTTATTGTAGCACATTGCTTTCCCGCTGTGAGTTATTTTCATCCATTCGGTGTTTGCAAATCAGTTGGCCAGTCGCTCCCCTCCGATATCAGGGATTCCTAGATGGCACCTTGGTGACACACCCTTAGGCAGTGAACTTGCACCTCACATAGGATACTAGGATACTAGGATACACATGCACAGGCCCAGGATAACAGGATCACACACACACACTCACAAACAGCATGATGGCACATTACATGACAGCGACTCAGGCTTTGGTGTACTGAATCAAGGGCTCCAGCAGCACCCTGGCTCTTCCATCCGTGCAACTACTCCAGCCCGTGTGTACCAAGCCAACACCAAGGTAAAGCAGAGCCAAACCAAGCCAGCCTGCAAGCCACAGGGGCAACATGTCAAGGTTCACGCTACCTCAGAAAATGTGGACCAAGACAAGGCTGTCACCAATCAGTCACAAGCTCCTTGTGAATCGCTTCAAGTTTGGCTGCCCTCTCTTCTTTGGGGATATGAGCCGCCTTTGTATGCCATACAAAGGCGGCTCATATCCCTAAAGAAGAGAGGGCAGCCGAACTTGAAGCAATTCACAAGGAGCTTGTGACTGATCTGGGGATGGAACAAGAGGTTGCATCAAAGGTTTGTGACAGGGAGAAGATAGGGGTGTGCGGGGGGCAGGGGGGAGAGAGAAAGGAGAGGGAGACAACAAGGGCAGTTATACACGCAAAGTGTAGGGTGGATGGTGCCCTTGGTTGCATCAAAGGTGTTGGAGGGGGATAGTATGAGAGATGAGAGGAGCAGGGTTGTGCCATTCGCGTACGGATTCGGTTTCGGTTTCGGAATCGCACGGTTTTTTGAAGGTCGTTCGGTTGCGTTCGGTGGAACTATAACTTAAAAATGGACGATGAAACGGATGAAATTCATATGACAAAGCTATTTCCTAGAGGCAAACAACTCTAGTTATGAGTTAATATTTTCTCACACACAGCTGCAGAACGTCTCTCCAGAAAGATAGTAATCTGGCCTATGAGATTATTCCGGTCCGAGGTTCAAACCCCCAACTATGCTATGCTGAAACAACCGAGAACGTGGTAAGCTGATGCGGTAGTTTCCACACGAAAAATATTTATTACACGTGCACTGTGTATAGGTACTAGCTGGAAAATAGGTTAGGCACCGAACGACCGAATGCACCGAACGCGAACGAGATTTCCACCGAATGCAAACGCGTTCGGTATTTTGGTGCATATGGACCGAATGGCACAACCCTGGAGAGGAGGGTGGTAAGAAGGGGTGTGTGTGTATGTGTGTGTATGTGTGTGTGTGTGTGGTGGTGTGTGTGTGTGGTGGGGGGGGGTGGTGGTGGTGGGGGGGGGGTTATGTAGGTGGTTGTGGTGGTGGTGGTGTGTGTGTGTGGTGAGTTGGGGTGGGGGGTGGTGGTGGGGGAAGGCTTGTGACAGCTCTGGGGATGGATTGAGGGTTGCACCAAAGGTTTGTGATTGGGAGAAGAGTGGGGTATTTAGGGGGCAGGGGGGAGATAAAGGGAGAAGGAAACAGCATATTATACACGCAGAGTTTAGGGCGGATGGCGCCCTTGGTTGCATCAAAGGGGTTGGAGGGGGAGAGGGGGGGAGAAGACAGGAGGGAGGGGAGAAGGGGGGGGAGGTGTGTGTGTATGTGGTTGTGTGTGTGTGTGTGATTGGGTGGTTGGGTGGGAGTGGTGAAGGGGTGTGTGTGTGTGTGTGTGTGAGAATGTGGGAGGGGGGTGTTTGGGTGGAAGGTGTTTGGGTGGGGTGGTGGCTGGGAACTAGGGGGTTGGGTTGGGTTGGGTTGGGTTGGGGGGGGGGGGGGGGGGGGGGCAGAACCTAAAAGCTGCAAGCGTGTTGACCTCAGTCATAACCTTATACCAATATGCGCCATGGATGCAATGTGCACAATGTATGACATCAGCTGACTATATGCTCATCACTCATATTCAGGTCCTGAAAGCTGCCAGTCCAGCATTGAAATCAGTACTATCTCGAGAGAACTGTCGAGGGTGGATCGTAACTCTGAGAAAGCTAGGGCTGGATGACAGGGGCGTGATAAAAGGCCTACAAATGTGCCCCATAATCCCAGCCTGCTCAGCTGGAGGACGAGAGGAGCACAACATAGAGGTATTGAGAGTGCTTGGGCAAGCTGGTCTTGAGTCAGAACAAGGAAATTGAATTGGTTGAAGCATATTGCATAAAATGTTATATATTGCGCTGTTGCCCTGCCAAAATCCGGTGGGTGGACGCAGGCGCGTAATATATATATAATACCTTATACCTTTATATATATATATAGGTATAAGTTCTTTGTAGGGTCAAAACACAGCCTGCCCTTCTTTCTGCACGATTGAACCCCACATCTGGAGTGAAGGGTATGGGGTAGGGAGAAGGAGAGTGTGTTTGAGAGAGTGCTGGTGGTTGGGGGAAGGTGGGAGAAACATTGTCCTCCATAATCCTAGCCTGCTCAGCTAGAGGACGAGAGGAGAATAACACAGAGGTGTTGAGAGTGCTAGACCAAGCTGGTCTTCGGTCCGGACAGGTGATTTGAATTGTTTGCAGCATAATGCGTACAGGTAGAATGTTTAAACATACATGTTTATTCACATATGTATATAAACACCCATGCCGGACCTGGTAGAGGGTTGGGGGGAGGAGAGAGGGAGGGGCAAAGCAAGAAGGGGTAGTGGAGTAGGGACCAAGGGAGGAGAGTGTGTGCGTGGGTGCAAGGGGGCATGGAGGGTTGATATCAGATACAAGGCATTTTCATATACATGCTTCAAGTTTTTTGTAAACAATCTAAAAGAGGGTCATGCACACACCGAAAACGTCGTTTGCATATAAATGTGCATCCGTTGTTGTAACTAAGTATAAGCCTCAATTGCCCTTGGGCAGGTTTGTATTGGTATTGGTAGGGGGTGGTGTGTGTCTGTGGTGTGTGTGGGGGTGGGGGTGGGGGTGGGGTGGGGGGGGGGCACCACACGGGCTATCCTACTAGTGTATATATATACTAGTAAAGGTGCATGTGTAGCCTTTAACCATAACCATAACCCTAAAACCACCCCACCCCACCCCACCCTACCCAACCTGCATACCATGTCAACTCACCTTCATCCATCCCCACATTATCCTCTACTTTTCCTGACCTCTCCCTGTCCCACCTCATCCACACACACTATATATATCCCCCATCCACCCACTCCAACCACAAACACACACAAACATATATGCATACACAGCAATCCCCACCCACGTAAGGCCCCTGGACCCAGTACCCCCCAGTTAATATTGCCCACACCAAATGCGAAAAAGCAACTCTGAGTATTTATGTGTTGGTCTGATGTGTTTGGGGAGCTTATTTGTGACAAATATATATAGGCGCAATCCATCCGTTTCAATACATATTATAGTTTGCAATACATATTTGACATATAGAACATAATAATAATTTATTCTATATCTATGTGTATACATATTTGACATAATAATATAGAACATAATAATAATGTATTATATATCCATGTGTATACATTTTGTTGCATAACTTGCATGCGTAGTTTGATGTGTAACCTACTGATATGTACCTCCACACACCTCAGGTGATGCATGTACTACAGAAGAACCCCGGTGCCTTGTTGCTTTCCCCGGCCTCTTTGGTGCAGACGCTCGCCCGCCTGGAAAACATGGGCTCCCCCCCCGGAAGCGATGGGGGGGCTCTGTTGAAGAACCCAATTATACTCAACGCCTTCTTCGAGGTGTAACCCCCCCCCCCCCCCCCTATACTCACAAACCACACACACACACTCCCTTCCCTTCCACTTATCAACCCCCCCACCCCACCCTACACACACTGTTGAGGCATCCGATTATACTCACCTCCTCACTGTAGATATCTCCCCACACACCCCCTCCCCCTCCCCCTCCCTTTGTTACTCACCCACCAGGCATAGTTCCTTCTTATCCTATTATTTTTCATTTTTAATTGGCAATAATGAGTACACACATTTCTCCCCCCCCCCCCCCCCCCCCCCCCCCCCCCCCCCCCCCCCCCCCCCCACACACACACTAACCTACGTACCACACACACTCGCTTCCCCTCGCTTTTTCAAGCTCCTCCACTCCTCCTCACTGCAGTTAAACTTGAACTTGGACGTAGTTACGTGGCTTCAGCCTTTAAGGCTGCTCGCTGTCTCCGGCTGTAACATAATCAATCAAAATCAAAGCTATAATATCAAAATGTGCTTTTGATCTAATCTCTTCTTGCAATCATTGATACATACAAGGATCTTATCATGACCTTCCACCCCTGTATTTTTCTTAATATTGCATTGTTCTCTACTCTGATCCTCACTGCAGTCCAATATTGTGGAGTGGTTAACAGCCATGGCCTTTCCTGTACACCTGATCCAAAGGATGATCCTAAACAGGCCCACCTTGTTGATGTATTCCCCAAAGAAGAGCATAAGCCCTATGTTGGAGTACGTGGCTTGGATTGTGGGTTCATAGGAGACGGCTGTCAAACTGTTGACCAAGCAGCCAAATATTTCTGGGTGTCTTCCGACCAGCATCCATGCTAAGCTATTGATGCTGAAGGAGTTGGTTGGCTGCAGCCCCTCATCGATGCTCACTAGGTGGGTTACAGCCTGGCAGGCTCCAAATGTAATATCCTAAAGAGGCCCTACATAGACAGCTGTCAAATTGTTTACCAAACAGCCATACATGGAGTTGTTTGGCCTCAGCCGGTGCTTGGTGTTCACTAGGTGATTTCCCCCTAAGTAGTATCCTACATATGACCTACATAGTCATTGATGCGCACAAGGTGATATGCCCCTAATGTGTATCTGTGTGTGTAGCTGTGTTTATTATTGTTTTTATTTGGGGCTACACATAGCAGCTTGTAGGCAGATTCTCGGGCTGGCTATTCATCTACATATAGTGGATGCAAGCAAGTGCACCTTGAAGCCTTTGTCATGGGCTGTCCATAACAGCTGACATATTCTGCAGAACTTCAGACGCGTTTACACGCTGTAAGTGATGATGCTAACGCTCATGTATACATATATTTGTGTTAAGTATTCATTTGTTTGTTGTTAGGCTAAGAATACAACATAGCCAACACATGTGTGCACGATGTATGTCATGATGCTATAGTTATGGAGGCATTTATTGGGGTTACATGTTTGTTTTTGAAGGGCATAGTATGTTTCAGTTTAGTTCCGTTCGATTTATTATATAATATTTATTATATATACGCTCTTGGCGTTGCAGGTCGTCGTCAACCCTGGTGGTAGCTTGTCCAGTTGAGGTAGGAGACCGCTCCCCACCCGCGTACGGCGGGTTCCCTTAACACCAAGCCCCACCAGGCGTTATCATTACCACAGTGGCTGGCTTAGGGAGCTGGCCAGAAGCTACTAAAAAAACGAACATAAAAGCCATGCTCAGCCACAAGTGCGTGCCACAATTGGTTGTAGATGTCAGACTTGAGCTCTAGCGCACCTAAGGGGGGAGTTGTTATATGTTGTTGCTACATTCCACCACCTTTGCAAGAACATGCACATTTATTTTCACAAGTCGTAATAAACTGAACCCCCACAATGAAAAATCTCTCTCATCTTCGAGGGATGATTACGAGCAATAGCCATTGTCAAAAAGACCCGTATGATGCGCCCCAACAGGACAATAGGTACATATCGGCAAGCAACTTATCCCAATAGTCATTTGTCACGCCCTTGCTTCCATACAGGCTTCAACTTACGTGGTGAGCCTTGGCTAACAATTGGGATAATACTAGGAGCATTTCTTCTCGCCGGGGGCATTTTGGCAGACCATGTGCAGACAAATTGTACAATTTAAGGACGACATGAATGATGAATTCATCCCCAGACTGCGGAGCTGTATTAATGGCAGGGTTTCAAGTTCGAGGTCCATTTATTGTGCATATGAATTCAAGGGGGAGGGGGGGGGGGGGGGGTACAGTTTGAGGCAGTTTCCAACTACCACTGCCATACAAAGCCAGGTCAGCTAGGCCAGATTAGCTGTCAGGCAAAATCAGCCCACATGTCCGATTCTAGAAACTATTGGTTCTTGCTTAGTTGACCAGGATTACCCGTATTTCTATTAAATTGTGTGTATCCTTTGTGAAGAAGGATACATCCCTTGGATATGGTTTGCAGTTAGGCCCTTTCGCAAGTAATTGAATGTCGTGTTTCATGTCCATCCTTCTGTAAGCTAGGCCTTCTCTCCCCATGCCCCAAATGGAATGTAAATAGGCTATCGACATTGCACACACGCCACTAGACTACACCTTCAAAAATGAAAATGAACGTACCAAGTTGCAAGCTTTGTTTGGGTAGCCACATGGCATGTTTGGGGGCATGCATGGAGTACACCTACATGATAGTTATAGCTACCAGGTGTGTGCCGTGGGCCACACACTTGCTAGTATGTGCCAGATTACCCTAGCTAAGCAGCCATATTTGGGCATACGTACCAAGATAAGAAGCACACATGGTGTCCACGAGGCAAATCCAGACCTCCCCGCCCACATTTTTGTGTACTCATTGCACCCCCCAAGTAGGCCATGTGGCTACCCAAACAAGACTTTTAACTTGGTCCGGTGACTTCACCATTTGAAAGTCGCATCCCGGTTATATTTCACCAAGCGGGGCCGGCCCGAGTGCCGATCTCGCGCGTCCACCGAGCCTGGCCTTAGACATGAAGAAAACTGAGGGGGCAGAGGTCACGCTCAACATAGGTTGTGCAGAAATGGTGCGGTATGAAAGATGAAATTCGCCAGAAACGTCGATGGGTATGGTTCCAAGCGTTACCATATGGGAAATCATGGTACGCCCTATCCTAGTTTCATCTCAGGGCTGATTCCCAAAACAACGGGGTACCCCGTATACCGGTATATTGAAACATGCAAAAACAAATTGGGTGGGTGGGTAGGGTGGGGGTGTGTTATGGGGGCGGGTAGACAACATAGGCAACACGAAAACACACACACGTTCAACACAAATACACAAATTAAACAAAAATGTGTACTATTTTTGTTGCAGGCCTACCAGGACATGGGGCGCGAGCGCTACCCCACAACCATCAGGTTGGAGGAGGCTATCGTAGTGTGCCAAGATAGGTGGGACTCCGAGTGGAAAGCCAAGTTTGATGAGCGGTCATTGATGATGCAGGCAGAATGGAAGGTGTCAGGCATTACTGGACTTCCTACTATTGAAGATCATATGGGCAAGGAGGAATAATGATTATTGTGTCTCTCTTCCGTGCAAAACGCAATGATGGAATTGGATTGGACTGTTACATGCTATGGGCTTGATACTACCTACAAACAATAATATTCACAGGTTTTTTGTGGCATATCTCGCAGCTCAGTGCCTCTCGCATCTCCGTGAATCTCGAACCCAGTGCAACTGGAAATCAGTGCATGCAAGGCGATCATGAGAAGTCGAATTGTTAGCCAAGCTATCTAGTATCTAGTAGTTGCGCGCTAAAGGAAACAGTAGTTTGCATTGAAAATCTTGAGGTCACGCATGTATAACGTTAACGCGCTGAAGTGATGGTGGATTCATGCCTGGGTCTGGAAAATCACAAGGGTTCCCCATAGGGGGTAGCTGGGTTGGAGTAATGTGTGATGGTTCTCCTCCGCTGGATTGGTCTGGAAAATCACGGGGGTTACCCCTAGAAGGTAGCCCGACAATAGTAATGTGTGATGGTCCTCTTCAGCTGACTGGATCAGGAACACAGCAGGGGTTCTCCATAGGATAGAGGGTAACCCAAGTACTAATGATGCAGCTTGCCCCCTCACCATGTTGGTTGTCTGCTCTGCTTCCATCATATTCTTGATGAACTGGGTTAGCTTTGCCAACTCTGCTACGATGTTTGTGTATATTTTATGGAGGAACTCAGAACCCCCCTTGTCTTGGTCCGTGTACGCCAGGGTTCATCATTCACATCCGAATACTGGCTTTGATCTTCAAACACCTTGTGTAGGGCGGCATGCAGCCCCTCATTGTCGACGTGAAGTGAATGTTCTTCAACCATGAGTTCCGCATTTATGTTGAGGTAGTGTTCGGTTACTTTCTGCGGTGTGTCGCGGGGCTCTTCATTATCAAAGATACAATATTTTTAGTAGCAACGTCATGTATGTGTGTATGTTTGTTTCTTCTTTCTTTGTGGTGTGCACTTCCGTGTATGGTATCGGTGGTTTGTATACTTCTGTGAGCCTGCTTGTGTATGAACACTTTTGTCGGTGGGTAATTTGTCGGCGGTTAGTTTGTCCATGCTTTGTATCCCCGAATCCTTCGATTGCTTGCAATCATCCAGCCCGGCTGTGTGTGCACACTTCTGCCGGCTGGTAATTTCTCTACCGGTTTTCTGGGGTAATTCATGTCCGTATCAGTGTTTGTAGAGTTTTCTCTCTATTACAATGGCTCAATTGAATCTCTGAATGTTAGTTATATACCAACATATATATATACTAGTGCGGTAGCCCGTGTGGCCGGTGGCCACACCTACTCTCACTAAGACCCCCCCCCCCCCCCCCCCCCCCCCCCCCCCCCCATCCCCCCCCCCCCCCCCCCCAATCATAGTTCGGTGCCCGTTTGGCCTTTGGCCACACCTATTTGGGGCTGGTTACATAATGGTTTACACTTGAAGCCCCCCCCCCCCCCCCCCCCACCCACCCATTCACACACCACCACCACCAAACCACTATCCGCCCCCTCCCCCCTTCCCTCACGTTGGCCACACCTGTTATGGGCTCGGTTGCAAAACGGTTTTCTCTGCAGTGCATGCAACTTAAAACATAGACGGACGCATATCTCTTGCGATGGTCTCCCTTGCGCACCCACAAGCACACAAACACCACTGTACTCCCCCCCCCAACCCCCCCCCCCCCAGTTATCTCCAACCCCACAAACATACTCCTTTACTCTTCCTAACATATTTCCTGACTCCATCCCTTCCCCCACCCCAGCCATCCCACCAGCCCCCACCCTCTCCCCACTCTCATCCCTCCCCTCCCTCCTACCATACACGCACCCACCAGCACACACATACTCCATATCTGCCCCCCTCCACTTCAGCTGTGGGCTTTGCCATAGCTGAAAGGCAAACAGGACGATGAGAATCAACAACGTTTGCGCATCATCCTACTCCACTAAAAGCATCGGACCTGCTTCCCTTCCACCTCAGCTGTGATCTTTGGTCGACCCCACTGAAAAGGCTGAACTTGCGCAATCGCAACTGTATATAACTAAAGCCTCTTCTTAGCAAGCATGTATTCAGTTTGGCCGAAGAACAATCCTGTTCACCGCAACTGCTCCCGAAGTCAAATCAATATGGGACTTGGAAACATCGATAGGTTCATCCATTCAACTTTGCCGCTTGCTCGCTATAGCACAACGCACAGCGACGACATGTTTCTCGATGCAGTGGGAAGAAGTTACAGTCAAGTTGCTGATTTGAGATGTTCGGTCAAGTTAGGGCGAGAATGCTCAGCAAGATTTTTCATTCGGTCAACTTTGTTGCGTACTTGCTATGGCACAATGCGGTTTCTCTATACAGTGGGAAGAATTTGCAGTCAAGTTTGTGACATGGGATGGATGCGATTCGGACATTTCTGACAAGTCCGCTGACTCACCACGACACCTCCCGTTGTGCGCAGCGATAGGTCTCTTGACGCAAGGGAAAAGTCTTGCAGAGATGCAGGGGAAAAAACTTGTAGGAAGATGAACAGTAGCGCTGCCGAAATCGGGTGGATGAAGTCGGGCAGAAAAAGGAGAAATCGGGTGGGATGCGCGACAAGTAGAATACACAGGAGGCGAAAGTTGCATAAGGCAGAATTCCCAGGAGGCCAATTAAGCAGAAGTTAGTCGAAGCAGGAGGGATTAAAAGCGTGAATTGGCTAAGCGTGAATTAGCTGGGCGGGAAATGGCTGGGCGGGAAGTCAGTTAAGTCGGTTACGTGATGACACCACCACGACCACCACGACCATGATTTTTTATATATATATACCCCCAACTACAAACCTGCAGCTTCGTCTTCTCGTACAGTTCCCCAGTCGAGACTCGGTCAACTCAGGACAGCAAAAATCGCAGCAACGTACTTCATATTCTATACAACGAAAAGAGCTTGCAAAGATGGGATGATCGTGGCAAGCGCGAGAGTGTCCAGGGGGACGGAATGGCCATGGCGATCTGAACAAAGGTAATTAATCGCAACTGGATGCCAATCACTACGAATGTGATGCGATGGCATGGCAAAATTGCGCATGCGTGAGATGGATGGTGGCAACGCTCGCAGACGGAGAAAAAAAGCATCACGATATGAAGGTCTGGCTTGATTATGATCCTGGCATAACTCCTCAGACTGGGCAGCATAGTCTTGGCGCCTGGATTGGTTACCAGCTTCGTGTTCCTCCTCAGGCACGGTAGCTCGTTCCTGACTCCTTGCGAGATTACCAGCATGACGTAGCGCCAGCCAGCGCGGGCATCACGTCGACGCTTGTTGGCTATTTCCCTGTCTTCCTTGCTCTGGCAAGCGCGCTTTGAGCGCTGGCTGGCGGTTTTGCGGGCCCTCCTGCCCATTAGGACCGTTGCCATGCATCATGGTTGCATTATCCGTGAAGAACTGAAAGCTATTATTCCGAGCGCCATGCCATGCCATACCATATGAGGGTCGGCTGGTGACCTCCGAGGAGAGGATCTTCTGATTCTAAATGTCTTGCCGTCATAGTATCGGAGGCAGTTGTGGACATGCTATGAGCGCGCGCGCTTAGCTTAGCGAATCTGCAGTTTTGGTATTTGAAAATTCCGCTAGGCGGGGAGTTGCTAGTTGGGTGAACGAAATGTCGGTTGCAAGTCGGTTACACTTCGCACGCCCATGGCACGTGGGCACGCGATGATGATACCACCACGACCACCGCGACCACCACGACCACGACCATGATTTCTTTATATCTATCTATATATATATATATATATATATATATATATATATATATATATATATCTATATATATATATATATATGTTATATATGTTTTATGTAGCATTTTTTACAAACTCTTGCCCATTTCATTCTCTTACTTTCTTCCGCATCATGGTTCAGATAGTTTCAATCCTCCGAGCAATTCGAATTCTTCATCACTTTCTCCATCCTGACATGCTCATCTCATCACCGCACTCTCTTTTAATTGTATTGACGATTCTTAAGCACGGCGCCGCGTTTTTGGCTGCAGCAGGTTGGATCCGATGCATGTTTAACTCGATTTTTTTCAAACTCAACTGCACAAGAAGAATCCGTTTTCTTAGCGTCATCGTAAATTCGGACCCTGAGAGTCCGCTAGCCGTTGTTCGCAGCCTAACTTTCTGCACGGTCACAACCCACAGCTAGAGTTCAGCTAGAGCACAAGGTAGGGAAAAAAAGTAATGATAACGCCTGGTGGGGCGTGGTGTTAAGGGAGCCCGTCATACGCGGGTGGGGAGCGGTCTCCTACCCCAACTGGACAATCTACCATCGTGGTTGACGACGACCTGCAACGCCAAGAGCGACCAAAGGGGGAGTCGAACCCCCGACTCTTCATTCATGAGCAACCACAAGGTAGGGACGATAGAGGAAAGTGTATATGCGTTACATTGGTTTAGGAAAGGCATGGTGGTGGTGGTGGTGTGTGGGGGGGGGAGATTGTGTGTGGATGGGGTGGGGTGAGGGGCAGGGAGAGGTCCAGGAAAGTAGGGGATACTTTTGGTCTGGCTTGGGGTGGGTTGTAATGGTATGCGTGTGTGATAGGGATGGGGGGCACAGCTTAAGTGAAGGGGAAGATGAAGGGACATTGGTGTACTTGTGTGCATGTGGGTGCGCGGGAGATACAGGGAGGGGAGGATTGCTTGAGGGGGGAGACGTCTGGAAGGTGTGAGGGCAGGGGGGGGGGAAAGAGAGGGTGTGGCAATGGGGATGGGGGGCAGAAATATTTGAGGAAAAGTAGGGTATCGTGCAGGTTTGGGGGGCTGGGGGGGGGGGGGGGGGGGCATATATTATGGAAGGGAAGGGGGCATGCATTACATTTGTTTAGCTGCAACGGGGGGGAAATGTCTTGACTGAGTGCATGTGAAGGGGGAAAGGGGCGGGTGGGAGGGGGGGAACATACAAGGGCCTGACCCATCTTGTAAACCTGAGCAGACTAAAGGACCCGGGTGGTTGGAAGGAGGCCACCGGCCACATGGGCAATGTACTAGTATATCTGTGTATATTAATAAATCATGGTCGTGGTCGTGGTGGTGTCATAGCATAACATACTTAACCGACTTCCCGCTTAGCCAATTCCCGTCCAGCTAATTCTCGCTTTAATCCCTCCTACTTCAACTTCCGCCTTACTTAGCGTCCTTCGAATTCTGACTTAATAAGGAGGATGATGTGTTAAGCATGTCTTTTCACCACTTCAAAATCCATTACACATAATCCTTCCGATCACAGTCGGGAGCATCACGTTGTTCAACTTGTCTTCCAACCCATAATCTAACTGACTTGTACATATTTCGTTTACTCTTGCAGGTGCCTGGCAAACTGATCGACTTGGTGATCATCGACCCCTGTCTCACTGGCGATGAAAAGGGACCGTTGTGGCTCGTCGATGAAGACTCTTGGAGTTCGACTGATGTGATCGACATGCTGCGGAACTTAGCAGGCCAGAATCGGAAGTTTGCCTCAGTGTGCCATGTGGTCGTGTACACCAACCAAGAGGAAGGCAGCAGGTTCCTTGTGGCTTTCAGAGAAGCTGGCGTGGCTGACATTCGCCTTACCCACATTACACGCATGGGGCCAGACTTCAAGACACATTCCACCAGCATCGCCATCTCTGGGATCTTGCATCAAGGTGCGGGACAAGCGGGCCCGTCCTCGAAAGCTTCCATTTCTTCTTCTGGTCTTGCCGCTGCCATCACGGTCTTCCTACCGCCTATTGACGCACAGAAAAATGCCATTGGACGCCCCGACATTAGCGGCTGCTCGATGAGTCCCAAACAAGTTGGATACCGCAGGAGAAGTGTCGCCGAATTCCGTCACTTTGTGCGGGAGCTTAGCTCCGTTCGCAACTATGTGATGTGCATGCAAGCTGGCGATGCCTCGGGCATGCTAGCGGCTTTGCTAGAGAGGAGGAACGCCATTGGCTTGGACTGTATCACTCAGAAGCTTGGGGCTGCTGCATGGCGTTTGAACATGTTTGCAAAAACGGAGCAGGCTATTCTATCACGTCTCGAAGCCTGTACTGATGCAGATGATGAAACAAGGGTGAGGACGGCGGTACTGGTTCAGGAAGACATTGACGCAGAGTTTCGCGACAACCCTGCTGAGCCCAGTGAGGAAATGATGCAAAAGCTAGAGACGTGTCTCCAGACATATCGCGAGAAGAAAGCCGCAGATTGGCCTGAGGACGAGTTCGAGGCCTGCAAGGAGAAGGTTCTGGAAAGCTGCATCAGTGCAGGAACAGTAAAAGGGCTGATAAGGACCAAGAAGTTAGATTTAGCCCTCGTTGGGTTGCGTGCCAACTTGTTCCCAGAGCAAGACGAGTCAGTTAGCACATGATCTGTCAGCACTAAGTGCAGAAGTTAGCACCAATGGACTTGTTGGCAGCAGTGCAACATTAGCATTGTGCACAAGTTTCACGAGTGTACTTGTTTGCACCATCCAACACACATTTTGAGTGATTTCAGGATTCTAGGATGGCAGGTTGCAGATTTCAGGATTTAAATTTGTGTTATGTACATAATGAGCTTATGAGGTATGAAATTATGAATAATAAGTCCTGAGTTAGGAGTTATTAGTTCTGACTTGTATAAGGTACATATAAGTTCTGAGTTGTGAGTTATAAATTATGAGGTACACATAAGTACAGATTTCGGAGTCGTAAGTACTAAGTTGTAATTTTGAACTGTTGAGTTGTGAGTTGTGAGATAAATAATTATGAGCAATGCGTTCAAGACTTTGTAAACAGCTTTCACCTTCCTCTTGACTGTCCTCTACAATTGATTTTGTATTCCAATACTTTCTCTCTCTCCAAACGAGCAAATCAATGTTACAATTGAAATTGAAGGGAATAGTCTCTTTCTCAGGAATACAACAAAACAATCTTACAAAATAAATTGTAAGATGTTTTCGTAAAAGCCACAAAAAAAGCAAAATCAATTAATTTGCGAAAACGATCTTACAATATTTATCGTAAGATTTCAGTAAAATAAAAAATCCGTTCGGAAGCAGGAACGCCCATTTTATGCGACCTCTGCCTCCTTTGTATTCTGCCTGTTGCGCATCACGCCCCATTTCTCCTTCTTCTGCCTAAGTTCATCCATCTGAATTAGGCAACGCTTTAGTCCGTCTTCCTACAAACTTTTCCCCTTGAATATCTGCAAGATCTTTACCTTGTATCAAGAGACAGATCGAGTTGACTCAAGAGCTGTACGGGTGAACAGGATCGATAGGTCTTCGACTGAACTGAATAAATGCTCGCGAAGAAGAAGCTTTAGGTATGTACCTTTGCGATCGCGCAGTTTGCTCAGTGGGGTCGGCTATGGATCACAGCTGAAGTGGCAGGGAAGGTCCGCAATTGCACTGGTCTGATGCTATCAGCGGAGTCGGATTATGCGCAAACGTTTTGGATGGTTTTGATATGTAGTCTGCTCTTCGTCCCGTTTGCCTTTCATCTATGGCAAAGCCCACAGCTGAAGTGGTGGGGGGCAGATAAGGAGTATGTGTGTGCTGGTAGGTGAGTCTAGGAGGGGAGGGATGGTAGTGGGGTGAGGTGGGGGAGCTGGTAGGATGGCTGGGTGGGGTAAGGGGTAAGGGCAGGAATTATGGCAGGAAGGGTAAGGGAGTATGTTTGTGGGTGGGGTTACATTGCTGGGTGGGGTGTGGGTGGAGATAAATGGGGGGGGGGCGGGGGGCGTCAGTGTTTTTAGTGGGGGTAACATCATGATTTTGTGTTCATTTCAGGGTTGGGGGGGAGTACAAGTGTGAACCATTTTGTAATCCAGCCCAGAACAGGTTTGGCCAAAGGCCTAACGGCACCGTACTACGATTGGGGTGGGGTGGTTTTCTACGTGTCTGGAGATGTGGCCACCGGCCACACGGGCTACCGTACTAGTATATATATTGTCCAATTGACAGTGAGACTTGAATGATTTTGTTATCTAGTTATTGAAAAAGCAGACCAGCTCTAGAGCTGCCTGGAAGGTAAGGGGGGTGGATCTGCTTCCATCGCCTGGTAGCAAGCGTGCCATGGAGCTGCCTAGAAGGTAAGGGGGGTGGAAATGCTGCCACCGCCCAGATACCACGGACATATCACGAAATGTAACTATATAATTGTAAACGTGCACCCACAAACACCCATCAATGCCCACATACACTCACACACACAAACATTTACACCCATATACAACAAAATAGAAAGACCTTCACCCACAAACACTCACACACACACTTACATCCACCTACTTCATCATACACATAATCATCATACACACACATTTCCACAACCAACCCACATACACTCACATACACATGGTAACACTTGCGTTCAACCGCTAGCTCCCACCCATCCCACATAGATCCCGAAATACTTGCGTACGACCACTCGCACCCACCCATTACCACGCACATACAACACTAACATTCAAGTACACCCTCATACACCCCCACACACAATACACACACACACCTCAAGCACCCACAACATACACCAACATCCCCCCCCCCCCCCCCCCCCCCCCCCCAAAAACACACACACACACACACCTGCATCCGCAACCCACACACACTTAGGTAACCTTACACCCACAAACCTACACACACCTTGACCCCAAAACACCCACTTGAACCCACATGCACCCATACCAGCACAGCACACAAACATCACGTACTCACACCCACAAACATACAAACTTAACATGCATGCATGCATACAATGTTAGTATTCAAGTTTAACGTGCATACATACAAAGTTAATATGCATGCATGGTATTACCAATATCCTATGCCTTCTTACGTTACGACAAATCAAGATCATCATGTGGTCTGCAACATATAACCAACTTTGAGCAGGTCGCTTGGCTTGGAAAGGCCGTCAATCTATATCTCAGTGGGTGGAGGAAACGGCAGCGGCAGAGGATTCCCGCATGGAAGCATGAGGCGATCTGCTTAATAGTGCTTGTAACTATCGCCGATCGGATTAACTTACGTCTCCTAAGCGCGTGTCGTAAGCGACACGAAAAAACGCTTTTGCAGTCACGGGCAGGGCAAGGGTCGAATATATTAGAAACTTGGTATGCAGACTGCGAGAAAGGGTGAGGAGCAAGTCCCTGGCTAGGAGGGAGGCTGGGAGTTTCTAAAGGAGTGGGGTAACCGAGTAAGTAGCTAGTCGTAGTCTTGTAGAGTCGTAGCGGAATAACATACAACACATTCGACATTTTGTGCGGAGGATCGTGACCGCTGCGATGCTGATAAATCTAGCTATGCGCACTCCAACTATGAGCCATATGTTTGGCTGCGGAGGTGCTCGGGATCGCACAAACACCTGGAGAGACGGAGACAGACTGAGAGACAGACTGGAGCAACGTGGGGCTTCAGCCCCCGGACACAGACGGTGGCCCCCCGGACCCTGGGGTGGTCCAGATGGGGCCATGGCGAAAATACAACATTTTCGAGAGGAGAGTGTGGAGGTGTATTGCCGTGTGCGTGCGTGCTGCTGGAGAGGGCACATGCGCGCACATGCACATGGTGGCAGTAAAAGTGAACCCAATCTGACCCTCATCCATGCCGCTCTGTTAATTTGGTTGAGGCTGTTCTTTTACTTTCTCACGCTGCGCTGGTTGTTTGTCTACTTCGATCAACTAGCCGACTGCTGCATTTAATTCTACGTTGCCAATAGCTTGCGATGTGGGCCTTCTAGCCGAGACCTTCCATTTGCAGTAACAACTTGCTTTTT
>JACBWV010000338.1:6334185-6416685 GCA_013435795.1 Chlamydomonas sp. ICE-L | reverse complement strand
TACTATTCAGACATCGAGGTCTGACTTCCAGGAGACATCTTACGATGCCTTGGGTGAGGCGGGGTAAATGATATTTGCTACTAAAACTTTAAGCAACTCCCTTTAGAATCACCTATACCTGGCTTGGGTTTTCACTTAAGCCAGGGGAGGGACTTACCTTTGTCTTTACTCTATTCAGCCAAGTCACCTTCATTATCCTTAAGGTAAGTTAAAGGTAAAGAGGCAATTCGCATTCGATTGAGACGAGGAAGCGGCGTAGACTATCCCCCTAATCGAAGTCCTTAACATCTTTGAATCCGTAAGTTCGCGCTATCCGCTCTCGGAAGAGGGATAGGTAGAGCCTACCATTTATCCGAAGTCATCGTAGGATTCCGAGAAGGGGGAAAGTCTTAGTTGAATATGACTTCGGAATATGGGCAGCAACTCATAGCGAATGAATTTGGGGAGCTTCACTTCCTGTCGAGCCCTAGCTAACTCCCTCCTTCAGCGTCGACCTGGTTGCAGTGCCTAATCCACTGAAGAACGAGCCATGTATAATATGCGTCCCTTGAAAATGTAGGTATATCGCTGTCACCTAGCAATTACGAATGTTGCACACGCGTTGCCAGCTGAAATTCGTGCCCAGGCCAGCTCCCACCTCCCCCAGATTTGAACAAAGTGCAGCGCCTACTCCAGCAAAGAACGAGCCACATCCAGCGACCGTAAATAAATCGCATGCCCTGTGAACTATCTCAGGATTGTAGAGTGTTAGCCCAGCGCGCTTGAAGCGCAGCTGAGGTGTTTGGCCTATTTTCAGTTTTTAAGGTAATGTAAAGCAGACACAAGGTGCCCGACGCCATGATTTTGCTTTCACATCCTCCTCCTGCACAACTGATATCCTATCGAAAAGACAGCAATGCTATGGAATCGTTTAAAGGCGTCATTGAGGCACACAAAATAGGCAGGCCCCTGGCCCACGGCAAAAATACAGCGGCCCATGGCAAAAAGACGCAAGCGAAAGCCATACTACCACACGCGAGTACCCACACACATACACACACACATACACATACGAACCCACCCACACACACATGCACACCAGGAGCACCACCACCACCAAAACATTACCCACTGATACCCACCCATACTTACCCATTCACCCACCCATACCCATACATAGCACCCATTCAACACTCAAAACCACCCATTCACCCACTCATACTCACCCACCCGTTCCCTCCCACCCGTACCCACCCACATTATCCATCCATACACCCACTCATACTCGCCCACCCATACCAACCAACATTATCCATCCATACACTCACCCATACACCTACCCATTCCCTGCAGGGTCATAAGTGGTGGCAATGAACTGCCCTAGTCAACACACATTCATTGGTGGACTTTAAATGTCCAATTTGGGAATCTATACGATACATGCAATAATAGGTCCATCCTCTGAGAAAAACGATGGGCCTAACTGAAAATTTGGAAGCTGGGGCTCCTCCACGTAACTACAGTGATCATTTTGATATCCAACCAAAAATAACCCAAACCAAACCAAACCAAACCAAACCGAACCAAACCAAACCAAACCAAACCAAACCAAACCGAGCCAAACCAAACCAAACCAAACCAAACCAAACCGAACCAAACCAAACCAAACCAAACCAAACCAAACCAAACCAAACCAAACCAAACCAAACAGGTCCTCAAACAAGGTGCACGTCAAAAGAATTCAGTTATGTCCTTGGAGAACTGTCGAGGGTGGATCAAGACTCTAAGACAGCTAGGGCTGGATGATAAGGGAGTGATACAAGGCCTTATGGGGTCCTCCACAATCCTAGGATACTCAGCTGCCGGACGAGAGGAGCAGAATATAGAGGTGTTGAGAGTGCTAGAGCAAGCTGGTCTTCGCTCTGAACAGGTAATGGAATTGGTTAAAGCACAATGCATGCACGGTAATACATATATATAACGGGTCGGGTTCGGGTCGCGGTCGGGGTTGGGGTTGGGGTCAGGGTCAGGGTCAGGGCACCATCGCGTAACCACTAGACATGGGTGTGCGAAGTGTAACCGACTTCTGACCGACTTTTTGTACACCCAAGTCCCTGCCAAGCAAAATGTTCAAATACCAAAACAGCAGATGTGTAAGCTATGCTTACATTTTGCTTGAGACGAAAGTGGTAATTCGAACCTTCTGACCACGTTGTCGGGCGCCATGCCGCTTTTCGTTTGTGATGGCATCATCGCGGATAATAATAAGAAGAAAACATGTATATTGTTATATATCTGGATACATATACTTTCATTTTAACTCGTATCGCATGTGATTGCGTCAGGATTATGATTTTAATTTGGATTTAGGAATTCGAATTCCCTAATGAAATTATAGTAGCTCATATTGTTTTTGATTGCGTCATTGCACACATTAAATATTTTCTGTCACATCCACCTCCGCCCACAAGCAGCAAAGTTTGGAAGGTATTTGGTAATAAACAATATCTATGTATATATGTATATTCCTGCAAATCAATGTCTGCTTGCCAAAAGGCTTATCGAACCACTGCATACAGTTCAAAGACTGTTATCAAGTATTTAAATGTACATGAATAGCTATACAAATGACAATTCACCTTCTAATGTCACTTTTCCAACACCCAAACTTGATAATTGACCGACCAATATCCAATCAAGATCTTACTTATCTCCATAAGTCCGACCCTGAGTGGTACGGATGGTTTTCACCTATTACCTCAAGTCAAAAAAAAACTTTTGTTTGCTAATAAGTCACCTAACCACATCAGTTCAACATATAAATACTCAGAGTTGGGTTCTCTCAGGTTGTGGGAAGCAGGCAAAGCAAAACATGTGGGTTTTTTCACTATTGGGCTCCCTAAGTCGGTACGGATTTTACGTAGAAGTGGAATGGAGCCTATCGCTATCAAAAACAAGATGATAAAATAAAAGTAGGTAGCCCTATTGTGCACATCTTTCCTCATAATTAAGTGTTACATCAGGCTTTGGATGGCAGTACATGGGCAGTACGGGTGAATATGAACCCCAAAAATACTGATTATTTACATATTGTGGTCGCCCTAAGTGTGGTACAACGCTGCACAAGCTAAATTGTTTCATTGAGGGTCTTATATTTGTATACTGAAGCGCAGCCTTCGACCTTGTGGTAGGGGTTTGATAAGCCTTTCGTTCCGCGGTAACATGATTCGGAATAGCTCGCGCGGCCTCGTGTCTGGCTCCATCTGGATTTGTACCACAATTTATCGCACATCTGATGTACTGCCACTGGCCTTCTGTACAAGGCTGCTCGCGACCGCATGCGAATGCGGACCGGAAATACAGGTGCGCGTAGCTGACACAATTGCGCGAAAGGTAGACCAGACAGAATTTGATTGCGAGCATTTTGGGACTTTCGGCTCAGTACCACAATCTTGTACCAACATAGGACGTTTTTGGACTTAGGCACCTATGGAGATACATGTCGGATGTTGAAGTTTAGAGACTATGAAATCCTTTTTTTTTTTTAGTGGTATTTTCGGGGGGGGCATCAAAACCGATGGGGGGAGGCACACGCTGCTAATCGTCTCCGATTTGGTAGTAGACCCCGAAACCATTGGAAACCGTTTAAAAAAGTGCCTCAGAGCTGAGGTATGGGGGGGGCCCAAAGAGGGAGGGGGGGGGGGGGGGGG
Organism: Chlamydomonas sp. ICE-L; assembly: GCA_013435795.1. Classification (NCBI taxonomy): domain Eukaryota; kingdom Viridiplantae; phylum Chlorophyta; class Chlorophyceae; order Chlamydomonadales; family Chlamydomonadaceae; genus Chlamydomonas; species Chlamydomonas sp. ICE-L. The sequence goes on along the minus strand of JACBWV010000338.1, from coordinate 6,412,996 downwards.
CAAGCTGATCTCAAAATGTATTCACAACTTCTTCGTTTGTGGATTGCATCTAACGTGCCGAACACCATCGAAAATATTTTGACGAAAGATTTAGGAATCTGCAATTGCTGGTGGATTCACCCAGGGTGTAATTAGTGGATGTACTGGATGGTACATCCAGTGTGGTACGCCACCCAGAACTTCACACCCAGAGCCGACGAGTTCCCGACTTAGGAGTTGGAAGTTCAAGCAGCAGGAATTCACGCTTGTTTACAGCAACAGATGAAACTAATTTGAAGGTCAGGGCCACCTGCAATGCCGTGGTTCAGTGCCCCCCCCAGCAACAAGGCCAACCTTAAGTTGCACCAGGCAAGAAAGCAGTACAAGGCAGCCAAGGCATCCAAGTCTTGCTGTTTTCCCCTTTCAAGGTTCATCAAACCACTGCCTGGTTTCCGGCCAAAGCCCCAATCAGTATTGGAGCCAAATATCAGGAGCCTAGCCATAAGCGCCAATGTAGCTGAACTGCAACTGGATCAGGCCAGACAAATACTGTACTATGCGGGTGTCAGGTGTTTCACTACCTGAGGCCCCTTCAGCCCCACGCTGTTGTATTTCCTGAGACTCCTGTGACTGATGTTATTTATGAACTACACTTTCTTAAAAATGGAACTACAAATGAAATTCACTATTTGCATCATACCTATTATTACCGGAGATACTTTCGTGTGGGTGGGTGGGTGGGTGGGTGGAGGATGGGTGGGGGGAGAGGGTGTGTGTGTGTGGGTGGGGGTGGGGGTGGGGGTCAGGGGTTGGTTATACATAAGCCAAACCACGTTTTTAAGATGGCCAACTGATAGAGCTCGACGTGAGGGTCAGTATACACCTAACTTTCATGACATGATTATTATTGGTGAGGAAGATATTGGCCTTTTAAGCCAAAGGGGGGGGGGGGGGGGGGGAGGGTAAGGGCACACACAAAACTTCATAGCTTAAGGTGTCAAAACAAACTTCTTGATGGCCCCCTGGGTATTTGGATTTTGATTTCTTTCCGCATTCATGATACCAACCTGAGGCCCAAAATTATACAATGGAGGCTGTTTCGCTCTATAAACATATTAGGACACATGAAATTTGTAAATCATCATCAGTGTGTTTGGGGTTGTCTTTACTGCCCAAGCGCTAACTTCCAATACCTGTTTCCATAATGACTTACAAAACATGACATGCACAACAATGCTACCAATGTAGTATTTAAGGATACCATGTTCCGACAAGTGTGGGGTCCGTACCATTTCTGCTTAAAACATGTCCCCCATCAGGGTAGTATTAAGGATACGTACATGCTTCACTTCATATTACTCACACAATCTGAAAAAAATCAACTCTGAGTGTTTATGTGTTGGACTGATGTGTTTGTGGTGCTTATTTGTGACAAATACATGTATTTATGCTAGAGGGTGTAGGCGCAATCCATCCATATCAATACATCTCATAGTATGCAATATATGTTTTATATATACAAAATAATAACAATATCATATATTTGCATGTATTTCCATGCGCATACATTTTCAAATATATGTATACAAACATATGTGTTATATCTGGTTATATATGTATTAATTTCCATGTGCATACATTTTCAAATATATGTATAAAAACATGTGTTATATCTGGAAATATATGTATTTATTTCCATGTGCATACATTTTCAAATATATGTATAAAAACATGTGTTATATCTGGAAATATATGTATTTATTTCCATGTGCATACAATTTGATGCAAGAACTGCATGGTTAACTTGATGAGTACCCACACACCCCTGCAGGTGGTGCACGTACTACATAAGTTCCCCGCTGTCCTATTGGTCCCCCCAGCCTCTTTGGTGCAGAGGCTTGCCCACCTAGCAGACATGGGCTTCCCCCCTGGAAGCAATGGGGGCCTATGTTGAAAAAACCTATGATACTCGCCTATTCAATGCAGGTATGCCTCCCCCCACCACCACCACCACCACCACCAAAAAAAACATAACAAACACACAACCCTTCTCATCCCATGATCCCCCCCCCCCCCACACACACACACACGCACACACACACACACAATGTTGAGGGAACCAATTATACTTGCCTCCACACATCACGTATGCCCCCTCCCCCGCCCCCCCCTTTACTCACCACCTATCAGACACACCCTTATTACAGCATTATTCATTTTATAATTATCACTAATATGTACAGACCCTTTTGTGTATTATCTCCCCTCCTTTACTCACCCCCCCACCCCCACCCCTACCAAGCTCCTCATGTCCCCCTCCATGGAATTCAATTTGGACTTGAGCTTAGTTACATGGCTCCTGCGTAAGCCTGAGGCTGCTCGTCGTCATTGGCAGTAATTTAATCAATTAAAATCTAAGCATGATGATCAAAATGTGCTTCATCTAATATTTTCATGCAATCATTGATACACACAACTTCTCATGACCCACCACCTATGTATCGTTCATACTAAGCAATTTTGTTTTACTCTCCTTCTAACTTCAGTTCAACACTTGATGCTCACTAGGTGGGTGGCAGCGTAAAAGGCCCCTAATGTAAGATCTTAAATCGGCCCTGCTTAGACAGCTGTCAACTGTTGACCAAGCAGCCATCAATTATTGAATACACGGCCGATCAGCATCCTTGCTAAGATGTTGACGCTCACAGAGGTGGTTGTATGCAGCCTGCAATTGATACTCACTAGGTGGGTCGCAGGCTTTAATGTATGATCCTAAATAGGCCACCCTAGTTGGTCCAGAGTCTTGCTTAGCTGTTAATGCAAGCCGACGGAGTTGGTTGGGTGCATCAAGTTCATGATGCTCATCACTAGGTGATTCTCACAGGCCCCTAATGTATGATCCTAATAGGCCTTTTTGGTTGGTCAAGTAGACATGCTTAGCTATTGACGCTGGCAGCGTTGCTAGGCTGCCGCATGTACTTGATGCTCACTAGGTAAGTTGCCCCTGATGTATGATCCTAAATTGGATCCACATAGTCCTTGATGCTCACAAGGTGAGATGCCCATAATGTATGTGCGTAGCTGTGTGTAGCATTGTTATTATTTTAGCCCATGCATAGCATCTTCTAGGCAGCTCCCATGAATATTTAACCACAATATATGTATACATGGACGTTAGCATCATCACCTAAAACAAGCACACACCCATTGGTCAAACAATATTATTGGAAACCTAACTCAACTAAACTAAACCATATTATACGTCAACAAAAGTAAGCTCTACCCTTGACCATCAACTAGCAACAGGGATATGCATAAGGATTTGGGCATGAACATTAAAAATCGTGGCACCGATGCCCAGGTGTAGAGTTTGGAATTGGGGAAACATTAAAATCGTGGCAGCCGATGCCCAGGTGTAGAGTTTGGGATAGTGGAAACATTAAAAATCGTGGCAGCCGATGCCCAGGTGTAGCTTTTTACAAGGTGGAAACTTTATATATCGGGCGTCCTTTTTGGCTTGGGCAGGCACATGAAAAAGTTTCAGGTAGGTTTGAGAGGGGGGTGGGGGGGGAGGGAAGGCTAGATGGCTGGGATGATATCAGCATCAACAACCATAAGCATGAAGCATGGTCGGCATAGCTCTGACGGAGTTCGACTTATACCAGACGAGGCGGGGGAGAGGAGGTAACGGGGAGGAGAGGGGGAGTAGGGGGAGGGGGAGGAGCAGCTGGAGGGGGGGAAGGATGGGGACCTGATAGGTGGGGGATGGGATCAGTAACCTATAGAAGCATTGACTCAAGCAAGACAGGACAATCCCGACAGGCCCAGAGATGGAGGTTGCTTAGGCGTCGACAGCTAAAAAGACAGCCATCGAGCCAGCAAAACAAGCAAGCCAGACAATTCTCGAGACAAGATCATCAGTGCACTCTGGCGCACATAATCGGGTCGAGGCCTGGGATGGTGGATGCCCAAACGACGACAGCTAGATTGCAAAGCAAAGCAAGCAAGCAAGCCAGACAATTGACGAGACAAGATCAGAATTTCGCGCGCAGTCCAACAGTGCACTCTGGCGCACGGATTCCGGTCAAGGACTGGGCTGGTGGATGCTCAAACGACGACAGCTAAATTGAAAGCAAAGCAAGCAAGCTAGACGATTCACGGGACAAGATCATAATTCCGCGCACAGTCCAACACTCTGGCGCACAAAATTCGGTCAAGGGAAAAAATCTTGATGCGGATGGCACACCTGCGTTATCCGCAGTATCATTGGCGGTGCCATCATCATCAATCACGACAACTGTAAGAGGGGGGAGAGGGGGAGGGGGGGGGTCAGCAAATTATAATTGGTGCAGACTGGAGCATTGAATCTCACAAACAAGCAAAGCAGAACACCGAAACGACACCGGGCACAAGGCATGGATAGGGGAGAGCATCACCGAGCAAAGTCGCGCACCTGTTCTCGCCTTGGGGGTGGTCGACTACGGATGGGAGCTATGACAAACCTTTAGCCTCCGAAAATGGTTCCCCATTTGCCTGGGGGTAGGACGTTGGACCTTGCGTTTGTCGGCCGACCATCGATCACCTTCTTCTTCTGCATTTGCAACCTGACGGCTAAATGATGGAATCCTTGAATGTGTCAAGAGTTCGTCAATTTATACGACTGCAAGGACAGTAACCGCGGGGTCGGGCTGTTATTTTGTTTGAATTTGTCGGTGTGTGTTCGTCGCGTGGTCGTCGCGTGCTGGTGGCAACGTGGCTGTCGCCCAGGTGCCACCTCACCAACTTGCTGGTGAAAGCGCGCGATGCCCTCGAACTGTTAAAACATTAAAAATCGTGGCACCCGATGCCCGGGTGTAGCATGTGGGAAGTTGGAAACATTAAAAATCGTGGCACCCGATGCCCAGGTGTAGCTTTGGGGGAGGTGGAAACATTACTTATCGTGGCGCCCGATGCCCAGGTGTAGCTTTGGGGGAGGTGGAAACATTCCTTATCCTGGCGCCCGATGCCCAGGTGTAGCATTTGGGAACCTGGAAACATTAACACACCTGGGGGCGCGATGGACCAAAACGGGAATAAACATTATATATCGCGCGTGCGCGATATATCGTGGTTATGCATATCGCTGACTAGCAACCCTTAACATTTCTTCCCAACCGTTGTCCTCAGGAATTACACCATCGTCACCATCGGCATGCACACACGCATTGGACCAAGGTGTATCCTATTGAGGGAGTTGGGATTGGCAGAGGATCTAGATCTCGTGTACAAGTCTACGTGGTTAACAAAAACAGCCGTGACTTTGCTACATGGCCCAACTAAGCTTGTACAGGTGGTGTGTTGGAGTGTTGGAGTGAAAGAGGGAGGGGGATGGGGTGTTGTGGTGGGGGATGTGTTCAATTGTTTGTGTGTAGGAGTGAGTGGGAGGGTATGTTGTGGTGGGGGATGTGTAGGTGTTTGTGTGGAGGACTAGGAGAGAGGATACGTTGTGGTGAAGGATGTGGAGGTGTTTGTGTGGGGGAGCGGGGGAAAGGGTGACTTGTGGTATGGTATGTGAAGGTGTTTATGTGTGCTCAGGGTAGGAGGTGCGGGTTTGCTACACAGGCCACGCTTGTGCACATACGGGGTATGGATGGGAAATGTGGGTGTGGTAGAGAGATGTCAAGGGGGTAGGGGTAGCAATGATGAGGAGGGGGTGATGTGGTAAGCGGGATCAAGGGTGGGGGGGGGGAGGTGGGGGGGGGGGGGGGGGGGGGGGGGGGTAAGACAGCAGAGACAACACACACACACGCTTAGCACACATACACCAATTCAACACATGCACAACCATCTTGTTCAGGCCTACCAAGACATGGGGCGCGAGCGCTTCCCCACTATGAGCAGTTTGGAGGACGCTATTGTAGTGTGCCAAGAGAGGTGGGACTTTGAGTGGAAAGCCAAGTTTGATGAGCAGTCATTGATGATGGAGGCGGCATGGGAGGTGTCAGGCATTGCTGGACTGACTGCCATTGACCATCAGATGTGGAAGGAGAACAAATGAGTAGCGGTTATCTTGAGCATGCAATTCACGGCATTGCACGTGCATTGCTAGACTGCCTACCATTTTAGATAAGATGTGCAAGGAGGACAAATGATTATTGCGTCATACTTCCGTGCAATGTGCAATGATGGGATTTGATTGTTATATGCTTTGGACTTGAGACTGATAGCAAGTTTCTGTGACCATTGCTCTTACTCTAGTCATGGTGTGTATAAGTTAAATTCTCGATTTCCGGCTGCCTCTAAGCCTTTTACCCTCCTGTCTATCCGTATTGAAAATTTTGGCAAACCCGGGTAAATTTTGCGTTTGCTGTTGCTGCTGCAATTTGCTGTGCACTCTCGATCAGGGCCCCTGCTCGCAACCCTGACCGAGGACGATTGTCCAACTCCCCCAACAGATGGACAGAGCCCCGACATGGACATAGTAGTACGCATGACTCACAGCATGACTCACAGGTCAACCAAATTCTGGAATGACTCACAGCTCGATTTCCGGCTGCCTCTAAGCTAGCCTTTGGCGTTTTTTTTTTTTTTTTTAGTTGTGAAAGGATTTTCACCCCAGGAGGTGGGTCTCCCGACACAAACCAGCGACACAGAGGATTCAGTTTGAATGGTGGTGCCACTCCTACAATATGCAAAGCGCATATACCCTAAAGCGCTTTCGTTGTTACAAATGTGCTGGGAATGTGTTTGTGTTTTCTGGAAATGAATGAGGGTGACGCTAGCCGCAATTTCCACTGTTGGGAAGTGCAACATGCATATGCCAATTGTGGGCTAGATGGTGCTTATTTATATATACATGTCAATAATCCTGATTTCCGTTGTGGTCTTTGGATACCACGTTAACACCCAACTTTGGGAAGCATGTCGGGAATGTGAGGAGGAGAGTGCAGTTGTTGGCAAGGAGGATTGTTACATGTATACTTGTGCAAGTCGGGAAATTGGAGATGTACGCAAACAATGTTTGAACTTGTGACGAACTATAGGCGGGGAAAGTGCATAGGAGGATCTTCTGGGAGGATAAATATTTAGGGATCCGCATATCATATGATGTTGGCCAAAGGTGAGTATGATATCATATGATATCATACAAATTGCATCATATGATATTGTATTTGAATGGTACCTTTAGCCTAGCCAGACTACCAGCATCATATGATATCTTATGATGACATGATATCGTATGATATCATATTGCCGTTCCCTATATATATTTATCCCTCCCCATCCCGCCTTATTCATGTGCTTATTCAATCTTATATGCATGGTGTGGACTTGACATTGGAGGGGTATGCCTTGTGGTACCAGAGGGCATCAGTTGTTGGTTAGGGTGTAAAGGGGTGCGTCTGGTTGTAGCAGGGGGCAGCAGTCGCCACATTCTATCTTCCCCAGCTCCTTCTTCCCCATCTTGCCTGCTTCATGCATGTGGCCTTATTCAGGCTTATATGTTGTGGACTTGATATTTGAGGGGTATGCGTGGTGGTAGCAGGGGCATCAGTTTCAAACCTCCTCACAGAGAAAGCTTAACCTACTTAACTTGTTACAACGACCTATAATGACACACAACGAGCTACAACGACCTGAAATGCTTGGTCATGTTTCCATTGTGTGGGATATTTTCTCCTGCCTCATCCCGCATGCTTCTTGTGGCCTTCAGGCTTATATGTTGTGGGCTTGACACTTTATTTGTGGACATTCAAACTTTCTTGCTGCACTTTCATCACCTTGCTTGCTTGTAGCCTCGTTGCTTTATTGCGTGCCAATGACTATAGAATGAGAATGTTAATGAAACCTAAGTCACAACATGTGCACGTGTCATGCAGAAAAAAATGCAATTCAATGCAAACAATCACCTAGGAAAAACTGCTTGACGCCCCCCTTGCCGCCCATCTAGGTACATGCAAGTGCAACGTAGTTTGATTCAAAAATAGCAGCAGTCAGCCAGGTGTTGGCAGGGGGAAGAAGTTGCTGGTCAGGGTGCCAAGGGGTGTGCCAGGTGGTACTAGGAAGCAGCAGTTTCTGAGTAGGGCGCCAAGGTAGGGGTGTGTCAGGTGGTACCAGGGGGTTGCAGTTGCTGGCCTAGGCCAATGGTTATGCATGGTGCCCGCTGGGGGCAGCAGTTGCTAGTCAGGGTGCCAAGGGGTGTGCCAGGTGGTACAAGGGGGCAGCAGTTGCTAGTCAGGGTGCCAAGGGGTGTGCCAGGTGGTACAAGGGGGCAGCAGTTGCTAGTCAGGGTGCCAAGGGGTGTGCCAGGTGGTACAAGGGGGCAGCAGTTGCTAGTCAGGGTGCCAAGGGGTGTGCCTGGTGGTACAAGGGGGCAGCAGTTGCTAGTCAGGGTGCCAAGGGGTGTTGAGGTGGTCCAAGGGGGCGAAGTGGTCAGGGTGCAACGGGGGGCCACGGGTTGGTACAAGGGGGCAAGTTGCTAGTCAGGGTGCCAAGGGGGTGTGCCAGGTGGTACAAGGGGGCAGCAGTTGCTAGTCAGGGTGCCAAGGGGTGTGCCAGGTGGTACAAGGGGGCAGCAGTTGCTAGTCAGGGTGCCAAGGGGTGTGCCAGGTGGTACAAGGGGGCAGCAGTTGCTAGTCAGGGTGCCAAGGGGTGTGCTAGGTGGTACAAGGGGGCAGTAGTTACTGGTCAGGGTGCCAAGGGGTGTGCCTGGTGGTACAAGGGGGCAGCAGTTGCTAATCAGGGTGACAAGGGGTGTGCCAGGTGGTACAAGGGGGCAGCAGGTAATGGTTAGGGCGCCAAGGGGTATGCCTGGTGTAAGCATGGGGCAGCAGGTGTTGGCCAGGGTGTCAAGGGGGGTGCCAGGTTGTACAAGGGGCTAGCAGTTGCTGGCCAGGGAGCCAAGGGGTATGCGAGGTGGTACCACGGGGCAGCAGTTGCTGGTCAGGGTGCCAATTCAAGGGGTGTTATAGGTGGTATCAAGGGATGGTACCAAGGGGAAGCAGTTGGTGGTCAATGTGCAAAGGGAGGTGACATGGGGGCAGCAGTTGCTGGTCATAGTGCCAAGGGGTGTGCTAGGTAGTACCTGGGGGCAGCAGTTGTTTGTTAAGGTGCCAAGAGTTGTGCCAAGTGGTACTAGGAGGCAGCAATTGCTAGTTAGGGTGCCATGGGGTGTGCCATGTCGTGTAAAGAGGTAGCAGTTGCTAGTTAGGTCGCCAAGGGGTGTGCTAGGTGGTACAAGGGGGCAGCAGTTGCTAGCCAGAGTTTCAAGAGGTGTGCCTGATTGTACTAGGGGGCAGCAATTTCTGGCTAGGGATCCAAGGAGTATGTATGGTGCTAGCAAAGGGCTGCAGTTCCTGGTGTGGGTGTCAAGGGGTGTGCCTAATGGTTAGGGAACGGCAAATCATATGATGTTGACCAAAGACTAGTATGATATCATATGATATCGTACACAAATCATATGATTTAATATCATATGATATGATGGTCAGGCCAAAGTAACCTAGTCAGACCGCCGGTATCGTATGATATCATATGATATCGTATGATGACATGATATCATATGATATCATATTGCCTATCCCTACTAATGGTACCACGGGGCAGCGGGTGCTTGCTAGGGATCCAAGGGGTATGTATTGCTAGGAGGGGGAAACAGTTTGTGTATAGGGTGTCAAGGGGTGTGATTGATGGTACCTAGGGCAAGCAGTTGCTGGCCTGTGTGCCATGGGGTGTGCTACGTGGTACCAAGGGCCAGCAATTGTTGGTCAGGTAGCCAAGTGTCAAGGGGTGTTCCCGGTCATGCCAAGGGGCATCAGTTGCTGACCAGGGTGCCAAGGGGTGTGGCATGGGGGGCAGTAGTTGCTGGTCAGGGTGCTTAGGGGTGTGCCAGGTGGTACAAGGGGCCCGGAGTTACTGGTCGGGGTGCCAAGGGGTGTGCCAATTGGTACCCGGGGGCAGTAGTTGCTGGTACGTAGGGGTGCCAAGGGGTGATATAGGTGGTACTAGGGGCAGAAGTTTTTAGTCGGGGTGCCAAGGAATGTGCCAGGTGCTACCAGGGGCAGCCAGGGGGTGTGACATAGGGGAAAGTAGTTGCGGGTTAGGTTGCCAAGTGGTGTGCCATAGCCCATGGGGGGGCTCTCTAGTACTTAGTGTAAACGGCGGTGCAATTGCTTTCCCGCTAATTGAAGCATCACATGGTATACCACGTAGTGATTTAGCATGTGCTACTGTCAGAGGCAAACCCTCAACCATACTCAGTGACACCTTTGCAATTGCAGTGACACCAATTGCAATTGCAACCTTTCAAGATATGAGTTTCTTGTATGCCCAAGTCGCTCATGCCACATCTTGGCCTCACGAGCATTGAAGGGGGTTCCCGCATACTTGAGCACCTAACAAGGTGCAAATTCAGGCATAGATGTTCAAAGACAAGTGTAAGATTGCACGTGGTAGACTCTAGTTGGAGTGGAGGGGACTTCCCATGGGGTTTTTTCCCCTTTGGTGGCAGTGCAAAAGTCACTTGATAATATAACTTTGCAATCAAGAGACCGAGCTATAGCATTTACTGATATGTAGTTGATAGGGCATCCTAGGATCCAGAGTACATCATCCAACGTAACGGGAGCTTGAAGCTCATCACTGCATATAACAATACAGACACTTGGGCCTTCTGAAGAACTCCATTCCCAAATATAACTGAAGGTGTATATATAAACGGTACATACTAAGAGAGAATACATATGTCACTAGTATTGTATTTACCTGCGCCAGAATCAAAATGCCAAATATCACCTGCTGTCTCAGAACTATCAAACTCCCAATGTGGAGCATAATAGATCAAAACAGGTCAGATTTCCAGGCATCCCTAGGATTACACGATCAAGGCATTAAGTGCCTTCTGTTATAGTCCGGCTTGTTCGCCGTTTCTAGAGTGGCCTAGAGCACCCAGGTCTTAGTCCTTGCTGCGCTCCCTAAAGTGCTGATTGCCGACTATGGTCACGTGCACTGCTATGCACGGCAAGGGCCAGGACGACAGTGATGAATAAGGGAGGTCAGGCGTTAGAGAGCAAAGAGGGGCAGGAATAATGGCAAGGGGCAAGATCACAGTGATGAGCAGAGCAGGGTAGGTGTTAGGGAGTAAGGAGGGGCAGGGATAATGGCAAGGGGCAGGACGACAGTGATGAATAAGGGAGGGCAGGCGTTAGAGAGCAAAGAGAGGCAGGGATAATGGCAAGGGGCAAGACTATAGTGATGAGCAGAGCAGGGTAGGTGTTATGGAGTAAGGAGGGGAAGGGATAATGGCAAGGGCAGGGCGACGGTGATGAACAAGGGAGCGCAGGCGTTAGAGAGCGAAGAGGGGTAGGGATAATGGCAAGGTGCAGGAGGACAGTGATAAGCAGAGAAGGGCAGGTGTTAGGGAGCACAGAGGGGCAGGGACAATGGCAAGGGGAAAGACGACAGTGATGAGCAGAGCACGGTAGGCGTTAGGGAGTAAGGAGGGGCAGGGATAATGGCAAGAGGCAAGGCATCAGTGATCAACAAGGCAGGGAATGCGATAGAGAGAAAAGAGAGGCAGGGATAATGGCAAGGGGCAGGACGACAGTGATGAACAAGGGAGGGCATGTGATATAGAGCAAAGAGAGGCAGGGATAATGGCAAGGGGCAAGACGACAGTGATGAGCAGAGCAGGGTAGGTGTTAGGGAGTAAGGAGGGGCAGGGATAATGGCAAGGGGCAGGACGACAGTGATGAATAAGGGAGGGCAGGCGTACGAGGGCAAAGAGAGGCAAGGATAATGGCAAGGGGCAAGATTACAGTGATGAGCAGAGCAGAGTAGGTGTTAGGGAGTAAGGAGGGGCAGGGATAATGGCAAGGGCAGGACGACGGTGATGAACAAGGGAGCGCAGGCGTTAGAGAGCGAAGAGGGGCAGGGATAATGGCAAGGGGTAGGAGGACAGTGATGAGCAGAGCAGGGCAGGTGTTAGATAGCACAGAGGGGCAGGGACAATGGCAAGGGGAAAGACGACAGTGATGAGCAGAGCACGGTAGGCGTTAGGGAGTAAGGAGGGGCAGGGATAATGGCAAGAGGCAAGGCATCAGTGATCAACTAGGCAGGGAATGCGATAGAGAGCAAAGAGAGGCAGGGATAATGGCAAGGGGCAGGACGACAGTGATGAACAAGGGAGGGCAGGCGTTGGAGAGCAAAGAGAGGCAGGAATAATGGCAAGGGGCAAGACGACAGTGATGAGCAGAGCAGGGTAGGTGTTAGGGAGTAAGGAGGCTCAGGGACAATGGCAAGGGGCAGGACGACAGTGATGAATAAGGGAGGGCAGGCGTTAGAGAGCAAAGAGGGGCAGGAATAATGGCAAGGGGCAAGACGACAGTGATGAGCAGAGCAGGGTAGGTGTTAGGGAGCGAGGAGGGGCAGGGATAATGGCAAGGGGCAGGACGGCAGTGATGAATAAGGGAGGGCAGGCGTAAGAGAGCAAAGATAGGCAGGGATAATGGCAAGGGGCAAGATTACAGTGATGAGCAGAGCAGGGTAGGTGTTAGGGAGTAAGGAGGGGCAGGGATAATGGCAAGAGGCAAGACGGCAGTGATTAACAAGGCAGGGCATGCGATAGAGATCAAAGAGGGGCAGGGATTATTACAAGGGCAGAATGACAGTGATGAACAAGGCAGGGCATGCGATAGAGAGCACAGAGGGGCAGGGACAATGGCAAGGGGACAGATGACAGTGATGAGCAGAGCAGGGCAGGTGTTAGATAGCAAAGAGGGGAAGGGATAATGGCAAGGGGCAGGACGACAGTGATGAGCAGAGCAGGGCAGGCGTTTGAGAGCAAAGAGGGGCAGGGATAATGGGAAAGGACAGAACGACAGTAATGGGCAAATCAGGGCAGGCGTTTGAGAGCAATGAAGGGCAGGGAGCACGGATAGGGGCAGGATGGTGATTAGCAGAGTATGGCCTGCGTTACAGAGCAATGAAGGGCAGGGAGGACGGCAAGGAGCAGGACAGTGACGTGCAGAGCAGGGTATGCGCTAGAGATCAATGGAGGGCAGGACATAGACATAAGCATATAACATATGCAGTTACATCTCATGTCCACCTGGCTGCCACTGATGTTGGTATGTGCGCAAGCACAAACGTTAGCGGAAACGCCAAATAGTTGAGTATACGCATTAAAGGTATTGCACTCGCAGAAAGAAGGCTTATTCGCCGTGAAGGGGACATCTTATACCGAAGCACACCCACGCGATTTTTTTGGCAACGGCAAGTGGCGTGGCTTGCCCCTGCCCACCCCATGCACGGCCCTGAGGTGAGTTCTGTGTGGTAATTATAGCACAAGTCCCTTAGGGGAATGTTTCATCCATTGTGATTCTCAAATGTTTCGCCTTGAATTTCTGACGACAATTCTGCTCCCAAACCCATGTATGCGCACATGTTTGGATGGTACAAATTTAAAGTGTTGGAAAAGGTTACCCGTGAATTGTAGCTTTTTGCCAAAAAAACACAAACCTTAGCTCATTTTCTCCAATTGCGATGCTCATATGTGCTCCTGTGAGAATTTGTCCGGTATAAATAAGTCTTATAATTGATGTAAAATATATAATGTTCAAGTTTTGTTGTCTTTCATGCAACCTAAATTTGTTTTGTTGACGAACACACTAACGGACATTTTCATTGGGGTATCGATCTGATGTGGTTGGGCAACTGTATGCCAACACATACTGTATTTGAACTGGAGGCCATAGGCTAAAACCATGTGATTCAAGCTAACCAAGACTTAGGCACTTCCATAGATATGAAAACAGTATTATATCTGTATACATTTTAATGCATGACCTGCATGAGTAACTTGATGTGTAACATAGCGTCGGTAAGTTTTGCTGTACTGAACCATTCTTGTTTCAAGAGGAAAACCTCTTGATTCACCCCTCTTAAGTAATTCGGGCGCCAAGAGGCAATTTGCTTGAAAAATGCCCTCTTGAATCCCTCTTATTTAAGAGGTTAATCAAGAGGTGTCTTGTACGTCTATTGATTCAAGGTCACTTGTTGAATTCTTGTTTCAGTGCAGAATCAATAGGTTGCCTTGCATTTGTCTTGAATCAAGATTACTTGCTGCTCTTAAATAATTCGAGCGCCAAGAGGCATTTTGCTTGAAAGCAGCTTGCTTGAACCGTTCTTATTTAAGTGGGGAACCAAGAGGGTGACTTTTGTGTCCATTGATTTAGGATGACTTGCTCTAGGGGGGGACGTATAGGGTTTGGAAGGCAGTTTTATTTTTACATTTAACTAACCAGTAGCAAAGTGATGTCGCGGACTCAGCAGCCAAATAAACCCAAACCCATCCAAACCCAACTTCCTAATAACCAAGCCCAACTTCAACCTAACCTCCTAAGAAGACAAACCCACCGACCCTCACCCAAACATAACCCAACTTCCTAATAACCTAACCCAACTTCATAAAACAACCTCCTAAGCCAAATTGGTGATTTCATTTGGAGTACACAAATAAGTTTTAAGGCATTTTAGGCCTTTAAGTGATAAGTTTTAAGGCATTTTAGGCCTTTAAGTGATTTTGTGTCGGATCACAGGATCAAGTTGCAAATAAGTTTTAAGGCATTATAGGCCTTTTGGTGATTTCTTTTGGATTACATACTAAACCCTACAAACCTACTCACCAACCTACCTACCAGCCAGCCGGCCTACCAACCTACCTAGTAGTAACAACCTACCTACCTACCTACCTAGTATCTCCCTACCTACCTACTTACCTAAATACCCACCCACTTACCTACTACATACCTAGGTGCATACCCCACCATACATAACTACCTACATACTAAACCCTACAAACCTACTCACCAACCTACCTACCAGCCAGCATGCCTACAAACCTACCTAGTACCCACCTACCTACCTACTTACCTAAATACCCACCCACTTACCTAACTTCCTATCTGACTACTAACACACATACAACCTATCAACCTAACTACCTACTTTCCCACCCACCCACCTATCTAACTTTCTACCAGACTACTAACACACCAACCTACCAACCTACTTACAAACCCACCTTTTGCGTTGCGATACGTAATCGTGGCCCCTGCTTGCAACTTCTGAAAGACCAAGTGCTTGCTCTCCTCAAGGCAGTTACCTTGCACAGTATCCTTGCCCAACACACAGAAGACAAGCTGCTTGTGCACGTGATTTAGCATCACGGTGTCCGGGTTGTACACAAGGGTGTCCCCCATCTGCATGTCATGCTTCCAAAAGCGAGCTGTTGCATGACCTGATGAGCGAGGTTCAGCCATCCTGTGCAACAAATAAATAGGAGCAGCATTACAAGGATGGATGGGGAGGAAGGGAGGGAGGGAGGGAGGGAGGGAGGGAGGAAGGGAGGGAGGGAGGGAGGGAGGGAGGGAGGGAGGGAGGGGGGGGGGTGAGGGAGGGGAGGGAGGGAGGTAGGGAGGGATGGAGGGAGGGCTTTACTTTCCTTTTCTTGTCTTTCTTTCTTCCTTCTTGTCCTTCTTTGCTCCCTTCGCTCCCATGGATGGATGGATGGATGGATGGATGGATGGATGGATGGATGATGGATGGCTGGATGGATGGATGGATGGATGATGGATGATGATGGAATGATGGTGGATGATGGATGGATGGATGATGGGATGGGGGATGGATGGATGGTGGATGGATGGCATGGATGGATGGATGGATGGTGGATGGAGGATGGAGGCTGGATGGTGGATGGATGGATGGATGATGGATGGATGGGATGGATGTATGGACGGAATTGTATGGATGGATGATGGGATGGATGATGGATGGATGGCTGATGGATGGATGGATGGATGATGGATGGGGAAAAAAATGTATGGATGGATGGATGGATGGATTGATTGATGGATGTGATTGATGATGGATGGAATGGATGGATGGATGGATGGATGGATGGATGGATGGATTGATGGATGGATGATGATGGATGGTGGATGTAGGCCGGCCTGGAGGGCTGGATGCTGGATGCGGATGGGCTAGATGGTTGAATACTGCCAAACTAAGTATGCACTCTACTCAATGCCACACTGCGGGTACTTTTGCGAAGCTACTAAGCATGATCCGTTTTGTAACACTGCCGGGCTACTATACTCTACGCTACCGAGTATGCACTCAATTGTTACACTGCCAGCAACTATACTCTAAACTATTGGGTACGATCCCTATTGTAACACTGCGGGGGTCCATATTAATAAGTATGATCCTAGTTCTTGTAGCACTGGCGGATATAATACTCCAAGCCACTGGAGTCTGATCCGTATTGTAACACTGCCGAGCTTCGATACCCAAACTAAGTATGCACTCTTCTTAATGCCACACTGCCGAGGATGATGAGTTGCGGTGAGCCTGGGAGAGAGATGGAGAGAGAGGGAGAGAGAGAGAGAGGAGAGAGAGGAGAGAGAGAGAGAGAGAGAGAGAGAGAGAGAGAGAGAGAGAAGAGAGAGAGAGAGAGAGAGGAGAGAGAGAGAGAGAGGGAGAGAGGAGAGGGGTTTGCCTCGCGAGAGCGGTACGGTGGTATGGTATCAGTACAGGGAGGCTTCAAACATTCAAACGCCCGTAACGGCAGGATACAATTCGAGGCCTCTACGATTCATGTCATTTCAGAGCTGCTATCACTCTGCACTCGCGTAGCTCCATGTCATGATATCCCGTAAACTGTCGAAGCATGAGCAAGGTATAGCGACAGTAACTCAGTCCGCTTCGCGGCCATGCATGATCCCTGAGTAGTCGTCACGGCCATCATGGGTTGTCGTCGGGAAAGCGTGCTCACCCACCCACCCACCCTTATTTATTCGCAGAACCCCTCGGCTCGCGACTTGTCAATTGGCAATTCTGGATGCAGAGTGCAATTTACCTGAGGGGATGGAGGTGAGAGCGAGTTGAGGGACGATCATCACTCGTGGCTGCGCCTGCGAGTCCGAATCCGTGTTGTGATTAGCGATGGTGTGTACTGAATGAGCGGTGGGAAACAACTGCAAAACCGAACAGAGGCGAGGCCACTCATGTTGTGGGGACTGTTGGGATAATTTGTAGGTACCTTACTCCGGTCTGCACAGTGGGCGCTGATCATCACTGAGGGGGGGGGGGGGGGGGGGGGGGGGGGGGGGGGAGCAACCACTTGAGTTGACTGTTGGTGGTGTCGTCGGTTTGAATGAAGGGGGGTCACCAACCCCCCCTGTGTGTTGAGTTAGTTGACTGTTGGTGATGCTTCCAACCCCAACAGGTGATGCTCCAACCCAACAGTGGTTGGGGTGGCGATAATTTGTAGGTACATAGGTCTGTGCGCCGGCCGTCACTGCTGGTCGTTGCGATTGGCAGGTCGACTACATTCGTGAGGTTCGAATTACAGGCGAAATGACAACTGTGTGTGTTGACTGTTGGTTGTGTTGCATCTCCAACTGCTAACCCCCCCCCCCCCCCCACACACCACCACCACACACACACAACACACCACACCCATCCCACCACCCCCACACCCCACCCCCCACCCCCCCCACCCCAACACTAACCCCCACCCACACCACCCCACCCCCCACCCCCCCCCCCCCAACCCCTTTGCAGCCCCCCCCCCCCACACCCACACACAAAAACCCCCACGAGTACCATACACAACAACGCACACCCACTGACTGGCTCACATGTTGCGGCTGACTCTTGGATTGCCACTGACTTGGCGTGACGGTGCTCAGACTGCCAGACAAAATGCCCCCACTCACGACTCACACACACCAGTTTAGCCCCCCCCCACCCCCCCCCCCCCCCCCCCCCCACCCCCAACCCCCCCCAACCCCCCCAACCCCCCCCCCCAAACCCCCCCCCCCCCCAACCCCCACCCCCCCCCACCCCCCCACCACACCACACCCAATCACCACACCCCAACCCCCCCCTGAGTCTGTGCACCTACTTGGCGTATGCATGTGTGGGTGCGTTGCTGGGCCCATCACCTGTGAAACGGAAGGGTACTAAGGTGTTTGGAAAGGCCAACACATGCATATGCGGAGTGCTTGCCTGCATGCCATGTGAGTGTGTCTGCGTATGTGTTGTCCTATGCCGACGCCTTGAACCGGATGGGTTCTTGGTTGATAGCGATGACGGACTAACACTAACACCCACTCACACATGACATACATGCAAGCAGGTGAGGCTAGACATTTATTTCCCAATGATTGTGGTGCACAAGTCCATGGTGCATGCTGAGGGTACATGCTCTGTCACACATGTGCGCAATATATGGTATGCGGTATGGTTTAGGGTGATTGCATGGAGGGTGAGAATTCTGCACCCTTGCCTGTCTGTCTACCTACGATACATGTTTTCATTGTGCTGTCGATCAGTTACCCATTGAACACATGCACCCTGAAACTGAAACTCCCACCTTGTTACTTACTTACACATGTATTCTTTTGCATGCTCCATGCATGCCCAAGAGTATTGACAACGGCGGTCTGCCCTTGGCATGGGAATAGTGGACATCTATCTACCTTACGGATGGCCTAACTGCCCTATGATGGATTCGAGTTTCAGCCTTCATATAATATTTGTTATCCATTTAATATCAATTTATTTTTGACATGTTTTGGTCAGGGACAAGTTCAACTATGTTGAAGACTAGTTGAAGTTGAAGATCCCACACTCATTTTTAATGCAATGGTGTCCCAGGCGAACTCTAAAGTTTGGCCTGAGGAATTCAACGGTGTCTCCTGTCTCCTGCGGGTGCTCACTGGGTGCTCACGGGTGCTAACGGGTGCTCACTGACTGCCGACAAAATACCCCCACACACACGCACACACACACCAGTTGAGCCCCCCCCCCCCCCAACCCCAACCCCCCAACCCCCCCCCCCAACCCCCCCCCCCCCCCCACCCCCACCCCCACCACACCCAACCACCACACCCAACCACCCACCCGCCACCAATTGCTCCTACCCCCTACTAAAAATGATCAATGATGCGCAGGTCAAATCACTGCATATACAGAAATAGTGGGCATGCGAAACAGCCAGAAGGTTTACCAAGGCAAGTGGTGTAGTGTGTGTTGATTGTCTGTTATGTGTGTAATGTGTGATTTACCGCCTGTTACAAGTGCATGCCATCCCCCCTGAGTCTGTGCACCTACTTGGCGTATGCATGTGTGGGTGCGTTGCTGGGCCCATCACCTGTGAACCGGAAGGGTACTAAGGTGTTTGGAAAGGCCAACACATGCATATGCAGAGTGCTTGCCTGTATGCCATGTGAGTGTGTCTGCGTATGTGTTGTCCTATGCCGACGCCTTGAACCGGAAGGGTTCTTGGTTGATAGCGATGACGGACTAACACTAGCACCCACTCACACATGACATACATGCAAGCACGTGAGGCTAGACATTTATTTCCCAATGATTGTGGTGCACAAGTCCATGGTGCATGCTGAGGGTACATGCTCTGTCACACATGTGCGCAATATATGGTGTGCGGTATGGTTTAGGGTTGATTGCATGGAGGGTGAGAATTTCTGCACCCTTGCCTGTCTGCCTACCTACGATACATGTTTCATTGTGCTGTCGATCAGTTACCCATTGAACACATGCACCCTGAAACTGAAACTCCCACCTTGTTACTTACCTTACACATGTATTCTTTTGCATGCTCCATGCATGCCCCAAGAGTATTGACAACGGTGGTCTGCCCTTGGCATGGGAATCGTGGGCATCTATCTACCTTACGGATGGCCTAACTGCCCCTATGATGGATTCGAGTTTCAGCCTTCATATAATATTTGTTATCCATTTAATATCAATTTATTTTTGACATGTTTTGGTCCATGTTATATGTTTAAGACTAGTTGAAGTTGAAGATCCCACACTCATTTTTAAGTGCAATGGTGTCCCAGGCGAACTCTAAAGTTTGGCCTGAGGAATTCAGCGATGTCTCCTGTCTCCTCACACGCCTCCAGCTGTCACCAGCTGTTTTGTCACACGCCTCCAGCTGTAAAGCTGCCTCATGTCTTCGGCAGTAACAAATTGATAGCATTATACTACCACAAAATACTGTATGTGGTACATGCATCAATTCTAAACACGGGTAGACGAACACTCGGTAACAAGGCACTAGCCTGCAAATCCAAGGTACTAGCAAGGTGGAGATACGACATTTTTGGCCTAGTTGCGCATTGTCTCAGCCAGCAAACATTTTTAAAACATGAACATCTTTTTCAAGGGCGAGATTAACAAGAGTTGGACAAGGTTACAGCCGAAGTATGCACATATCTAGCGAACAGATGGCTGTAATTAATGACAACGTCACTTATTGTTACATGTTGCAATCAGCATACGTATGGTAGGCCCTAATAGCAAGCCCGCTATTGTAACCGGGCGACAATCGAAAAGCAAGCGGATTGCAAGCGTGTTTGCACCCCCACTTGCTGCAGTCGAGTGATAAGCAGGTTCCAAGTGGCTCGCAAGCGGGCTTACAAGCCGCTTGCTGCAAATGGCTTGCAGCAAGCGCCTGCAAGGGTCACACTAGTCACCGACGCATGTACTCTCTCTCTCTCTCTCTCTCTCTCTCTCTCTCTCTCTCTCTCTCTCTCTCTCTCTCTCTCTCTCTCTCATTCTCTCTCATTCTCTCGTACTTCCTGAAACGCTCCCCGGTATCCTTGCTTCCTTTCTTTCGAGTCGACAGGCAGACGAGCATTTATAATTTGCGGAAGCTGCTCTTGCAAGCGAGCTCCAGGGTAAGCAGTGATGCTTGCAGTACACGCAAGTGCGTTTTGTGAGTTGAAGCCAGCGCTAGACAGCATGCGCCGGGAAATGCTACCTATGGGCGCTGTGCTCCAGCAACTAACTAATTGAGTTAGTGCACGATGGGCGGGAGGAGACTAGGAAATCCTAAGTTCACTGCGCCCTACCTGCGGCCTGCACAAACGGCACACATGCACCATATGGTGAAAGCGAGCTCCATGGTAAGCATTCCATATAGCTCCCTGCTTGGCTGCTCGCTGATGCTGATGCTCCGCGAATTTTGATTTAGCGGATTTGTGTGTCGAAGCCAGCATGCGCGGGAAGATAAGTCGGGATGAGCCGGGATGAAGTCTGTCGTCTGCCTGCGCGGGATATCGCGATGCAAGACGCAACATAAAGTAAGATAACTGGTTTTAACCTGTGTTAACTTGTGTTTACGCTTATCTAGGGGTGGGTCGAGGAGTTTGACCCTTTTGAGGTGTCGTGGAGGGAGAATAACGTTTGATAATTTAAGCTAGCTTGGTTTAACCTGCTTAACTTGTATTTAACTCGCTTTAATGTCATATAACGTCGTTTAATGTTGTTTAACGTCCAAACCTGGTTCCATAGTGAAGGTGCGGGCATGACCGTAGGAGGGCGGGGTGGGACCTCAATGACTGTGGGACCGACCGCAACAGGGCGAGGTTTCCTTGATCGAGGACGACATTCGCTGACCAAGAGCGAGAACACCAACAGCTGGTGCGCTACCGCGACGTCGGCGGGGGCGGAGAGGTTGGGGTTGCGACTAACAGGGTCAGCCATATTATTGCGACCAGCGTGATACTCCCAAGTATAGCTAAAGGGCGCGAGGTCCTCCTGCCATCGACCCATGCGTCGTGAAAGGAATGCTTTGGTATCGAAGTAAGTGAGCGGATTATGGTCGGTGACCAACGTCATGTGGGAGCCTTCGAGATAGCACCGCCATTCCGTCAACGCGTGGACGATCGCTAGCATTTCTTGTTCAGTCGTTGTATAGTTCAGCTCCGCTGGGATATACTTTTTGCTGGCGAAGGCAATGGGGTGTTTATCTTGTAAGAGCACAGCGCCTGTACCAAGTAAGGATGCGTCAGACTTCGAACGGTTTGCTAAAATCGGGAAGCGCGAGGACTGGGGCGGAAAGCAAGGCTTCTTTGAGGCCTTCGAATGCTACGAGATGTTCATTTTTGAACAAGGGGCCAAGCTCACCCTTGATGTTAGACAAGGTCTGGAGAGGGGCGGCGAGGGATGAATATCCTTGGATAAACTTGCGAAAGTAATTGCACAAACCGAGGAATGAGCCGATTTGTTTCGCCGTCTTTGGAGTAGGCCAGTCGCGGAATGTGCTAACATTTTTCGGATCAACTTTAATTCCGTCGCGTCCAATGTAATGACCAAGGAATTTAACCTCTGTCTTGTTGAATGAACATTTGGAGAGCTTCGCGTAGAATTCGTTGTCCTGGAGGACTTGGAGGACCGTGGCCAAGTTGGCCAAGAGTTCCGCCGGAGTGCGTCCGTAAACCAAGATATCGTCCAAGTAGACCACAACGAACTTGTGCAAGTAGGGCGCGAATATCTGGTTCATGACCGCTTGGAACGTGGTCGGCGCGTTTGCCAACCCCATCCCAAGGACTTTAAATTCGAACTGACCCATCGGGGTAGTGAACGCAGTCTTCGGCGCGTCCTCGTCCGATATACGTATTTGGTAATAACCAGACGTGAGGTCTAGGGAACTAAACAAAGTAGCTCCACCTAGACGGTCAATGGTCTCGTCAATACGGGGAAGGGATACCTATTTTTAATCGTAATGTTGTTGAGTGCTCGCCAATCGCAAACAACACGGTATCCCGTTCCGCCTGGTTTCGCTATGATCATAATCGGCGCTCCGTACGGGGACGAGCTCGGGGCGATGAAGCCTTGTTGTAAAAGGTCGGAGACGTATTCTTCACATAGCAATGTCTCAGCTGGACTCATGCAACGATTCCTGCGATACGGGGTGTACGCATTGTCTTGCGTTTTGATAACGGGAGGTATGACGCGATGGTTAGGTGTCCCCATCGGCAAATTGTTGAAGACTTTGCGATATTTCCATAGGAGGGCGCGCATATCGCTGGCCGAGATTATCGTTTTATCGTCGTGGTCAAGGATGTTATCGTGGATCCAATTTTCGAAATCCATGCTAGCCACTGGCGGACCAGGTAACAGTCCGTCGGACGGCAATAATTTCGTGAGCAATTTTGCCCTTTCATCGGCAGTGACATTCGACGCCGGTAACTCCGCCCGCGATTCGCGGACATTGACCATGACGTGATTAGCGCCTGCCTTCAAAAGCTTTGCCGCTTTGCCACCCGTAATGACCAGGTCATCAGTTGACTTGCCCGATAACGCCATGGTGAAGAAGGAATGAGCCCTTTCGTCCCGCTGCCTGTTAATAGGGGTTATACAGCAGCCATACCGTTTGAGCGAAATGGTCATGCGATCGTAGTCGAGGACGGCCCTTTCATCGCGCATCCAGTCGGATCCGAGGATTAGGTCTAATCCTCCAGGAAGTTTGTCAACGACATGGACAAACACGTTGCCAACATACCGTTGGATGTGGACAGGGAGCGTGGCCGTCCCTCGGATTTTGATAATCCCGTCGTTAGCGCAAGTGAATCCGTCGTGTTCGTTTTCCCAAGGGCGGATGTGCAAACCGAGATTCTCAGCCGTTTGCTTTTCCATAAGGCAACCCGTTGCGCCCGAGTCTGCCAATGTGAGCAATTGCTTCGCGCCAGATCGGGCGTTGAAAAGCATATCGGGGGCTGTAGCGGTGTTGACTTCGATACCCGATTGGCTCGCGTAGTGAGCACGGGGGAAGTGTTCGTATTTCGTTGTGCGTGATTGCGACGGATGCACTTCGTTGACCGTCTGGCAGCGATTTGTTGTTCACGAACTTTGGGATCCAATGCCTCCGACCACCAGTGTTTTTTTCGACGGGTTTCAACCGGACTGGGGATGCCCTCCTTAGGTGCAGGGCCAAAGTATACTGCCTTGGTCGCGTCGTTGATCGCGTGCCAATCCTTTTTGATCTGGACGGCTCGCTCGGAATCGGGAGGGTCATACCATACTTGGATGGCGACCTTATTCGAAGGTGACCCCTTGGGGCGGGGTTTCATATGGTGGTCGCACGATTGATACTCCTTAAATAACTCCATACCTTAGAGGAGACTGGAGACATGTTTATCGTTACTTGCATTTTTCGGGAGGATGAACATACCCGATGCGTCAAAGGGTGCATCGTTTTTGCATTCCCAATAGTGTTCCAACACCGACACGACGTCTTCCGGAATGGGGTGCGCGTATATGAACTCGTTTGCGATGGAGACTCTCATGCCAAACTCCGTAGAGAACTTCAAGTGACAAGGGGACGAAAAGGCATTAGTAGAAGTTACATCAATAGATGGGGTTAAGCCCAAGTTAGAAAATAGTTCCTCCTGAACTTGCAACAAGAGCTCAAGCGGCTCGACTACTACTACTTTATCGTCGCCAATTACACGATCCAGGCTCGTCAATACCTGACCGGCCGATTCCTATTCCCAAATCGGGATGGGACCGTTGCCGTCAAGGGCCCAGTTGGGACATGTCGTCTCATTGAGGGCAGGCCAGTTGGGCAAGTCTCGTGTGCGGCAGCGGCGGTCAGCATTAAGCAACTGCGCACACGTCTTCATGTAGCGAAAACAGAAGAAGCAGCGGGCTCCGTTCTGAAGCCAGATGGTTTGCCCAACGCTGACCGAGTTGTTCATGTGCATAGCATTCTGAGGGTCTTGACCCGAAAAGTCGGGGGTTCGCAGCCCGACGGGCTGTGACCGGCCCCGCCCCGCACCCTGTCCGTATCCTCCTCGACCACCACGGCCTGCGCCGCGGCTAATAGAGCCTCTCCCGAGCGTGCGATCAGCACCTTGCAAACTGAGGACCTGCGACCTTGGCGATCCACCCAGCTTGGCTGTGTGCGTAGGTTGCGTCGCACTACGTCCTCCACCTCCACGTCCAGAGGCCGGGTTGCGACTACCGTTGGCCGCCAGTTTGGGGCTCTTGGCTGGGCGAGAGTTCATCTTGTGGTCCTTAGGCCCTCCGAAGAGAAAGAATCAGTGTCAGAATCGGAGGGGGGGGAGGTGGTAAAATTTACGCGATTGAATGTCAGGTCCTTGCCCGGGTTTTTAGTATCCGCGGGCTTCTTGAACGGATACCTCAACTTTTGAATAGCGTAACCTCCCCTCTGATGGCGATCGTGCTTGTCCGTCACGGGTTTGCTACGCGCCGCGACAACTTTCCTCGCCTCGTCCAATTGCAGATAGCGGAACAAGTCCTCTGTCATTTCGAATAGCGTGCCCGACTCGCGCCTAGAGTGTGCTCCAGCGCGGAGATCGTCGGAGAGGCCAGTGCGAAAGAAGTTTAACTTCTCGCGATCGGTGAGATCAGGAACTTTGCAAAATTCCGACTTGATGGCGTGGTAATAATTCTGCAAGGATCGAGTATCTTGGCGCAAGCCACCTTCATGTAGTCTGGTGAGAGCGACGTGTGATTCCGTTAATAGTTCGGGCATGAGGAGCGATTCTGTAACGGTACAGAACCCTTCACGGGTACTCTGGCCGTCCAGCAAGGCATACGGGTACCCCGTACCCGTAAGCCACGTGACGAACGCACATGATACAGTACCATACCCATGTACTGCCTCATCTCTCACAACGCACACGTTGCGCACATAGACACGAGCTACTCGGAACGAACCCTTCTACACCTACCACGAAGACGTTCTTTCCAAGCTACTCGACATCCCCTACTTAGGTAACCATCTACTTGTTCTGCTAGTTCACCCATATCAACATACACGTAAACTCACATCACGCATCACGTTCCCTAGCCTAACCCCTCAAGCTGCTAAGGAGCATCCTGAGCTGTTACACTGGTAGCGGAGCTGGTTTCGTTCCTTAGGGACCTCACGCATACACATACGCACGCATACGCATTTTCCATCGAATACATCGCACCCGCCAGGACATCCTGTCAACTTTTCTGGCATTTGCTGCTCTTTGTTCCTGCTCTTACCTGTGGCTACGAATACACGTAGCGCCTGCTCGGTTCTCGCAGTGAACGGTCCTATAAGGCTCGACACGCACTAGGCCGCCTGCGACCTGTCTTGCATGGGCGTCTTATCATAGCCTGCCCGGCCCCTGTCTGGCCTACGTTCTCGATTCTTGCGTTCACGTCCTGTCCTTTTGGTCATAGCTTCTAACGATATATTCCCAAGCATCTCCCTCGCGGATTGATCAATAGTGCAGCATCGGCTCCATTGGCCACCTCGGCTGTACTTGCTTTAATTAGGGTGCTTCGCGAGCCTGTCCTGCAGCTCTCACGGTTTGCTGCATTAATTATTCGTGCTGTCCACCTGCTATCTTGCTCATCCTGTCGCGCATTTTGATTCGTCGGTGTACTTCCTTGCTTGCCCTGTGGTCCGTGCCTTCGCAGTGCTAATATCCCTCATCATATTCTGGACGAACGCGTCATTCACAGTTACGTATGAGGCATTATCAGCTCGTTACGCTCGCAAATTTTACTCGTCCCTGTGGCAGGTGATATTTTGGCATCTTAGAGTTGCGAGTAATACCCCCTCTCTAGCCCACCACTCATCCCTGTCCAGCCTACTGACTTGTGCTGTTGCCTGTGCAGAATGGCCTTCCACAAAATTTACCTAAGTACCGACGCCGCTGATGCTGCCGCTGCCGCGGCCGCTACCGCTGCGGAGCAGCCTACGATGTCAGTGGTTGCGGGCGCAGACACTGCGCCCGCCACCACGCAGACACTGCGCCCGCCACGGTGTTCAATGCGACGCAGGACGAGTCCGCCTCTGTCAACGCGCGGCCCTCTGTTTCAGTGGGCACGCTGCAACCTCTGGTTGCGGGCTTCACGGGTCTGGCGGCACCCTCGGGTGCGCCGATCGCGATCCCACCTCTGGCGCTGGCGCTGGCGCTGGCGCTGGCAACGAACGCTGGCCGCTGGCACTGGCCGCTGGCCGCTGGCCGCTGGCCGCTGGCCGCTTGATGCTGGCCGCTGAACGCTGGCGCTGGCCGCTGGCGTTGCCCCTCCGACG
Source organism: Chlamydomonas sp. ICE-L (assembly GCA_013435795.1). Classification (NCBI taxonomy): domain Eukaryota; kingdom Viridiplantae; phylum Chlorophyta; class Chlorophyceae; order Chlamydomonadales; family Chlamydomonadaceae; genus Chlamydomonas; species Chlamydomonas sp. ICE-L. Next base: position 6,386,115 of record JACBWV010000338.1, on the reverse strand, counting down.
CCGCTGCTGTGCAGCCTTCGACGTCACTGTCGCTGTTGCGTGTCGCCTACGACGTCGCAATCCCGAGAGAATTGCGTCGTCCGGCACCAAGCTTGACACTGTGCTCACGGCGACGCGGGATGGTTCTGCCTCCGTCGGAGAGCGGCCTTCCGTTTCCGTCAGCACGCTGCGACCTCTGGTCGCGAGCTTGGCCGGTCTGGCTGCATCCTCGGGTGCGCCAACCGCCACGCCCGACGCCGACGCCGACGACGCAGCCCACGCATCCTCCCAATTTGAGGGAGGCACGTCGTTGCTCAAATGTCTCTCAAACGTCGCTCAAATGTCGCTCAAATGTCGCTCAAATGTCGTCGGCCGACAGGACCAAGGAGCCCTCGACGTATGAGAATGATTTCTCAACAAGCGACGGGCTCATACAGCCCGATTGACTCTGCCGGCGGGCCGCGTGCCCTTTTCCGACAACCTCAGCACACGTTGCTACACGTGTCGCCCAATCAGGCACAGCACTCAGAAGTGTCCGACGCGTGTCCGACGACCTGGCCATATTCCGAGCGACAGTGTCATCCACTTGACAGGTCAGCCAGGTCTAGCCGCGCCAGGTCTAGCCGCGCCAGGTCTAGCCGCGCCAAGTCTAGCCGCGCCAGGTCTAGCTGCGCAAGGTCTAGCCGCGCCAGGTCTAGCCGCGCCAGGCCGTGCCAGGCTAGCCAGGTCTAGCCGCGCCAGGTCTAGCCGCGCCAGGTCATGGCCCGCAATAGCCGCGCAATTTTGCCAGGTCATGGCCCGCCCTAGCCGCGCAATTCCACGCAAATGCTCCTCAGCATTTCGCGACCCGATGGCACGCCATATCACACGATAGAGGAATCGACTGTTGTGCCGATGCAGTCACCTGCGGCGGACATCCATAACGATCACGTCCGACCGCGGGGGGATAAATACCACGCCACGCACGGATACTCCTGACCGACCACCTCCCCACGCTACAAAGGACCGACGACACGTTTCGGAATTCGCAAAGCGGATCTCCGACGTTCCACAGAGTGTGACTCCTTGACGAGAATAGGGTGGACAGGGGCACACGCGCAAGAGCCGCTACGATGGATCATGGCGTAAGACGCTGTCCTCGACGTCCGGTTAGCATAATACCCTATTTCTCATCTGTATTTAGCGGTCCTCTACGCATCCCCTTGGACGAATCGTGGGCCTCGAGCATCACGATTGAGGTAGGATAGTATCGTGACGTGGGTCGAGACGCTATTAACGCTCAACATATTTCGTTATGAGTTTTTTTTCTTCTTTCGGAAACGCACGTCGCTCTTACCCGACTGCATAAAGTGGCATGCGCCAGCATACTCGCTCCCTGCAGGATTACTTCCATTAAATCAAGCCGGAGTTTCGCAAGGTCCCCGACCTGACGACCCTCAAGCGACTGAATTTCTTCGCATGGGCTTGTCCGACGCTCTCCGTGCTCTTACGCCCGCTAGAAACGGGAACATTGTTTAGCACGATGGAATATTGGTTCCACTACCTGCAGTAGGGCGAGGCGAGACAGACCGCCGTCGCAACCGGCAATTCCTTCACGGACCAAAGCGACAGTTAGGAGAAAGGGGGATGAATAATCGAAGATCATGTTACCCCCCCTCCGACTTCGATTCTTTCTCTTCGCCGCGCATGAACCATCCACGCTGTCGAAGAGTTACACTCTAGTCAACAATGAGCCCCAAGCTGAAGGAGGTCGGAGAGTTGCACTCTCATCCGACAATTGCCCATGCTTTCAGCCAACAGTAGTAGTTCCCCGGCTGGCCCTTTCGGGAGACAGAACACAGGCCAAGGGGGTAGACGACGTAGCGGATCGCAACGACCGCAGACCTTCAAGCTGAGTTGATCGCCAGGGTCGCAGGTCCTCAGCTTGCAAGGTGCGAGTCGACGTAACGAAGGCAGTCTACTTCGGCCCCGATCCTAAGGAGCACATCCCCAGTTCGATGGGAACCCGTCGGAACCCGTTGGAAACACAACTGGTGGACGGAGGTACCGAACGCCGTTGTTTCCTCCCGACTACATACACGAAGGATAGATAAAGCTATTCTCGATCTCACTGCACTTGTTTTACCGCAATCATCCAACCCTCTTCCACGATAAACCGAGCCCTACGGTGTCCGATAAATATAACATATTTGGCGCAGGTCGGAGCGACACGTTCATACCGCGGTCTTCCCTATCAGAAGGCCGACATGTGGTTGAAACCGGTAACGTTCTCCATTGTGAGCAGTAGGACGAGGCGAGACGAAGCACCAGAGCAATACTTGACGGGTATTACAAAACATGCTCTCCGGCTGCGACGGGGTCTACCCGTGCAGTCGAGATACAATTATTGGCGCATTGAGCGCCCCCTCTGATTATTTTCTTTTTCATAGCTGATCCATGGAGTACCTCGACAGAAATTCTGATCGGTGCTCCATCAAGGGCGCTAAAGTATAGCGCTCATACAAACGAGTAGCCCATTGATGCGCTCGAGTAGTCGCATGCCAGCCGGCCCTATGTTAGGGATGAAACACAGGCTGATGAGGTCGAACAACCTGCGGATGCCAATACGATTACACGTCGGGTCCTTCTCCCCAGACTACAAATGGGCGTTCCTGCTTCCCGGCCGATTTCCATTCTTATGTTCACTTTTAAGGGGTATTCTGATTTTTTACAAGTTCAATCTTATGATTAAAAACATAAGATTTCGGTCAATATGTTCAAATTTGACGAAATATGCTCAATTCGAGCTCATAAGAATGGATATAGCGAATCTTATGAGCATGAAACTGCCCTATTGTGTAACAACTTAGAAACACCAATTTTACATCTTATGTTTTTTAATGTAAGGAAAATGTGTAAAACTGGCAGTTATTGACCGGAATATAGAATTTAGCATTCACGGCTTATGAAAATACACGTAAGAGTGGTTTATGAATAATATCATTAATGTGCCAAACGTCATTCTCTCCCTCCTCCCCCTACCCCCCCCCTTTGTAGACGGTGCATTGCCTAGGCAAGACGAAGAGCCTCAACTGCTGGTTTTAAATAAGTGGTGAGGAGTTTGGCTATGTAATAGACACAGTCGTCGCACTTAATGAATGGCTACCAATGCTTTATCATGACGTGCCACCAATGTAGTCACCACAGTTTGCGCACACTGCTGGATAGGGTCGTAGGAGGAATCATTGACTTATTCCTAAGGTCGCTGATGTCAGCTTGCTTGCTTTGCAACATGCCTAAATGTAAGAATATCAAAGGGAACTTTAATTTAAAACTTCCGGTCGCCTCTTTGCAAAACACTGATTTCCCGAAATCGGCCACAAGGGATGTCATTGCAGCATTGAACGCATCCGTCAACTTTGCCGTGGGTGTTGTCATGCACCTTTCTGCTATGGTGTGTATGTGTGTGTGTGTGTGTGTGTGTGGGGGGGGGGGGGGTAGTTTTTTATTTTTAAGACTCACCATGCCTCATCACTGTGACCCAAGACTACGTATATCGTTATATATAATGTTAACCAAGCGGTAGCCAAGATGACACAAGTAGAAAAAGAGATTGGAGTTGTCGCGACGGTTTTCGATCACATATTCCCCAAATGTGACACCCATAGTAGGTACTTGAGGAGGTATTTCGATCACGAGACTCACCATAAACTTTTCGTTGGTACCTACAGTTCGTATGTAGTTCGATTTTTTTTGAACAAAGCTATAACCAGGAGGACAAGATTAGAAAACACGATTGGAGATGTCGCGCCGGTTTTAGCTGAGCTGCCCCCCCAGGGGCGGGTTACATCTAAAGCAGGTACTTGGGCAAGGACTTCAGTTCCGACATTTGCCACACATTTTTGGATGGCCCCAAGAGTTATTTTTTGTTTAGATATGGCTCAAACCAACCTGTAGCCATGAGGAAAGGGTCAGAAATCAAGTTTCAATTAATGTATAGTTGGTTGGCTGAGCTGCTCCCCTAGGGGTTACACCTAGAGCACGTACTTGGGCAAGGACTTCAGTTCAGACATTTGCCACACATTTTTGGATGGCCCCAAGAGTTAGTATATGTTTAGATATGGCTCAAACCAACCTGTAGCCACGAGGAACGAGTCAGAAATTAAGTTTGAATTAATTTATAGTTGGTTGGGTGATATGAGCCCCTTTGGTTACACCTAGAGCAGGTACTTGGGCATGGACTTCAGTTCAGACATTTGCCACACATTTTTGGAGTGCCCTAATAGTTGGTAAATGGTTAGTTATGGCTCAAACCAACCTGCAGTCAAGATGAATGGGAGATAGACAGTAAGGTCGCGGATTCTACTGATCAATGAATCCGGTACCGCACCAGCCATCCAGCTCACATGCAACCACAATTTCTTTGTACGAGGCCGAAGGATAGCGACGAAATTAATTCACATCGCATCCCAATTCACCATTTCGCATCTCAGGCCCCTCCTACTAATAGAAACACACGCGTTAACCATCTAAGCCATAATATTTACCAGCAGGGAGCAGCACAACGTAGAACCGTAGTCGTCCGTGGACTTAATATGGCAACAACATCGCAACATATGCAAGCTGGGCGCATAGCGCAGCAGCAGGAGCAGCTTCGCGCAGTGCCATAGAACCAGCCTGGGCGAACAGCGCAGCTAGGACGAAAAGCGCAGCATGAGGAGCTTACTAGACCTCCCGTAGTGCCACAGAAGCAGCCTGTGCGCACAAGCAAGAGGAGCAACCTGCTAGGCATCCTGCAGCGCAACCTAAGGGTGGTATAGCACCTAAAGTTATATTCACTTCGCGTTGTGACAGCATCGGTGACAGTACCATGAGCCCGAAGGGTCTGACACCTATGCCTGCGTCGAATATCAAAGAATCGGTGGCTCCTCTTGTCATAAAGTGGTTGGATAAAAAACCTCCTGAAGGACCTAATGAAGCACCAGGCATTAAACGCAGTTTCTCTGAGCTAGTGGGAAAGATATCTCCTCAAACTACGGCACTCAGGACGTGGAGCGCTAACTCCGCGAAAGGAAATTGGGGATCCCCCGGGGGGGGGGGGGGGGGGGGGGGGGGGGGGGGGTCGTACCCCCATGCGTACGGGAAATTTCGAAGCACTGAGGGGTTGGGGTTGGGGGAGGGGGAGGGGGGGATGCTCCCCCACGCGAACGGGAGGAATTTCGAAGCACTGAGGGGTTGGAGTTGGGGGAGGGGGAGGGGGAGGGGGAGATGCTCCCCCACGCGAACATGCGGAATTTCGAAGCAATTAGGGGTTGGGTTTGGGGTTGGGGTTGGGGGGGGGGGGAGGGGGAGGGGAGGGGGGGGATGTCCCCCCACGCGAAGGGAGGAATTTCGATAAGCCATGAGGGGTTGGAGTTAGGGAGGTGTGGGGGTGGGGGGGGGGGGAGGGGGAGGTGGGAGGGGGGGTAGGGGGAGGGGGAGGGGGAGGGGAGAGGGGGGGGGGGAGGGGGAGGGGGAAGGGGAGGGGGAGGGGGGGATGCTCCCCCAAGCGAAATGAGGAATTTCGAAGCACTTAGGGGTTGGGGTTGGGGGAGGGGGAGGGGGAAAGGGGGGAGATTGCCTCCCCCCATCCGAACATGAGGAGGAATTTCGAAGCAATTAGGGTGGGGTTGGGGTTGGGGTTTGGGGTTGGGGGAGGGGGAGGGAGGAGATGGGAGGATGTCCCCCACTTGCAGAAACATGAGGAATGTCGTACGCAATTAGGGTGATGGGGGTTGGGTTGGGGGCTTGAGGTTGGGGGGGGGGGGGAGGGGGAGGGGAGGGGGGGTGCTACCCCACGCGGAACGGGAGGAATTTCGAAGAACGAGGGTTTGGAAGTTGGGGCGGGGAGGGATAGAGGGGGAAGGGGGGTAGATGCTCCCCCACGAGAAACATGAGGAATTTCGAAGCAATGTAAGGGTTGGGGGTTGGGTTGGGGGTGAGGGGGGGGGACGGGGGAGGGGAGGGGGGGAAGATGCTCCCCACGCGACGGGAGAATTTCGAAGCACTGGAGGGGTTTGGTGTGGTTTGGGGGGGGGGGAGGGGGGCGGGGGGGGGGGGGGAGGGGGGAGGAGGGGGAGGAGGAGGGGGCCGGAGGGGGGGATGAACGGGGGGAGGGGGGGTAGGTGGGAGGGGCGGAGGGGGGGCGGGGGCGGGGGGCTGCTCCCCCCCCGACCCCCCGCGCCTTCGACAAGCAATTCGGGTGGGGGTGGTTTGGGTTGGGGTTGGGGGAGGGAAGGGGGAGATGCTCCCCCACGCGAACATGAGGAATTTCGAAAGCAATTAGGGGTGGGGTTGGGGGAGGGGGAGGGGGAGGGGGAGATGCTCCCCCCACGCGAACATGAGGAATTCGAAAGCAATTAGGGGTTGGGGTTGGGGTGGGGTTGGGGTTGGGGTGGGGGGGGGGGCGGGGGGAGGGGGAGGGGAGGGGGGGATGCTCCCCCCACGCGAACGGGAGGGAATTTCGAAGCACTGAGGGGTTGGAGTTGGGGGTGGGGGAGGGGGGAGGGGGAGGGGGAGGGGAGGGGGAGGGGGGGATGCTCCCCCACCGCGAACGGGAGGAATTTCGAAGCAATTAGGGGTTGGGGTTGGGGTTGGGGTTGGGGGGGGGGGGGAGGGGGGGGGAGGGGAGGGGGGGGATGCTCCCCCACGCGAACGGGAGGAATTTCGAAGCCAATTAGGGGTTGGGGTTGGGGTTGGGGGAGGGGGAGGGGGAGGGGGGGAGATGCTCCCCCACGCGAACATGAGGAATTTCGAAGCAATTAGGGGTTGGGGTTGGGGGAGGGGTTGGGGGGGGGGGGAGGGGGAGGGGAGGGGAGGGGGGGATGCTCCCCCACGCGAACGGGAGGAATTCGAAGCACTGAGGGGTTGGAGTTGGGGGAGGGGGAGGGGGAGGGGGAGATGCTCCCCCACGCGAACATGAGGAATTTCGAAGCAATTAGGGGTTGGGGTTGGGGTTGGGGAGGGGTTTGGGGGGGGGGGGGAGGGGGAGGGGAGGGGGGGATGTTCCCCCTCGCGAACGGGAGGAATTTCGAAGCAATGAGGGGTTGGAGTTGGGGTTGGGGTTGGGGGAGGGGGAGGGGGGGGAGGGGGAGGGGGGGATGCTCCCCCACGCGAACATGAGGAATTTCGACAGCAATTAGGGGTTGGGTTGGCGTGTGGAGGGGAGGGGGTGGGGGGGGGGGGGGAGGGGAGGGGGGATGCTCCCCCACGCGAACGGGAGGAATTTCGAAGGCAACTTAGGGGTTGGGGTTGGGGGTTGGGGGAGGGGGACGGGGGAGGGGAGAGATGCTCCCCCACGCGAACATGAGGAATTTCGAAGCAATTAGGGGTGGGGTGGTGTTGGGGGAGGGGTTGGGGGCCTGGGGGGGGGGGGGGGGGAGGGGGAGGGGAGGGGGGGATGCTCCCCCCAGCGAATGGGGGGAATTTCGAAGCACTGAGGGGTTGGAGTTGGGGGTGGGGCGGGTGAGATGAAGGGGGGGGGGGGGGGTCTGCTCCCCCACGCGTACGTGAGGGCTGTGCATGCACTGGGGGGTGGGTGTGGGGTGGGGTGGGGGCTCCCCTTCGCGTACGGGAGGACTGTGCATGCACTGGGGTGCTGTATTGGGTGGGGGTGGGGGGTGGGGGGTGGGGGGCTCCCATTCGCGTACGGGAGGAATTTATAAACACTGAGGGTGAGATAAAGGGGGAGGGGTGTCTGCTCCCCCACGCGTACGGGAGGGCTGTGCATGCACTGGGGTGTATTGGGTGGGTGTTGGGGGTGGGGGGCTCCCATACGCGTACGGGAGGAATTTCCGTATATGATAGGCCTATCATATACGGAAACTCTAACACGACATTTCAGTCCAACGAGGCACGGGGTCGCTGCAGACATATTCCCATCAGTCCCGCAAAGTACCAGACCTCACTGTCCGCGAGCGATATTTCGCCGGGACTTATTGATGACCTCCGACCCAAATATTTGACGGTCGGAAAATGGGTGCATTGTTCGATTCGGTGGTCGACGTATTCCACTATCTGCAGCTGGACATGTCCCGCAATACGCAGCAGCATCGACGGGCAACAGAGCGGGGGGCTACACGTACACAGGTCAACGACTCGATCCCAGCGATCGGCAGACACTAGGTACCTTTCTTCCGACACAGCCATTTATGCTTTGCTGGCGTTACGATCTAAAGACGAGGACCGACAGTACCGGATTCTCGTCGACAAAAAGCCAACAGTTGGACGCACGCCACGAGTAGCCCATTGATGCGCTCGAGTAGTCGCATTCTGGCTGGCCCCTTCGGGGAATATCACAGGCCGAGAAGGTAGAGAGGACCACGACGTACGCAGCAGAGCGCAGCCCTGCAAGCAGAGTAGATCGCCAGGGTCGCAGGTCCTTCGCTTGCACGGTGCTGATCACGCTCTCAACGACGCGACCAAGGCAGTATACTTTGGCCCCGCACGTGAGGAGGGCATCCCCAGATCCGGTTGAATCCCGTCGATACTTAAACTGGTGGTCGGAGGCATTGAATCCCAAAGTTCGCGAGAAACAAATCGCTGCCAGACGGTCAACGCAGTGCATCCGTCGCAATCACGCACAACGAAATCCGAACACTTTCCCCGTGCTCACTACGCGAGCCATTCGGGTATTCGAAGTCAACTCCGCGACAGCCCCGATATGCTTTTCAACGCCCGATCTGGCGCAAAGCAATTGCTCACATTGGCAGATACGGGCGCGCCGGGTTGCCTTATGGAAAGGCGCAAGGCTGCTGATCTCGGTTTGCACATCTACCCTTGGGAACACGAACGCGACGGATTCACTTGCGCTAACGACGGGATTATCAAATCGTGGCATGGGCAGAATCGCTCCTCATGCCCGACCCTATTATCGGAATCACACGTCGCTCTCACCTGACTACACGAAAGTGGCTTGCGCTAACATACTCGATCCGTGCAGAATTATTACCAAGCCATCAAGTCGGAATTTCGCAAAGTCCCTGATCTCACCGATCGCGAGAAGTTAAACTTCTTTCGCACAAGACTCTCCGACGATCTCCGCGCCGGAGCGCACTCTGGGCGCGAGTCGGTCACGATATTCGAGACGATGGAGGACTTGTTCCGCTATCTGCAGTTGGACGAGGCGAGAAAAGTCGTCGCTGCTCGTGGCAAGTCCTTGACGGACAAGCGCGATCGCCATCAGAGGGGAGGTTCCGTTAATCATAAGTCGCAGTCTCCGTTCAAGAGGCCCGCAAATACTGGTTACCCGGGTAAGGACTTTACATTCAATCGTGTCCAATTTACCCCCCCCCCCCCCCCTTCGAGTCTGACACTGATTCTTTCTCTTCGCAAGGCCTAAATACCACCGACGACGGCGGGGAGATGAACTCTCGCCCTGCCAAGAGACCCAAACGGGAGGCCAACGGTAGTCGCAACCCGGCCTTTGGCCGAGGAGGTGGAGGACGTAGTGCGACGCAACCTACGCACACCGCCGATCTGGGTGGATCCCCAAAGTCGCAGGTCCTCAGTTTGCAAGGTGCTGCTCGCACGCTCGAGAACAGCCACGCTCCCTATCCACGTCCAACTATATGTTGGCAAAGCGGTTGTCCATGTCGTCGACAAACTTCCTGGAGGATTGGATTTAATCCTCGGATCCGAATGCATGCAAAACCAAAGGGCCGTCCTCGACTACGATCGCATGACAATGTCGCTCAAACGGTACGGCTGCTGTTTAACCCCTATTAACGGGCAGCGGGACGGAACGGCTTATTCCTTCTTCACCATGGCTCTATCGGGCAAGTCAACCGATGACCCAGTCATTACGGGTCGCGAAGCAGCGAAGTTTTTAAAGGCTGGCGCTAACCACGTCATGGTCAACGTCCGCGAATCGCGAGCAGACTTACCGGTGTCAAATGTCACAGCCGATGAAAGAGCGATATTGCTCACGATATTATGGCCGTCCGACGGACCGTTCCCTGGTCCGCCAGTGGCTAGTATGGATTTCGAATATTAAGTCCACGACACCATCCTTGACCACGACGATCCAACGCTCATCTCGGCCAGCGGTCTGCGCGCCCTCCTATGGAAGTATCGCAAAGTCTTCAACAATTTGCCGATGGGGGCTCCTAACCATCGCGTCATACCTCACGTCTGGTTATTACCAAATACGAATATCGGACGAGGACGCGCCGAAAACTGCGTCCACTACCCCGATGGGTCAGATCGAATTTATAGTCCTTGGAATAGGATTGGCGAACGCGCCTGCCGCGTTCCAAGCAGTCTGACGCATCGTTACTTGGTATAGGCGCGGTGCTCTTACAAGATAATCACCGGCCACAATCCGCTCACGTACTTCGTAGCAAGGCGGTCCTTTCGCGACGCATGGCATGAGGACCTTGCACCCTTTTGCTATACTGGGGAGTATCGCGCTGGTCGCAATGTTATGGCTGACCCGGTCAGTCGCACCCCCAACCTCTCCGCCCCGCCGACGTCGCGGTCGCGCACCAGCTGTTGGTGTTCTCTCTCTTGGTCAGCGAATGCCGTCCTCGATCGAAGAAGCTGCGTGCGGTCGGTCCCACAGTCATTGATATCCTACCCCGCCCTCCAACGGTCTTGCCCGCACCTTCGGTTCCGGTCAAGGACACGCGACGACGCAGACGCCCAATGCCCTAGGCGTCGACTCCCTCCTCCTTCTCCATCATGGATCGAATTTTGGCTGGAAACAAAACGGACCCACACTTCACGCCGGGCTGCAAGCGCCTCCGTGATAAATTTTCCAGAAACGGGTACTGGTTCAAGAAAACCAAGTACGGTCGCTAATTTTTATGTGTCCCACTAGACGTGGCACTTCGCCTGGATATTATCCGCGAAGCTCACGATCCGGTTTTACATAGGCCATTGCGGTTCGCACCGAAACGTTGGAACTGGTCACACGCACTGTTACATGGGCCAAGGTCCCGGCAGACGTGACTGCCTTCGTCCAGCAGTGCCATCAGTGCCAAACGAACAAGCCCGGCAACGCGAAGCCGAACGGTACCATGGTTCCCGTGGAAATTCCTGAAAAATTCTGGGAGTGCGTCTCCACGGACCTTATTACAGCGCTTCCGCCAACATCGTCTGGCCATGATGCCATCGCGGTGTTCGTCGACAAGCTGTCGAAGATGGTTCATGTCGAACCCTGTCATACTACGATAAACGCAGAGGAATTCGCTTCCCTATACCTAAATCGTGTTATCCGATATCATGGTATCCCGAAGAAACTCCTTAGTGATCGCGATGCGCGATTCACAGGCCATTTGGCGTGGCTCTCCATCGATTGATGGGCACGCGACAAGCGTTTTCGACTGCGTTTCATCCTCAAACTGACGGTCAAACGGAACGAATGAACCGAGTCATCGAGGACATGCTTCGCCACTATGTAGGGCCGTACCACGACGATTGGGATAAGTCCTTGGCACTAGTGGATTTTGCAATCAACAATTCCTACCAAGAGTCCATTCAAAACACCCCTTTCGGGCGTACCTTGGCTACGACCCTACGACGCCTTTCAAGCGGAAGTTGAATCGAAATGTCCGGCTGCCAACAATTGGTGGGCTGATCACATTGAACGCCAAGATCAATGCAAAGCATGCATGCAAGCCGCTCAAGATCGGCAGAAAGCCCATTACGATAAACGTCGAACGGAGGTTTTCTTCAACCTTGGTGATAAAGTCCTCTTGTCCACCCGCAATATGAAGTTCAAAGCAACGGGTAAACCAAAATTTACACCTCGTTTTGTTGGTCCCTACACGATTACAGAATGCATTGGTCCACGCGACGAGCAGACTGGAGTCGTCCGGCAAGTCACGGTGTGCCGCTTAGCCTTGCCTAAGATGATGCGCATCCACCCCGTGTTTCACGTGGGTTTGATCAAGCATCGGCGCTCCGATGGCGTTGTCCATGATTGGACAACCGCTCGAGTACGACTCCGACGGCGCTCCTATTTGAAATATCCAATGCATCATACGCGAAAAGTCGCGTGTCATCGGCACATCCAGCAAACGACGTCTCGAATACTTGGTCCGATGGCAAGACTTCGGAATTGAACAAGACACTTGGGAACTCGCCAAGGCGGTCAAGAAAAGTGCCCCTCACGTCGTCGATGCATGGAAATCACGTGTTACGCCCGTTATGTCCCGACGTACGTCAAAACAACGGGCCCATCACCCACCCATCGCACTCGACGCATACAACACGGCGGTCAGATTGCTTTATTTATAAAGCTATCTTTCTCGGAGTACTCAAAAGGGATGTTAAATGGTTCTCTCCGAAACCAACTTGTTTCATCAAGTATATTTTGAGCGCGGCACATACGACAACGACTGGTATTCACATCCCACCTTTATTACGATCAGATGCGGGGTCCGCATCTCTTCTGGAGGGGGGGGAGTGTAACGGTACAGAACCCTTCACGGGTACTCTGGCCGTCCAGCAAGGCATACGGGTACACCTAACCCGTAAGCCACGTGACGAACGCACATGATACAGTACCATACCCATGTACTGCCTCATCTCTCACAACGCACACGTTGCGCACATAGACACAAGCTACTCGGAACGAACCCTTCTACTCCTACCACAAAGACGTTCTTTCCAAGCTACTCGACATCCCCTACTTAGGTAACCATCTACTTGTTCTGCTAGTTCACCCATATCAACATACACGTAAACTCACATCACGCATCACGTTCCCTAGCCTAACTCCTCAAGCTGCTAAGGAGCATCCTGAGCTGTTACAGATTCAGCCCATGCCGTGATGCCCATGAAATCCAACCCGTCCAACTCGCTGCCCGCCCACGCTTTGTCGAAAGTGGTGCGGAGTTGGCCAGTGAATGCGCCCGACAGGTGAGGAACAATGCACTCGAACGGCCCAAGGTAACCGTCGGAAAACTGGAGCTCGAGGATCGTGACGACATTGAAGACCCATCGGCGCCACTTAGCCCTAGAACACTTGTCTGACAGTTTGTGATCAATGAGACGTAATTCCTTTCTCATTTCAGTAACCCGCTTTGCAAAACCATTGTCGCGATCACCTTGACGAGGGGCGCGATCAGCGGAATGGGGGGCGAGCGGTGGGAGCGATCCAGGTCCACTTAGTTCACCTGGTGGGGCGTCTGGAGGCAGGGGCGAGGCCGCGCGAGCTTGTCGCGTTGGCGAAGGGGTATCCGTCGGCGGCGCAGCCGCGCGCTTCGCATGAGGTCGAACAGGGGCCGGGGGCTCTGTCGAAGGCCTAGCGGGCGACGTTGGGGGCTCGGGCCGAGGAGCGCGAGGAGCGCGATCCGAGGTCGGTCTCACAGGCGGCGCCTGGCGGGACGATCCTGGGGGATCGGCGATGTCTTCGTCCGACGAGACGTAGTCGGAGACCGAAACGGGGTCGTCGGGGAGTACAGGCGCACCATGAGATACCGTTGGCAGGGAAGGGCCAGCGCCCCCCCGCGGGATCAAACCTCGTTGCATTTTGCCCATGAGAGACCCCGAGGGTGCATAGTCGGCGGGGATTTGAAACGGTTCAGGAGTGAACTGCGGGGCGACCTGAGCGATAGCTATCAAATTTAACAACCCAGAATTACCAACTTCCCGCACCAGGTGCGGGAAGTGCAGGTCCTGCCTGTCAGGTGCACGAGGCAACTTCTTGTCCAGTTTGTCGTCATTGGCTTCCGCCGCGGGGTAGTGGGGCAGCAGCTTCGTGCCTTTGAGGGCGGCGTCCTTGTTGACGATGTCCTTGATGGTCAAAGGCATGGCGAGCATCCAGTTCTGCTTCCGTATCTTGGAGGCAGTGAACAACCGGGTCATATGATCTCGAATGTCATCAATCGCCTGAAGCGCATCCAGCATGTTCTCGGGCTCGCAATCAAGGAGGAGCCCGTCGGCGTACTCGTTGAGATGAACCGCCAACTTTGCGTCGGCATAGGGCGCGATAGGGTGGTCTGCTGAGTGGTAGTAGAGCAGACCATCCGTCTTTGCCGCCTTGGCGTACGTAGGCGTTGCCTGAGCCTGGCGACCGCGCATCAGAGCCTGTTTGCGCGCAGAGATGGGGTCCAGAGGGGCGATGTCATCCTGGCGGGCGGACTGAGGCAGCGCATGCTTGCGCCCGACAGTCCTGCCGTTCCCAGTCCCGACGAAGAGGGCGTCGCTGGTAGAACTGCGGGGGTCATTCTCCGTGTCCATGGGCTCGCCAACCGTCTCGTTGCGAGTCAAATCAGCTAGATGCGCCGCGACGATGGCCGTGACATCTGCTTGCGTGAGGGCGGGAGCAGAGGGAGCAGCGGGAGCGGCGACTTGGCGCTTGCCGAAGTCGATGTTCTCCCGCGTGAGCTGCGCGACGACCTCAGCCAGGCGCGCGTTCTCCGCACGAAGGGGTTCGAGCTCTGCACGAAGTGGGGCGAGCTCTGCATGGGGGGGGGGAACGTTGGGCGTTAGTCAATGCCGCCGGTAGGGGGGGAAACAGTGTGCGATTGACAGGCAAAACAGCGCGAGGACCATCTGAGCGGGAAGGTATATCCTCAATATGAGCAAATGGATTGCAAACCGCGAAAGGCAGGTTGGTTCTATACCTATCAGGCGTAAGACCGTGCTCACCTGTTTGAGATCGAGTCAGGTCTCGCTCGTTAGCCTCGAGCGCCGTGCGCATCGCATCCATGGCGGACTTGGAGTTCGCCGCAGCCAGATTGTAAGTGGCCTGGAGGTCGCTCACATCCTGGCGACTCTTGCCCAGATCCCTGCCGAGACAGTAGTGGCTGTTAACCAGTTCCTGGCGCTCAGCAGGATCGCACGCATTGGCCAATCCAATGCGGCCGCGGTAGCCGCGCTGGAGGCGGCGAGGCGGCGCTCCAGATCGGCAAGGCTGGCGTCCTTAGCGGAGACAGCCGACGCAAACTGGTCGGTCAAGGCCGAGTTAGCGATGGCGGCCTGATCAAGCTGCGCGCGGAGGTGTCCAATCTGCTCCACAGCGATAAGGTGATCACCCATGTGTTCCTGCCGCTTGCGCGCAGCGCTAGCGCGATAGGTAGCGGCGGCCACCTCGAGGGAGGATCCGGCCATCGGCGTCCTCGTTGGGGCAATGCCAGCGCTCAAAGGCGCAGCAGCGGCAGCGGCCGCGGCAGCGCTCAAAGCGGCAGCGGTCGGCGCACCCGAGGATGCCGCTTGACCATTGAAGCCGGCAACCAGAGGCTGCAGCGTACCCACTGACTTAGAGGGCCGCGCGTCGGCAGAGCTGGACTCGTCCTGCGTCGCACAGAGCTCAGTGTCGGGCTCAGTGTTAGACAACGCAATCCCTTCCGGATTGGTGTCTACCACTGAAATCGTAGGCTGCTCAGCAGCGGCGTCGGTACCCCGGTTTGTTGTGTGGGAGGCCATTCTGCACAGGCAACAGCACAAGTCAGTAGGCTGGACAGGGATGAGTGATGGGCTAGAGAGGGGGTATTACTCCCAACTCTAAGATGCCAAAATATTACCTGCCACAGGGACTAGTAAAATTTGCGAGCGTAACGAGCTGATAATGCCTCAAACGTAACTGTGAATGACGCGTTCGTCCAGAATACGATGAGGGATATTAGCACTGCGAAGGCACGGACCACAGGGCAAGCAAGGAAGTACACCGACGAATCGAATTGCGCGACAGAATGAGCAAGATAGCAGGTGGACAGCACGAATAATTGATGCAGCAACTAGGGAGAGCTGCAGGACAGGCTCGCGAAGTACCCTAATTAAAGCAAGTACAGCCGAGGTGGCCAATGGAGCCGATGCTGCAATATTGATCAATCCGCTAGGGAGATGCTCGGGAATAGAGTGTTAGAAGCTATGACCAAAAGGACAGGACGTGAATGCAAGAATCGAGAACGTAGGCCAGACAGGGGCAGGGCAGGCTATGAAAAGGTGCCCATGCAAGACAGGTCGCAGGCGGCCTAGTGCGTGTCGAGCCTAACAGGACCGTTCACTGCGAGAACCGAACAGGCGCTACGTGTATTCGTAGCCACAGGGAAGAGCAGGAACAAAGAGCAGCAACTGCCAGAAAAGTTGACAGGATGTCCTGGCGGGTGCAATTAATTCGAAGAAAAATGCGTATGCGTGCGTATGTGTATGCGTGAGGTCCCTAAGGAACGAAACCAGCTCCGCTACCAGTGTAACAGCTCAGGATGCACTTAGCAGCCTGGGAGGTTAGTCTAGTGTAACAGGCTACGTGATGTATGTTTATGTGTAAGTCGATATGCGTAAGCTAGCAGAACAGTAAGGGGGTTACCTAGGTAGGGGATGTAGAATTTGCTTGGAAAGAACGTCTTCGTGGTAGGAGTAGAAGGGTTCGTTCCGAGTAGCTCGTGTCTATGTGCGCAACGTGTGCGTTGTGAGAGATGAGGCAGTACATAGGTATGGTACTGTATCATGTGCGTTTGTCACGTGGCTTACGGGTACGGGGTACTCGTATGCCTTGCTGGACGGCCAGAGTACCCGTGATGGGTTCTGTACCGTTACACTACCATCCGTCCAAGACGAAACGTAGACGCAGTCCAGGAGTCTGAGTAGATCTTTGACGTGAGTTGTACACTCATCAGATCACACACACACTATGAATAAAACAGCATTTTACAAAATGGAATTTGGCTTGGAAAATTCTACGAACGCCCCTCGTAAATTTGTGGGCTCTATATCGTAAAATTCGGACACCCCATCGTAATTTAAGGTTTACGGACTAGGATTTGATGGTTCGTAAACTGAATGGAGCTGGTTCGTAAAATTCCGGCACCCTTTGATTACGAACTAGGATTTGATAGTTCGTTAACTAAATGGTGCTGGTTCGTAAAATACCGGGCACCCTTCGTGGAATAACCCTCCTTGAATACCGGGAATTTGGTCCTGGATATTACAGGGAATTTGGTCCCGGATTGTAGTATTTAATACTGGACCGACCGACCGACCGACCGATCTGTAAATTCGGGACCTGGGCTCCGGGCTAGGTTAGGTTCCGGGTGTTTCAGGGATTGGGTCCCTGTTGTTTTTTCCAGGCAGTGCTTGCACTGGAGACTTTGGATCGTACGAGATGTATAGATGGATTGCAATGTTTTATTTACAGAGATTTTTAAGCCTGAAAAATTCGAATCCAAAAAAGTGATAATGAACTCTAGCTATTATAATTTGGCCATTTACAAATTCTCCTCATATGTGGGGGAAATTGTACCCATGAATTGGGCCTAGAAAAATGGCACTCATCAGAAGTATGAGTACCCTGTGCTCTGACTACTAAAATAATAAATACCAGGGTACCCTGATGAGCTCTGACTAGCTATATGGTATGTATTCTGTCCCTGCCCCCCCCCGGCCACCCCCACTGGCTAGTCTAGCTATAGCTACTATTATATGATGAGTGATAGCAGCAGGTGCAGTGTCATCATCAGGCTTCTCTATCTTGTCCCTCTACTCATCCCAGCACTGATGACTTGCTCCTTGTCCACCATGCCGCAATATGTGGAAGTCACTGCCTGCCGGAGCTGCAGCAGCATGAAAGGAAGGAGGTGGAGTTAGAAGATTATTAGTTGCTTGACCAAGCGCAAGCCACTTGAATAATCAACGAATCAGCAAGCAAGAAGGCGAGCAAGCATTCACGTGGTAGCAATTACGATGATGAGACAGATAGATGGTGCAGCATATAAGACACATGGTGCAACATAAAAGACAGATTGTGCAGCATACAAGACATATGGTGCAATGTACAAGACATGGCTCTTGAGGAAGAGTACAAGACATGGCTCTTGAGGAATCTTTTGACTCCAACACTGGCTGGGTTCATGACTTGCGTTGTGCTCTCCACAAGCTAGGATCCAGTAAAAACATCAACATTTTGGAGGCTGTCGATGTCGAAGGTATTATGTCTGAAGTTTTTGAGTCATGGAGGTTTAAGTACCCAAGTGACACCAATGCAGTTAGAGACATCCCTGATGAGAGACGGGTTGGCTTTAAACGCCTCCGATACCAAAAATGGTTCGCAGCCAACAGCAATGATGAGAATGGCTTGATTCCCTTTACATCCGCCTTACATAAGCAGGATCAGATTCGTTCTATAGCACAGTTTAGAATGGGTTCCCATTGGCTGAACACAGAAAGAATGAGGGTGGTGGATAGAGCACACATCCCTCGCTCAATGAGACACTGTCAAATGTGTGGGTTCCAAAAACCTGAGGATGAAATGCATATGTTTGAGTGCCCTTTTTATAATGATATTCGCCTCCGCTACCAGAAGCTGTTTACAGATATTTATAGGCATGTCCATGAGGATACCAACTTAACCGTATGGAATGTGGAATTCTGCGATTTCACATTCAGAACCTTTATGAATGGAAATGGCACTAAGTCTTTTTGGAGCAACCTAGCCGACTATCTTTCTACTTGTAGAAGAGCAAGACAGGAAGCCCTGGACTGCTTAGTGGCACCGTAATTTATCATCCCTTTTTTCTTCTTCTTGTGACTTCTCATTTGTTAGCTTCTTACCTCCGCCACTGTAAGTGGTTGAGATCTGGGTCCGGCTCTAAGGGGTTTAATACCTACGCCACCAAAACGGTGGTTGGGAGTTTGGTTGTTTGTCCTCGACACACCCCCTGATGTAATGGGGTTTTTTGCTTTGTGGGTGCTTTTTCTTTTTGTTTAAAGCACAGAGTCTCATACACCCTCGCGGTGTCAAGTAGACTTTAACATGTAATGTAATGTAATGTAATGTAAAGACAAATGGTGCAGCGTACAAGACACATGGTGCAGCGTACAAGACAGATGGTGCAGCATACATGACACATGGTGCAGCATACAAGACAGATGGTGCAGCATACAAGACATACGGTGCAACGTACAAGACAAATGGTGCAGCGTACAAGACACATGGTGTAGCATACAAGATAGATGGTGCAGCATATACGACACATGGCGCAGCATACAAGACACATGGTGCAGCAAGGCAAATCATGCTGCATACAAGCCAAATGGTGCAGCATACAAGACACATGGTGTAGCATACAAGACATTGGTGCAGCATACGAGACATATGGTGCAACGTACAAGACAAATGGTTCAGCATACACGACAAATGGTGCAGCGTACAAGACAGATGGTTCAATCTTCAAGACAAATGGTGCAGCGTACATGACATATGGTACAGGATACAAGACAGATGATTCAGATCTACTCACATGTGTTGGTTATATAACAACATATTGCCACTGTGTAGCCTAGTCAGGGGAGACTTCTTCGTGTTGTTCTCCCATTGTCTTCAAGATACATACACCTCTTGTCGTCGCTTGCGTCAGGAGCAGGAACCTAGTTAACATGCAGGTGTCAATAATCAGACAGCAGGCAGGCATTTGTCAATCATGGAGGTACATAGGCATGCATGCAGGTGTGAAGCAGGCAGGCAGCAGAGAGAATTCAAGCAGGCAAGCAGGTAACTAAGCGGGCAGGTAGTTGTGCAGGTGTGAGTGCAGGAGGTTGGCCTGGAGGAGGTACGGCCACTGCATGTGGAGGTGGGCCAGGTTGCAGCAACCGAGCAAGCGGCTGAGCCGCATGTTCGGCGTCTGAGTCATGGATTGCTTGTCGACCTTGGCCTGGACATTATGAGCATTGGATCGGGTCGTTAGCATTACTGTTCCGCGTCAGAAAATCGATTGCAAGGAAATCAGGCAAGAAAGGACCAGCAGCGATTCAAACCTTCGACTTTCAAACCTGCGCAACTACCTGCGGCATTCGAATCCTCCCTCTCCATTCGCAACACTCGATTGCAACACTCAATCGGCTTGCCTTAAAGCATGACATTCGCCCAAGTAAAGCTGTGTACTAATCGACGAATTGAATATGGTCCAGCAGGTAGCATGGTTGAGGGACAGCGGCTCTGGAAGGAGGTAAACAGTACGTGGTTGTCAGTGATGCGAAGCATTGTTTAGAAGGCGCACGCAATCGTCTGCCATTTCGCAGATCTAGATGGTGTCTTGTTGGAAATTTGAAAGACGAGGAGGTGTGGGGTTGGGGGTGGGGGGGGGGGTGTGTGTGCGTGTGTGGGGGGGGGGGGGGGGAGGGTTTTGCCGGACAAATTGAATAACCGATCTAAGTTGACAGCTAGGACGCAGGAGGGTTGGGGGCGGCGGGGGGGGGGGGGGGGGGGGGGGGGGGGGGGGGGGGCACGGTAATCCATCATCCTACTGTGTCGGACTTCTTTCCAACTCTTTCTCTATTCTGTTGCTTTCGCCCCCCTATGGACCCAGTGATCCTGCGGTTGACTTTTTGACAATACCGGGACACCTCCGACTCTTGTCCATAGCTCATAATATTATTATGTAACCACCAATGCACAGTCTGAGCGTCAAACCATTATGGCGCTTGGAGCAAGTCATACAAAAGATTATGTCCCCTCCGTCAGTGCCGTTATGAACCCAGCCAGGGTGCTTGGTGGAAACCCATGCTAAATGAATCATCGTCATTCCGACGGCTGTACGACTTCTGTCCAAACTCTTGCTCTTCTCTTTTCATCTTGGCCACATAGCTCATAATCAATTATTATTAACTACATGCACCAGTTCTGACATTACGAACCATTGAGGCCTTGAGCGAAGCCATAACCCAAATTAGTGCTCCCTGTGGTGCCCTGCCAGCAGGGAGTGCTACCCACGCTAAATAATCCTGTCATTCGACGAGCTTGTCAAATTCTTTCCAAACTCTTTATCTCTCTTTTTCTTTTTTTTATTTTTTTTAATTAAATACATGCACAGTCTGAACATCGAACCATTGAGGCATGCGGAAGTCATAACCCAATATTATGCCTCCTGGTGCCTAGCTCCCAGCAGGAGTGATAACCCACGCTAAATAATCTGTCATTCACGGTGGTCAAATCTTTCCAAACTCTTATCTTCTCTTCATTTTATTGTTATTTTGTATTAAACTACAGCACAGGTCGACATAGAACCTATTGAGGCCTTGAGAAGTCATAACCAATATTATGTCCTGGTGCCTGCCAAAGCAGAGAGTGTAACCCAGCTAAAATCCTGTCATTCGACGCCGTGCGTCAAATTCTTCCAAACTATTTATCTTCCTCTTTTTCCTCTGCCCCATAGCCACCAGATGGAACCGAAGACAATCAATGAACGTCGAGTGTTGCTCATCGTTATATGTCAATTCCATCATGAATCAAATGGACATGCGCATACGTTCAGTTTATTATAGCTATAGGGCTAGCGAGCAAATTGTACATAGTTCTTACTCTCAATATGCTAACATGCGTAAAGCTTAACAATTACTTGTGTAGCGTTTTGGGAAAGGTTGCTTGACGCGGGAATAAATGCCCCATAGGGCTCCGTATTGCACACCCTGCTGCATAACTCTCTAACCCATACGTGAATCTAATTAATTAAACTATGAACGAATTACTTAGCCGGGGCTGGCGAAGGCACAAGGACCCCTGGTTCGATAATGCCCATATAGGCCGATTTGCGCAGAAAGAGGGGCTACGCAGTCTGCCAGGGAATAAATGCCATGCGGACGGGGAGCAGGCCTCTATTGACACCACTGCCGCATTAAGTCTCTACTTACTAATAAACCCCATAGTGAATCTAATTTTAATGAGGGCGGGCTAGGCGCGACAGGAAGCCACGCCACTGCCTGGTTGAGATGAATAAAATTTGTCGCATACTTAGGAAGGGAGACAACGAAAGCAGCAAGCATAAGCAGCCCAACATTGAAAATTCCGGAGATAGCTTACAATGCGAAATGAGACCTATGAGTAATCCTAAACAGAAAACGAAGCGACAAGTTAGCCCTAACTACCTTAATTAAAGTTTTCAAGGGCGGGGAAGGCAGGCCAGGACCGACTGACGTGTGGTTGATGACCAGAATGGTCACTTGCTACGTAGTTCGTCTTTACATACCCGCCCTAAAGCCCCAATAACTTAAACATATTTGAAAAAAATATTCAAACGATGGATCCTAGTCCAAAGAACCATTATATTTCATATTGACAACATGGAATATATTCACCTCACTCGGGTGGCGATCTAATAATAAATTAGCACACACGAATCAAAATCCAGTCACGACTACAACAATCATTGAGAGGGAAAAACGAAAAAACCTTGAATCCCAATGATAAGCCCTAGGACCAAACCACCAATTTATTAGGGACTCAAGAGAAAGGAAAAACCTCGACGTAGCATCAGCGGCTTGATTGTTTGACTCTCAAACTTTATGCGTAACCCAAGGGGAGGGCAATCATGACCTCGCAAAGGGTCGTTCCCAATCCTGTTGCTGTTATTTCCCGTCTTTTTATTTTGCTTTTTTTTCCCCCGTTCACCTGTTGTCTTTTCCCATGAGGAAACGACTGCCACCTTAGCCCCTTAACTTGGACTGACAGCTCTACTAAGGTGACTCGAAAATCATATGATACCAAATTGGTAACATATGCGTTAACACATAAAAACACACCCAAGATGTCAGCGTAGTCCCTCGGAACGAGCGTGGCCGATTATTGCTCCGAATGTCTCGCTCCCTAGCCTTGCGCAGAGGTAAACGCGCACAAGTGTTGCTACCACATCGCGTCGAAGCCCTGACGTACTCTGACAGCCAACTTTACCACACCTGCGTGCAGTTGAAGATAAAAACATTCCAGGATTAAAAACATCAATACAAGACGCATTAAAAAGCCCAATAAACATAACATATAACATAGGCATAAACATAACCATAAACATAGTAAATAAGCATAAACATATAACATAAGCATATAACATAAACATAAGCATAAACCATATAACAAAACATAAGCATATACATAAGCATATAACACAAAACATAAGCAATAAACATAGAACATAAGCACCATAGAAAACATATAACATATGCCCAGTTAAACAAGAACACAAGCATAAAATTAGAACATAAGCATAAATATATAACATATGAATAAACATTAACATAGCAAACAAATATAACATATGCATAAACATAAGCCAGTAAACATAAGCATATAACATAAACAATAACATAAGACATATCAACATAAACATAAAAAATAAACATAGACGATAAAAAGCACAGATAACTGAACAACAATAAATATACTTACAATCGTAAGGTCATTAACTCCGGCATGTAGCCCAGGGGTGCTGACCGCGTATAGATTCGCCCCAGGGGCTACATGAAGCTTGCACCGTTGGAACACGCAAGGTGTTCCCTCGCTCGCTATTACCACAGTGTTGCTCCGACAGAAGCGTCCAGGGATGCGAGCTAAGGAGGGGGAGGGGCCGGGGGGGGGGTGGAGGTGTGGATAAGGCGTAGGAGGAGGGAGCGTGAGTTCGTGCTGCCAGGATATAAATTGAGCGGAGACATGGGCGAGGGGGGGGGTTGACTGATTGAGGGAGTGAGGGGGCGAGGGGGAGGGGGAGGGAGGGAGGGGAGGGCGGTAAGGAGGGAGCAGGCAGGCGAGTTGTGTGTTGGAGGCGGTGGGGGTATGGATGGAATGGACGGTATACGGATTGGATTAGGTTGTAGCGATAAATGCCTAGGGAGACATTGAAGGGTGAGGGATGATGGAGGGAGGGAGGGAGGGAGGGGGGACGGGGGAGAGAGCGGAGGGGGGGGCGAGGGAATTGGTGATGATTGGTGTCCGGGAACGGGAGGACGCGAGGGGAGGGAGGGAGTTAGGGAGTTGTGTGTGTGCCTGGATGGACTATAGGATGGATGGTGGGCAGGGAGGACCGGACTTGTGTATGGGGGGGGGGATGGATGATGGCCAGGGAGGGATTAGTGCGTGTATAGGATAAATTAGGGAGACATTCAGGGGGGATGATGGATGCCGAAGATGGAGGGCGGGCGCAAGCCCGGAGCGTGGCGAAAAACGCGGGGAGAGGGGGGGGCTATGTGTTGGGCGGCTGCGTGGAGGACAGGTGAGCGGGGTGTGTGTGGCAGTTTAAGGGTTTAGGGTGGTTCGCGATGCGATGCCCGATGAATGGACTGGAGGATGGATGGATGCGATGGATGAAGGGAAGGAGCGGAAGGATGGAGGGATGGATGGATCAGTGGGGCGGGGGGGGGCTATGTGTGAGGCGTTGGGTGGCAGGAGGGGAGGGGGGTTGCTGTGGGTTAGGCGTAGGGTTCGCGATGAATTGGATGAAGCGGATGCGTGGATTGGAGGATGGAGGGCATGAAGGGAAAGGAGGCGAAGGATGGCTATGCGATGGATGGATGGGGGGGGGGGCTATGTGTGGGGTATGTCGGTGGCGGGAGCCGGTAGGCGGCGAGGGGGGGTTTGTGTTTTTATGGGAGCCGCTTTAGGGTTAGGGTTCGGATGGATGGATGGATGCGATGGAGGATGCGATGGATGGAAGGATGGATGAATGATGGATGAATGGATCGGATGGATGCAGGATGAAGGGGGAGAGAGGAGCGGAAGGACAAGAGCGAGAGGGAGTTGTTATGTGTGTGAAGGCGGGGTGGGCGGGGAGCGAGGTAGGGAGGGCAGGAGGGGAGGGAGGGCCGATAGACGGTACGTGTGTTGGATGTGATGGGTGAGTTATGTGCTGCCTGTGAGTGCTGCCGGTTTGAAGGAAGAAGCGGAGGGATGGGATGATAAGGAGAGGGGGGGGGGGGGGTGGGATGTGTGGTAAGGTTTTGCTGGAGGAGCGGAGCGTGTTGCATGTGTAAGTAATAAATTGAGCGGATATATGGAGAGCGGGCTCGGGAGATGGAGAGAGGAGAGAGGAGAGAGGGAGGGACGGGTGGAGGGGTGGGAGAGCAGGAGAGGGGGAGGGTTGAGCGAAGAGGAGGAGGGAGGTGTGCTGTTTGGGGGGGATGGATGGATGCGATAATAGATGAAGGAGGATGCGAGGGATGGAAGAGATGTTGTAGGATAACGTAGTGAGACATTGAGGGCGGGGATATGCCGATGAGAGGGAGCGGAGGGAGGCGGGGGGGAGAAGGGGGAGGGGGGGAAGTGCGGCGAGTGCGAGGAATCGGGGAGCGAAGGAGATTGGTTGTGAGTGTGTGGATGATGAGAGGGAAGGAGCGATAGATGCATGGAGGATGGAACGGGGGGGGGGGGGGGGGCGGGGGGGGGGCTATGTGATGGCGATGGGGGAGGCGAGCAGGAGGGGGTTGTGTGGGTTATGGTTTATGGTTTGGATAGATGGATGGATGGAGGGATTGTGTAGGATAAATGTAGGGAGACATTGAGGGAGGGATGATGGATGAATGGATGGAGGGGGGAAGGGAGGGAGATAGTTGTGTGTGGGGGGGCGGGGGATGGATGGATGGATGGACGGACGGACGGATGGAGGGAGGGAGGGAGGGAGGGAGTTGTGTTTGCGGGGGGGGGGGGGGGGGGGGGGGGGGGGGGGGGGGGGGGGGGGGGCATGGATGGATGGATGGATGGATGGATGGATGGGTGGGGGGGGGGGGGGGGGGGGGCTATGTGTGGGTGTGGGTGGAGGGAGGGAGGGGGGGGGGGGGGGGGGGGTTAGGGTTCAGGGTTTGAGTGGATGGATGGATGGATGGATGGATGGATGGATGGATGGATGGATGGATGGATGGATGGATGGATGGATGGATGGATGGATGGATGGATGGATGGATGGATGGATGGATGGATGGATGCGATTGATGGAATTGGATGGGTTAACTACATACGTACCTACCTTTTACATACATACCTGCCTGCCTATCTACATTAACTAACTACCTGCTTCCCTGTATCCTATGTACCAACTACAAAACTACCATCCTAACATGCCTTAACTTGCTTGTGTCTACCGGCCGGCCAGCCTCCTCCTACACTCACCTACTTGCCTACTACTAAAAGCTACCTACCCACCCTAACTTACCCGCAATCCACATGATCTAGTAAGAAATAAGTTTTTTTAAGGCATTATTTCTAGGCCTTTAAGTGATAAGTTTTAAGGCATATAGGCCTTTTGGTGATTTCATTTGGATTACACAAATTAAGTTTTCAGCATTTTTAGCCTTTAAGTGAGATATAAGTTGTAAGGGCATGTAGCTCTTTGGTGAGTTCAATTTTGGATTACACAATAATTTTAAGGCTTATAGGCCTTTAAGTACGTGATATGTTTTTAAGGCATTATAGAGCCCCTTGGTGATTTCATTTGGATTACACAATAAGTTTTTCAGGCATTTTAGCCTTTAAGTGATAAGTTTTAAGGCATTAAGGCCTTTTGGTCGATTTCATTTGGAGTACACAAATAAGTTTTAAGGCATTTTAGGCCTTTAAGTGATCAGTTTTAAGGCATTATAAGGCCTTTTGGTATTTCATTTGGATACACAAATAAGTTTTAAGGCATTTTCGGCCTTTAAGTGATAAGTTTAAGGCATTATAGGCCTTTTGGTGATTTCATTTGGATTACACAAATAAGTTTTAAGGCATTTTAGGCCTTTAAGTGATAAGTTTTAAGGCATTTAGGCATTTTGGTGATTTCATTTGGATTACACAAATAAGTTTTCAGGCATTTTAGGCCTTAAGTGATAAGTTTTAGGCATTATAGGTCTTTGGTGAATTTCATTTGGATTATACAAATAAGTTTTCAGGACCATTTAGGCCTTTAAGTGATAAGTTTAAGGGCATTTATAGGCCTTTTGGTGATTTTCATTGGAGTACACAAATAAGTTGTAGGCAGTTTAGGCCTTTAAGTTGATTTTGTGTCGGATACAGGAGCAAGTTGCAAATATGTTTTAAACTCCCCCCCCCTCTCCCCTCCCCCCCCCCCTTCTGCCCTCTTCCCTCCTTTCCTTCCCCCCCCTTGTGTCAATCGCCCCGTGTGTTGTGTGTCTATCGTTATGAATATGTGTTTGGGGTCACACAGTGATCTTGACGGCCTTTTGGTGATTTCATTTGGATTACATACTAAACCCTACAAACCTACTCACAACCTACCTACCAGCCAGCCGGCCTACCAACCCGACCCTAGTAGCATAACAACCTACCTACCTACCTAACCTAGTACCTCCCTACCTACCTACTTACCTAAATACCCACCCACTTACCTGTTACATACCTAGGTGCATACCCCACCATACATAACTACCTACATACTAAACCCCACAAACCTACTCACCAACCTACCTACCAGCCAGCAGGCCTACAAACCTACCTAGTACCCACCTACCTACCTTCTTACCTAAATACCCACCCACTTACCTAACTTCCTATCTGACTACTAACACACATACAACTTATCAACCTAACTACCTACTTTCCCACCCACCCACCTATTTAACTTTCTACCAGACTACTAACACACCAACCTACCAACCTACTTACAAAACCCACCTTTTGCGTTGCGATACGTAATCGTGGCCCCTGCTTGCAACTTCTGAAAGACCAAGTGCTTGCTCTTCTCAAGGCAGTTACCTTGAACAGCATCCTTGCCCAACACACAGAAGACAAGCTGCTTATGCACGTGATTTAGCATCACGGTGTCCGGGTTGTACACAAGGGTGTCCCCCATCTGCATGTCATGCTTCCAAAAGCGAGCTGTTGCATGACCTGATGAGCGAGGTTCAGCCATCCTGTGCAACAAATAAATAGGAGCAGCATTACAAGAGGATTCAGTTTGAATGGCGTTGCTCCTCTTACAATGTGCAAAGTAGGCGCACTTAGGTTCGGTGGGAGATACCAATCCTCGACCAAACGAACATTCACCACAACCCCTATTGACCACGGCAGACAAGCTCCCTACCATGGTCGTTGGAGGCGGAGCCAAGGAGACATAGCTAGCCTCATGCTCTCTGACCTAGCTTATGAGAAGAGCAATATTGGCCTGACTGCTAGCGAGAAGAATAAGCTTGCCCAGAGACGCTTCCGGTGAAACCAACCACGCCGCAACACCACCAGAACCCGCAACACCACCCTACATTTGAGTCTCGTAGGTCCCGCCAGTGGTGATGTGAGGTTCAGCGCAAAACCGCAACAGCAGCAGCCGTATCAACCGCACAGTGAAATTGAGAACGAAATAAGAGGGAACACGAATGCGAGGAACAATGAAGAGCTGCGGGAGCTTGAATGGAATGGAAAGAACGCTTTGTTGGAATGGAAGAAAGCGGCTTTTGGAAGATGATCGATTCAGGTCAGAATCAAGTCGTGATCGTGGCCACGGCAGTACCTGAGGCTGTACTCCATGGCTTGGTCCTAAAACCAAGTCCGAACCACCATTTCCCGCCTTGTTCGACTCGAATTCGAAGCCCCCCATCTGTCGAAGGGCGACAAATGAGAACGCCCCATCTGTCGAAGGGCGACAAATGAAAACGTAACAAGCATTCGCTTGCATGACGCATCCTCTTGCGAGGCTCTTGGAGACATGTCTTGCACAAGTGGTGTATCAATCACTGCTTGCCGCTCTTGTATTCGACTTGTTTCAAGCCACAAGAGCTTTCAAGAGGTTTAGCTTATTTAAGAGGGGGAAACAAGAGGCGCAAAACTTACCGACGTAGGTCGTTCATCCATGGGGGCGTAGTACGGATGGGAAAGTATTGCGGAATACTCACAAAGTTGATGTAACCATGCTTAAGAAACCCTTGGTGATGAAGTGCATGACAGGTTGCAAAGTAATTGCAAATATCAAGAATTTCCTGACTTGTGTACGACACATGTATTTGGTGAATGCCGGGTACCAGCACTTCCTTCGGTGCTCCGGATGAAGTCATGGACATAATGGATCGCAAAGCGATCGTCAACTCATTGTAACCATGAAATGTTTCTACAGTGCAGCGTCCAGACAAACGCATAATTGTGGATGGCAATGTATCGCGAGTCATCAACCAAACTTTCGTCACATTCCATCCCATGTCAAGCAACGCTTCGGCTACTTCTAACTCTTTCACCGCATCGCCTGCATCAGGGAACACACAAACGCAACTCGTTTTATGTGTCGGTCCTCCACACAACAAAGTTTGTACGTGTTTTGCTATTGACCCTGCAGTGCCACTGTAGTAAGGCATGAGTCCTCTATTTTTTTTTAATGGAGGGGGCGTAATGTACTTACAGATCACGGATCTCTTATATGCGTACATCGATCCCCGAAAACAGCATAATTTCCTTTTTGTTTTGTTCTCCTCTCTCTCTTACTTCACACACGACCTCCTTTCTATAAGCAGCATCATTCATCGAGCCTCGAGTGCAGTATGCGGCTTACGCCCGACAGCATCATTGATGGGGATTGCCCAGACCCCGATGTCTGAGTACACACTCGAGGTTGGCTTACCTATCGGATCGATGGGAGTGCTGTCAATCAAGGTAGCCGCCACCGCTTGCGAAGACGAGCAGTTCCTCTGTCAAAAGAGGAATCGTCAGACGAAAGCCGCCGTCTCAAATCTCAAAGTTTGTTTGTTGTGACTCTCATTTGCTGCGCAGATTCGCCTTCTCCTCTCGTTACGACGAATTCGAGGGAGGATCAGATTGTTGAGTGAGGGAATAGCGAACTGAGGTGAATGAGCTTAGCTTGGTGTTCAAGAGCATGTATCACACAAGGGCTCTCCACTTGTACACACGTTCCACCCACCAATCCATTGACCCAGGGGGCTACTTGATAGGATGGATGGGGCTGCACAGATCTGCACTGGCCGCATGGGCTGCATGGAACAGACTGCACTGGGAATGGTAACTGCATGGTACTGAATGTGGAATGAGGCTTCTCATGGGATGCAGTTGGTTGTGATAGGCTGCAGTTGGTCGTAACTTGCCCATTATGTGTGAGGATGATGAGCCCTTGCACTGTTTAAAGATTTCCAATAAATTTAAAGTAATTAAAAGGCTCTGCCTTAGGCCTTTTATTAAAAAAAATCTTTGTGATCGTATTACAGGATGGAGAACATGCAAGATGATGAGCTCGAGCGCGCGGGTACCAAAGAGGCTTTGGTAGAACTTGTCTGTAGGTTGCGCAAGAAAGTGGGCAATCTGGAGAGCCAGCTGAATGAAGTGAGGTGCAAAATATATATTCTACGTCGAGTGATTGTAGGGAGGGCACAATACTCATCATGTTCCTCTCAACACATGTTCACAGCCCGGAGCTTAGTGTCTTGAGGAGGTTCGCTGGCCGGACAGTCCCATGTTCTGATCTGGATGACGACATCGACAGGGCTAGGGGCACATACGGCATGGTGGAGCGCCATTCCCACCGCCATGCCATTCGGGAAAAGCTCAGGGGTTGGGGAGTGGCCATGGTTCAAATTGACCAGCAGTCGCATTACCAGATTACGGGGGATGTGTGACCCGCAGGGGATGTGTGACAGAGGCATATCCTACACGTGTGTTTCCGCGCGCCCATGAAAGATTTGTGTTAGATGTACATCGGATTTGTGTTAGATACGCGTCGGTATTACACCGTGCGCGACACCCGATGCGGTGAGATGAGAAAACCCGAATTCAGGCCAAATTCCCATGAACACGTCGTCACCTTTTGTGGGAGGATCCGCCAACCTTGGTAGCTTAGTGTATATGTGTTATGGGGGTGAAAACGATTCCCATGTAAATACCCCCATATTGTCAAGCAGAAGCCTGCTTGGGACCATTCGGTTTTCTTTGTAGATGACGGAATCATACCGAAGAATAATGAATCGCATCCAATGCATCAATCATCATCGAACCCTCAAGGACCGTACAGAGTGCCCAGGTAGCTTTCCCAGTTTTTTTGGAAGTTGCGAGTCTAACGGTTCCCTAGAGGAGGAACTGCTCGTCTTCACAAGCTGTGGTCGGCTTCCTTGACAGCACTCTCATCGATCCGAGAGGTCAGCCAACCTCGAGTGTGTTATCAGACATCTGGGTCTGGGCAATACCCATCGATGCTGTCGGGCGTGAGCCACACATTTCACTCGAGGCTCGATATCATGATCATGAAGATTTGTTAAGCAAAAAATATGTAAGTGGATGATTTCTTAATTTTGGATGTTCCCCCCTCCGTTTACACCCGTTTTCGAAAGCCGCCGTGCGTGTATGAGAATGGACAATGAGGATGCGAAAGCCGCCGTGGCATGTGTGAGAATGGACGAGTAGGATGCGTAAGCCGCCGTGCGTGTGTGAGAATGAATGGACGGACGGGGGGTCTGCGTAAGCCGCCTTGGTGTGTGTGAGAATGAATGGATGAACGGGTGTCTTCAGGAGATTGACACAATCTAAAAAGTACACGTCCATCCTCCATTCATCCTCACACATGCCAAGGCGGCGGCTTGCGCATCCCCCCGTACGTACATTCATTCTCATGTGGATGCACACCGCGAGCATGCAGCATGTCCACCCTTGCATGTGATTTTTCAAGAGGTTTGTCAAAAAAACTTCACGAATTACATTCTTACACAGTCAGCATCCTCCTTGTCATCGAATGAAGTGTAAAAAACACAGAGGACTTCTGCTCGACACCCAGGACTTCTCTTTTTTTTTATTAAATAAAAAAAGATGTAGCGGTTGTAGCGCCTCCAGCAATGCGAATATACGCGGCTGGAAATCTTAAACTAGGTACTCGCTCCTTCCAAGCTGTGAAAGTCTCCTTGGCACTGAATGGCGATACGGTAAATTGAAATTGAAATTGTTACATCCAAGAAATATAAATACTCTAGGGACGTGAGATTAAGGACACCACAGCGTACGCAGAAGCTAGTTGTAGTCACCATAGATAAACACAAAAAATATCCAGTACTAGTTGTGATCCCACCCGTAACTGACTGAGAGTCATTTCAGTCAGTCACGTGGGTGGCACTAGCTGGACCAAAAAATGTTAATCTCCGGCGGGATGGTGTTCCATGAATCTACGACATTGTAAAATAGTCTGAAAGCTGTCAACAGAGTGGTGGTGCAGCTGGTCTGCTAATGTAAGAATTTCTAAATTGGTAAGACCAAGGGTGGTCATGGAGGTCACAAAGGTTTTGGGGATGGTGCCAGTGGTACCAATGGTAACAACTAGGTAGTGAACAAGGTAGCCAGCTAGTCTTAGGCCGGCCACCAACTGGGTGTGTTGGGCATGTTTATCCTCTGCCTTAGTGGCATGGTTGGTGTCAGAGCAGTATCCCAGCTCTAGAATCCAGATTTCCTTGTCAGCAGCAATGGTGGGTGAGTCCACCTCGGGCAGGATGGCGAGATCTGGCCTCAGTTTGGGCCAGATCTCTGCTGAGATGGAGGGAGGGCGGCGTAACCAGTCAGGCAGTGTTTTGCCAAGGACTCCGCGGGGGAGGTCCTCCAGCCTACCTGCGTCCATGATAACGCGGCGGGATCCAAGGGCGCCTTTGCTGATGGCCTTGTGCAGTAAGTGGACAGCTGCGTCATGACGCTTGATGTACATGCCCTTGAAGGTGGAGTGTGTGCAGCCAGCAAGAATGTGGCCAGCTCCGTCCTCGTGGGTGGTACAAATAGGGCATGTGGGGGAGGTGGCAGGGTTGGGGTTGTTAGCATAGGGCATCTTCCAGCGATAGGCAAGCTTCTTGTTCCACAGTCGGCCCCATCTGGCCTTGAGGATGCAGAACTTAGTTTTGTGGGTGATGTGAGAGGATGTCCAGAATTTATTTCTGGAGTGGGGTAGATGCAAGGGGGTGTTATCAGCCCAGGTGGTGGCATATATGCCTTTGAGGGGATGTTGACCGAGGTGGCAGCTAGTGGGAAGGTTAAGACTGATCCCGTTGGTGAGGTTAGGTGCTAAGGCTCGTGGGGGAGTTGTGCCAAGAGGTGTGCAGGGGGGTTGGACAGTGGGCCAATAGGTGTTGTGGCGGGGTTGTTCTCCAGTGGTGTCGGTGTATCGTACAGATGCTGGGTTGGTGGCTGCATTGCGTGCTAGTGCATCTGCTCTATCATTGCCCAATATGCCAGTGTGTGAGCGTACTTTGCAGAGGGTAGTGTGTGATCCTGCCAGAATGCGTTGGACAAGGTGAGTGCGGATAGAATGCAGGAGTTCAGAGTGAAGAGAACGTGTAGAGGTAGTTGGATCTTGAATCATTTTGTTAATGAGTTGGAGTGAGCAGAGGCTGTCAGTGTGCAGGGTGAGGTCAGTATTATAGTCAATGCGTGCTATGGCTTGATGGATGGCCACTAATTCAGCCCGGTTGTTAGTTCTGGTGGCGCCTTGGCCTCCTGGGTTAATGGAATAGCTCATACCAGCCACAGGTATGTAGACCCCTGCACCTATTTTGCTGGGGGTGCCAGGGGCTCCCTTGATCAGGCTGCCATCAGTATAGACCTGCAGACCTAGGGTAGGTATGGCTGGGTAGTGGCAGGGGTAGATAACTGTGGGGAGCAGAGGGGGGCAGTGGTGGGTGGTAGGCTGCCAGGGCAGGGTAGTGAGGGATTTAAGAGTCCTGGGGTAGGTGATTTGTGTGTCTGAAGAGGTAAGGGTAGGATGTGCAGGGAGGTTATGTGGTTCCCAGTTGGGTGAGATGCTGAGCATGTGCTGTGACCAGATGTCTTTGAACCCCTGGAGACGGTTTAGGTATTCAGGTTGGCTGCTTGGGTTGCTGATGATGAGAATGTGGAGCTTGTGGGAGGAGGTAGGGTTGTGATGTTTGCCCCCTAGCCAGGTTTCAGAGGTGCTGTAGATTTCAGAGAAAGGTCTGGAGTCCACGTGATGGATCCAGGGGTGGTGCAATAGTTTCTTGTAGGGGGCATTATAGTTGTATGGGATGAGTAAGACAGTGCATGTTGGGGTGTGTTGTGCTTCTGCGTGGTCAGCACTGGCTAGAGCCCACCTGAGTGCCTTGTGTGCATCGGTGACGGAGGTAGGGATGTCCACCAGTGATCCCCCTGTCCAGATGCTGTGGAAGAGATCCCCGTTGGCTCCAAAGAGCTGGTCAGCTGGGTTCATGGAGGAAAATTCTTCATGGGCAGAATCTAGGTTGAGTGGGGTAGCAGTGCGGTGATGGGTGATGTTGAGGTGTAGGTTAGCTTGGTTCAGGGCTGGGGGAAGAGTGTAGGTGGAGGCAGGGGTGTCCTTGTGTCTGGTGTATAGGGCTGCAAGGTCAGGTAGGAATCCTCCTTGTGTGAGTTGGTTCCAAGTTGAAGGGCGTGTAGTTTTATTGTATTCATAGTGTGTGTGGAGGGAGGTGAGAAGGGTGTTGGTACTATGACCCACACATTTCCCGGTGGGGTTATAGAGGAATGTAGTGTCTGCATGCGTGTGGGTTTGATGGCCTTCTGAGCCAGTGAGGATGCCAGTTTGGGCTGTGTGTTTGAGTGGTGATTGGATGTCCCAGGTAGGGTTTCGGTCATGAGTGTCTATGTGAAGAAGTTTGTGGACAAGGGCATGGTTATCAGCGTTGAAGCCAGGTGTAGTGGCCCATTGTCCCTGTTGCTGGGAGTTAGTAAGGTGGGAGTCTCTTCTGGGGTTAAGATGGGTTGTGGTGGTGGGTGTGTCTTTGAAGGCCTGGAGAAGGGTGTCATAGGTGGATTGGCCCAGCATAGTGATGAGGTGGGTGGTGTGGTATGGTTGTGGTTTCCAGTGGACCTCAGAGGTGGTGGGAGTAATTGGGTTACTGTGAAGGATAGTGTAACCAATTTGGGTGTATTGACTGATATGGTCGTTGTGCATGGTGATGGGGGCCCATTGGAGGTGGGCAGTGGTGGTGATGCTGGTGTCCCTAGTGTCCATGGTCCGTTTGCTGCGCCAGCTGGTGATGCTAAGGGGTTTGTACTAGTTACCATAGGTGAGGTGAAGGAGACGGGTAGGGGGGGATGGGGATCCAGGGGTAGGGTGGAGCATTGCTGCCTTGAGAAGATCAGGGTTGGAGACCTTAGTGATGTTGTAGTGCTTAAAGAAGGGCTTGGCTGGGCCGCGGATGATGGCCTTGCAGAGGTGAAGGC
The DNA here is from genome assembly GCA_013435795.1 of Chlamydomonas sp. ICE-L. Classification (NCBI taxonomy): domain Eukaryota; kingdom Viridiplantae; phylum Chlorophyta; class Chlorophyceae; order Chlamydomonadales; family Chlamydomonadaceae; genus Chlamydomonas; species Chlamydomonas sp. ICE-L. The sequence goes on along the minus strand of JACBWV010000338.1, from coordinate 6,351,305 downwards.
GGGATGCCCAGGTTGTCGCGGCTTCATTGTTGCCCCATGCTTTACCGTAGTGGTCGACGTTGGCGTTCCATTCGGCTGTGGAGTTGCAGGTGGTCCACGCCCACCATTGTTCCCCGCTGAGGTCTCGGAGAGGGTCTGCTGTGTAGTCCGCTTCCTTGACAGGAGGTTGCGCTCGGCTGGTGGGGTAGCGCTGAGTTGGGGTGGAGGCCGGGCGGGCGACAAACATGTTCTGCGCATCGGCTGACGGTTTGGGTGGGATGGTGTATGACGAGGTAAGTTGTCGCTGCGGTAATGGAAGAGGGTTGGCATGGCTGAAGGAGGGGAGCAGGTCGGGGCTGTTGCCAGTGAGGTGTGCTGTAAGGAGGTTGAGGGAGCGCCGATGGTGCTTTGTGACTTTGCCCTGTGTGATAAGAGGGAGATCCGTGGTAGTGATAAGGTGAGTGCCTGCTGGAGTAACCAGGTCGTGGTATGTATAGATCCCTAGATCGTGGAAGGGAGTCACAAGGGAGACAGGGATGTGAGCAGGTTGAGGGAAGTACTGATTGGATGTTGAGCTTATCCAGGAGTTCTGTGTCATTCCAGGTAATTTGGATGTTTGAATGGTCTAGGAGTTGAAGTTGCCGGGCAAGAGATGAGTATTGGAGGAGTTTGGGAGAGAGAGAGGTTGGAGTGAGAGTGTGGAAAGTTTTGAAGGTTTTAGTGAGGAGAGATTTGGTTAGTATGCCCAGGCGTCCAGTGTCATTCATGGCGTGGGTGAGGGCAGAGGCAGTAATTTGTGTGTATTCAGTGAGGAGAGAGGGGATCCCTAGGCCTGCCTCTGTTTTGGGCAGGTGTAGTGCCCTAGTGGGGAAGGACATGGGAAGGCTGCTGCACAGTTTGACTGTCTTAAGTACTGCTTTATCTATAATGTGGATGTCTGTGAGAGAGAAGGGGGCTACGATCATAGGGTATTTGATGGCTGCTCTGATGCATTGTGTGATTATGCGTATGCATTGTTCAGGGGTTGCCCTGCTTTTAGCTTTGTTGAGTATATGTAGGCCCTTGGTGTGGATAATGTCAAGGGTGGCATGCAGTTGGGTTTTCCAGTTGAGGGTGAGAGAGATGTGGACTCCTAAGTATTTGTAGGCTATATCTGGTGGTTGATAAGTGGCATATGTGTCTCCAAGGGCTATTTTGTCCTGGAGTCTTTGTTTGAGGATATCAGTGTGGGTGGGGTTTGAGGGGTGTGTCTTGTGAAGGATGCCACTGACCACACATTTGGTAGCATTGAGAGGGATGCCAGACCAGGTGCTGAACAGTTGGACTTTACCACATTGGATGCGGAGGTCCTCGACCGTTCCAGTGAGGACTGCGGTGTCATCCGCGTACCCCAGGCTGCTGGTGAGGTGCTCGTCAGCCTCCGCGGTGGGAAGGGAGGCAGCGCGGTATCCCCTACCTCCTGAGCATAGCCATCGGTGGAGGGGTTCAATAAAGATGATGAAGAGGAGAGGGGAGAGTGTGTCTCCTTGGATGGATCCCCTGGTGATGGGGATGGGTTGACCAGGTGTGTTGTTAAAGAGGATGTGAGTGTTGGAGTTGGTATAGATCCCTTTGACTGTGTCTATGGTGTCGTGGGTGAATCCAAGGTTGTGCATAATGCAAAGAAGTTTTTGGTGATCTATCATGTTGAAGGCAGAGCTAAAGTCAAAGTAAGCTGCGTACAAGTCTTGTTGGAAGAGGGAGGCATCCTCTATGTTGTGAAGGAGGTTGAGGAGCTGCCTATAGGTGCTCTTGTCTTTTCTAAATCCCTCTTGGCAGGTGCTGAGAACATGATTGGTTTCTGAGTAGGTGGAAATTGTGTTGGTGATGAGAGAGGTCCAGAGTTTAGCCACAGAATTGTTAAGTCCTATGGGTCTATAGTTCTGGGGAAGGTACGGGTCAGATTTTTTGTAAAGCATAACTGTGTGAGAAGTTTTTCAGCAGTCTGGGGTTTCTCCCAGGATCCAGGAGATTTGCATAAGTTTGTGAATGACAGTGTGCATTGCGGTGGGGAGACACATCAGTAATTCATTGGGTATCCCATCTGGTCCTGTGGCTTTATTTGTGGCCAGTTTTCTGATGCAGTCGGTGTAGGCAGTTGGGGATGAGAGGTAGGTGTAGGGTGAGGCAGTATGCTGAATAGAGGTGGCGGGGGTTTCGAGTTGAAATTTGTCAGTGTGTGTTTCCCAGGGGGGGGGGGGTAGAGTAGGCAGTGTAGTTGCCATTGGGGGGGGGCACAGGGGGAGACATGAGTTTGCCCATGTGTTTGGTCAAAAGGTCAAGGAGATCTTTAGTTTTAGTATGAAGGGTTCCAGTTTGCTGGTTAAGAAGGACAGTGGGAGAGTGGGGCTGGCCGTCTGGTTTGAAGATGTGTCTATGCGTAACCCGCGCCTGTGTATTAAGGCGATGGCGAAACTTCTTGATGGCCTTGGTGCTTCTTTCCTCCTTTTGCAGGGCTTGGATAGTGCGTAGCTCCTGGATAGTGTGTTGTATGTCATCAGTGAGTGATTGACGGTATTGGGTAAGAAGGGGGTTGTGGAGGAGAAGGAGTTGGACTTGCGTTGTAGTTTGTAGAGGGCAGTCTGGAGGAAAGGATGGGGAAGAGCGCAGGTTATCATATCCAGATTGGTCCATGGAGTAGGATTGGGTGCGGAGAGTTTTAATGTGTTTCACGTGTTAGTTAAGTTGTTGGTAGGATTTAGCTGTCTTTCTGGGGAGGAAGATGCCAGAGATGGTTTGTTTAGTGGGGCAAGTCTCTATCATTATACTGAGGGCTTGATGCAGGGTGGTCATAAGGTGGTCGGCCATACTGTTGAGGTCTTCTGGAAGTGTAGTCATCAGTTCCTGCCTGATGGATTGAATGTGAGAGGCAGTCCTGTCTTCCCCAAGAAGGTCCTGAGCAGTTTGCCAGGCGGATTCTATGTTAGTGTGAAAGCTCAGGAATTGGGGGAGGTATTGAGTAGTGATGGCTTGCCTAGTTTTCTCTTTGTCTGATTGTTTAAGAGGGAGGAAGAGCTGAGGGGAGGTGTAGGTGTTGGTTGGAGGTATGGCAGGAGGGGGGAGGAGAGTGGAGGTGAGGCGTTGCTCAAGTGCTTGGTGGTCTAGGGTGTCCCCCATTTGGTGGGTGCTTTCAGTGGTGTGGGTGCCCGGAGGTGAGTTGATGAGCAGGATATCATCAATACGACTGCTGTAGGGGGTGTTGTTGCTGCAAGAAAAGTATGTGTGAGGTCTGGGTTGTGGTTGTGGAGTGATACAGAGTTGAGAAATGTGTTGCTGGTGAGAAATGTCATCTGGATATTTGGTTAGACTGCTTCTGTCAGTGGTGTGGCATGTGGCATTCCAGTCCCCAGCTAGGATGTAGTGGTGGGTAGGATTTTTCTCAGTAATGTGGTGGATGTAGGAGTAGATGTTCTCTCTTTTGGGGGCATTGTTACAGGGCATGTAGACGCCCAGGACATGGGTTATGTTGTTTATGGTTTGGTGAGTAATGTGTCCAGAGAGTTCGACTGGAGTTTCATGATTGACTGGGTGAGCAGTGACTGTTTTCCTGATTAGGGTAATGACCCCTGCTGAGGGGGTGACTATTTTGTCAGGGCTGGTAGCTTGGAGAGTAGTTTTGCTGTTGTGGTGGAAGTGATAATCATGCATGTCTGATTTAATCATGTTTAGAATGGATTTTCTGTGTGAGAGTAGTTTGGTTTCAGTGAGAATTATTATATCATTATCCCTGGATCTAATGTGATCATAGATGACTTCCCAGGAGGATCCAATTCCCCTGCAGTTGATAGTGGTGATGTTAGTGTCATTAAGAATGTGTTCCTGCTGTTGGACAGGGTGGTCTGAGGTTTGTTCAGAGTATTTAGGCTTACTACGTTTCACCGGTGAGGTGGGCTTGGTAGTGCTGATAGACTGCTGCTTCTTGGACGGGGGGGGAGCTCCAGGGATCCGGGTCTGTCTGAGCTTGTTGTATTCAGGGATGGTAGGCCTGCTGGGGGTGGGGAGCCTTGCTGCCTGTATTGGGGGGGGAAGGTCACTTCGTGACCGTTTTTTAGTGGTGGTAGTTTTCTTGGATTTTTTAGATTTTTTGGTAGAGGTGTAGGGTTTCTTACGTTTTGCGTGGGATTCATCCTCAGATACTAGATAGATAATGTCATCATCTTCGTCTGTGGGTGTTTCAGTGTTATTTTGAGTGGTAGGGATTGTTTGATCTGGTGGTGAAGGTGGTGGATTGGTGTAGGTGTTGATCTGTTGAGAGTCTTCTAGGATGGTACCATTGGTATTAGGGTGGGGATTGGTTGGATCAAAATAGAGATCAGGTTGAAATGGATGGCCATGGAAGGAGGGTGTAGCCTGGCTAAGAGTGTAGATGCGCCCCTGGAGCTGGTGCCAGTCTTGGGGGGTTAGGATGGTGGGTTCAGAGATTTCAGAGTCAAGGTTGTACCATTTATTGTTGTAGTATTTGATAGTGATTGCATGACCATAGCCATTGGACCAGTAGTGCAGTATGAATTTGGTGCTATTGATGGGAATTCTGCTAAGGATTTGTTGTTTGGTGCTACCAAGTTGGATGCCTGTTTCATAGTTTTCTTCAGTGTTAGGAGATGAGGTGTGTAGTGGTGTGTATGGGTGGTTCCTGTGGCTGACCAGGTATCCAGTGCCAGTCTGCTTGGTGAAGGTGTAGTAGTCAATAAGGGCATTATTATAGTTTCTAGAGGGGTTGAGAAAATATGATCCCATAACCTTCCAGTGATTATCAGTGGCTCTAGTGACTTGAGTGTGGAGTTTGTTAGCAAAGTCTAGGACTAGATTGATATCCATGGCTTTGTATCCAAGGTAGGCATTGATGGAGTGAATTTGGCAGTGAGAGGCTGTTTGGGCTTCCCAGTATGGGGCAGACTCAGACTTACTTTGTAGGCGTCTGCTTCCTCTGGGTCTACCTCCTCTGAGTGTGGGGGGTGTAGGAGGAGTGGAGAGGGGGCAGCTGTAGGGGTACTTACTGCTGTGAGCATCCTCCTGAGTATCTGAGCTGTCTATGGGTAGAGTGAGAGCAGGAGAGATAGGGGAGGGAAGAGTGCAGGCAAGGTTTAATCTGTTACAGGTTGTAATCTCAGCACAGGAGTGGCAGGCTGTGCCTTTGGTCTGGCAGGGGTTCACATTATAAGGAGATAGTGTCCAGATGGGCTCATATCCATGTCTATTTTTTCTATTTTTGTTGCTCTTGCTATGGATGTTTCCACTGGGACAGTGGGTAGTGCTGATAAGAGAGAAGAGCAGGAGGAGCAGTGCTGTTATCCAGAGGTCCAGGGGGTTTGCTACTTCCTGTCCCTTGAAGGTGTTGGCTTTGGGGTAAGCCTTGTTGGCTGTGGTGCTGGCAACCTGTGGAGTGGTGAGTGTTTTGATGTTGTTGGTTTTTGGTGGCAGGGATGCAGGTGTAGAAGGTACTATAGGGTTTGGTTTGATTGGGGTTTACCTTGAGAGCAGCTGTTTGGAGGAAGCTGCTCCAGTCATTTCCCAGTTCAGGGTCTGCTGGGGTGTTGCAGTGCTCACTGGTGATGGCACCTGCTCCAAAGATGTCATCATCATCAGCGGCTTCATAGGGTGCAGGTGGCCAAGCTGCAGGTGGATCAGGGGTTTCATGGTTGAGGAGCATGTCAACAATGGCCTTCTGGTAGGTGGTGACATGGTATTCGGGGGGGTGTCCATCCAGGGAGGTCTTGAGAGCCTTCCATTGGTCCAGGTCACCCTTGGTGTGGGGGTCAAGGGGGCCTTTTCCCTTGGCGGAATTCTTGGAGATCTCTCTCCTGATCATCCAAGTGGCCAGGCAGTTCCAGATCTTGCCTGGCTTGCCCTTGGTCATGGCAGGGTCGTAGTTAGGGAGGAAGGAGGGCCTGAGGGTGTAGGTAGAGCCACCAGAATGGAGGATGCCTCTGGTGGAGAGGAAGGTTATCAGGACTATAGCTCTGTTTAAGAGCATGAGGTGGATGCCTCGGTTGGCTTGTGTTGACCTGGTGATAGGATCATGTAAGTAGAGAGGGATGCCCTCCCTGGTGACAAGGGAGTTGTTAATGTGAGCAGCGGTGGTGACATAATCGCTGCAGATCTTTTCCCTGGAGATGATGTCCCACAGGTCTGGTGAGTGTAGGTCCTCATCAAGGCCCTCCAGCTCCTTGGGGAACATCCTCCTCAGAGTAGCGAGGTAGTGCCTGTTGGATTCCATGATGACTTGGTGCAGTCCAAGGCGGTCTTCAAGGTTGACGATCTGGTCAGTCTTCAAGATCACTGAGCACTGGTAGGCATCTGAGGGGATGTTGGAGGGGCTGATGAAGAGGCTGTAGTGGTCAGTCCTCCTGATGTGGAGGGGGAGCAGGGACTCAATGGACTCCTTGATTGCGGGAGTGGCGCACATGGCGCTGGTGACAGTCCTCTTGTCGCGAGTGGTCTCTACCAGCATGAAGTTGAGTGAGTTATGCACTGTCATGGTGTCGTCGTGGTCTTCTTTGTTAATCAAGGCGAGCTGGAGGATGACCTCGAGCTTCACAAGCCAGTTGGGTTTGTCTTCTGCTTCGATGTTCCTCCAGTCGGAGTGCATGTAAGCTTCAGAGGCTCGGCGAACCTCCTCGATGTCGTGGAAGTCGAGGTGGTCAGGAGGGGGATAAGTCACTGGGACAGAGAAGCTGAGGGGAGGTGATGGTGAGGTGAGTTTCCTGGGGGGTCCTGCGACTTCCGCATCATCTGCGGCGTTGGTCTTCTGCCCCTTGGCCTTCTTGGTGGGAGGGGCATGGTCATGGCCAGGGGCATCAGGGTTGGAGAAGGGTGTGGGAGGGTCAGTGACATCTGTGCCCTGTGCTTCTGTCATATGCTCATCTCCCCCTTCAGCTAGGGGGTCTGGAGATGCCCCTGGGGCTGGTGGGTGTGCAGGGTTGGTTGTTCTGCCAGGGGGATAGTGGGGAATGGGTACAAGTGTTGTGGCAATAGGTGCAGTGGGTTGCTCTGAGAGGACACTTCCACTGGGAGTATGGGTGGGGATCCTGGTCTGCTGCCAAACATCAATGATCTGCCAGGCAGGGTTTCTGGTGGACCTGCCCAGGGAGGTAAGTCTAGTGATGGTGTTGGCTCTAGAGATGGTGCCCTTGGGATAGAGGCTCTCACTGTCTTCAATATTGACTAAGATTTTGCAGGGGATGAGGTGGTTGGTGTTTACTAAAGGGGTGAGAGTGGGTACCCCTGTCTCAAGGTTTCTGCTTTTGGCTAGGACTGCAAAGTTGCAGAGGTGTTTGATAGTCAGGAGGGGGAGTTTGTGCAGGTGAGTGGCATGAATGTGGACTGTTACTTTCCACTCTACGGGTGTAGTAGGGGTGCTGCAGACTTGGTCGACATGCTTCTCACTGATGTCGCCAGCCAGTATGCCAGGGGGCATCTGGCGGAATGCTGCGTTGACATGCCTAGCAACTGAGTCAGGGGTGGTGCAAGCCAAGGCATTGTCAGGGAAGAAGCCGGGTCTGGGCCTGTTGGTAAGCCTCATGCTGGTGGTGTTGCCAACAATGCCTCCCAGCACCACCTTGATAATCTTGGCATCTTGGGGAATGCCGTGGATGGGGTAAGTCACAACTGTTTGGTCGCTCAGCTCGGCCGCGAAGGGGTCGATGTTATGGAAGACTGATTCGTCGTTGGGTGACGGAGGGTGGATGGTTGCGTTAATTTCCTCGTGGGTCTCATAGACTCGGATGGCTCGCTGTAGGTGAGTATCCAGGAAGACGTGGCGTTGCGCGGTGAATCCTCGGGGGGGGTAGAGGACGTCCCCTCTGGATTCGAGCACAGGCTTGGTGCCACTAAGACCTGTCGAGGAGATATTGTTATTTGCGAGGTTCGGATAGCTGCCGTCAGGCTTATGCTTTCCATTTTGGGGGCTGCCGTCAGGCTTTTGCCCCCCATTGAATCTGCAGGATTCAATAGGACTCTCACCTTCGCCACGATGGACGGTATTATCCCAGTAAGGGTGGATTTGGGGGAGATGTTGGTTTGGATGGAATGTGTTGTTGCGGAGCAGGGAGACGCAGCAATGGTCGAAGGGAGGTTGAGGGTCGGTGCGTGAGTACAGGTCGTTACTGGGGAGGCACGACTCGTAGTTCTCACCTGTGAGGAGCTTAGATTGGAAGGGGCCATATCGGAGCATTGTATCGTTGGAGGGTTGTGGGGCTTGAGAGTTGCAAGTGTTGTGGTGTTGGAAGGCTGTGCTTGTTAGGAGGATAAGAAGGACGCCGATGTGGATCGTCGCGTTGGAGATGGTATCTTTTCCATAGTAGGGTTTGGTGGTGATATTTGATTGTTTGATGCTGGAAGTGGAGATGATATTTTTTTTGATGGTGGTCAGGATTCGTCGGAGGGTGGTGACGATCATCGTGGGATTTGGTATGCAGGTGCCCCATCCTGGAATATCTGTATAGCAGGTGTTCCAAGATCGCTTCGCGACAGCGTGTCCGCTCGAAACGTGGTGTTGTTTTTCTTGTTTGGTGTATATTTGGTAATCCGCCCGGTACGGGGATTTGGTGGTAGAATTTGGTTGGGTGATGCTGGCAGAGGCGTTGGGCGCTTTGATATTCCCTACCTTTTTCCATGGGTTTTGCTGCGCTCTGGTGCTTCCAGAGCGCTGCTTCCCTGGATTCGAACTGCTCGCTCGCCGACAGTTGAGATGGATCACTTTGGAGGAGGTGGAGGTGGGGAGCGGTGGATCTGAGATGGGGGCACATTGCTCATTTCCCTCGCGGGTGTGATCGTTACAAAGCCTAGCGTCGCGGCATTCCGAATCCAGTTTCCGCTAATGCGGAGGGGAAGTAGCGCCTACGAAATCTGCTCTCGATGTTTTTACTAAAACATGGATAAAATTGGGACGGATATTGCGATACGGTATAAGGGTGTTACATAAGGTTTATATCAACATCCCATATCATCATGAGCCATTCTTGTGCATCAAGTACATATTTTCCATTGTCAAATGTGCCAGGTGTCACAAAATGGTTTGAGACAAATTACTTGCACACTATAAATGACCCAATTACTCTAGTATTCACAGAGGCTGGCCATGCTTGTGCAGAGCTCACAATGGCAAAACAACTGATTGAACATGGGTTGAAATGCATGAGTATCATCATCATGGACCGAACATACGTAGGCATTATCTCACCATGTCGAGCTCTTGTTCATCAAATTGAACAACGTGGCATACAAATTACGCTAATCGGTACATACTGTTCTCTTGTTCCCCAAATCCTCACCATCAGGGGAAAATTCGCAATCATCGGACTTCATCAAAGCCATGTTTTTCACAATTTGCAAGAAGTTGCAGACTACAATATGTACATACAGGCTTGTGTTGCTTCTCGATGCAACGGTCGCTTGATCACACCCTACTTAAATATCATGGACTGTTCAAGGTTGCATTTCGCATTAGCGGCCCATAGACATGGGCTCTTTAAACCCATGCTTAACACTGTCCATGAACACACGTACATCAATTCCACTCCATGGGATGAATGGTATAGGTGGACGGAATCACGAAAAAACCTGAAGTGATTTCTTGTCTACCCATAGCCACGCAGCATAGGTTGACAACCAACGCGTACACGACATTGGTTGTCATGTGCGCCATGATTGCTGTCGAGCTGCTCATATGCTATCCCAAAGCGCGCATTTACACCACTTCCACGAGGCGATGATCCACCACCGTGTGTCATGAATGGACGGACGGACGGTGTGGATGCGACAGTTTTCCACAGTTTTGCGTGTGATGATTGATGCCTTGACAGGTATCTGCAGCTCAATTCCCCTACCCCACTCCGTGGGGCCCGCGATTACACTATCGATATACGAGATCTATTGTCTAGCAGGCCTCTGCTTGACATGTGATCATCGTTTGCGATTACTTTACCGGGTTTTCCGTCATCTGTGAGTGATATCTTACAGTATCGAGGTATTGACACAGGTGCCACCGCCTGATGCGAGAGGTCACCATGTGATGTGAGTCTATGTATTGGGCGTTCAAACCTCACGGCGGATTTTTTGAAATTTCTACTCAGAATTTAGAGCCTCCGGAACTCGTTAGCCTGAGATATCAGCACCGAGGAATCACCATTCCGCTCCAATATAGGTGAACACAAGAGACCGCATGGCACACATGGAGGATACGCGTCCATCAGACCGCATCATGCATGGAAGAGCAGGGGATATAAAGAACCCACAACGGCTTTTCGTGGGCAGTAGGCGTAGTCGTAGAAAACATTACATTACAGCGGAGGTACAATATGTAGAGTTGACAGGTGATGGGTACCTGGAACCCTCTATATCTACTTCATTTTATATACAATATATATATAACTATACTGCTGCTGCTTTGCTTGAGATGAGGTTCTGTAGCTCAATTCCACTGCCCCGCTTTGCGGTGCCGCCCCTTCAGAATCGCACATAACTCATCTTGGGATGCTGAATGTATAATTACTCCATTTTGCGTGTCGCATGCTCAACTTCCAGTTCAGCACCATTCTCTGGGAACATGGACTGTTGCAGCTGCCTGTGAATTCTCAAAATAATTACTCCTTCTAACACCACCACGACGTACGATTTCTCTACTTCCAGAATGTAAGTGTTCTCGACTCGAGGTGCATCCACCCGTACCACTGATTCGGTGCCGGCCGTCGTGTCTAAGACACTCATATCAGGCGTTTTGATGATCTGCCCATCTTCATCCTCCGTCCACAGGCTGGCAGTACCAATTGTAATACTTCTTAACTTGATCACGATGCCAGGCAACATCTCGGTCGTCAACACATGGACATTACGATTCAGATAGCTCAAAGACGGCATTTTTTCTTCAGCTGCACGCGACATTCCACAGTTCAGCTGATGATGATGATGATGATGATGATGATGATGATGATGATGATTGCATGTCAAACATATTTATACTCATGATACTCAAGTGAACACTTCGTTCAAATTTGTGTACCGCAAACTGAGCACAGGTAGTGTGCTTCCATTATCTCTCTGCTCCAAAACAATTGCCGCAAAGGGCTCCGCATAGATACAACAATACAGTCAGAGACACAAATTGTGTGTCCCATCTGCTGCATGGCACGCAGGAGAACCGAGCCATTATCACCCCCCATCCAGCTTGTGCACCTCTGAAGCAAACCAGCAGCCAGTCATCCCCCATTCACCCACAAACGCTCTCTCAGCCCGTGTCCCCACAAACGCAGGTTGCAGGTTGTACCGTCTGGTGGAATAGCAGTGCCGATGGATCACATGGTCAGCCTATACCAAGCATGCAAATCTGCTTTCTCACCTGGAATGTAAAGAGCGGCAGTTGAGTCGCAATAACTCGCAGGCAGCCAATAGAGCGGGGTAATAGTCACCGGCAGAAACCTGCAGACAAGGAGAAGGAGAAGTCAACTTTGTAAACTCGAAACTCAGTGAAATCAGGTGTTTGAAGAAGCGAGTTGGGATGAATCGAGAATGCTTAACGCACCCGAAAGCTCGCTGGGCAGTGCGTTAGGCAATCGCGGTTTCAGTAGACAGGAGTTCGAAGGGGGAGGCAACGGGACTATCCGTGCAGAGTGGCAGCAGTACACAAGGGTCCGGGCGTGGCCTGGTGTTGTTTTGGGACATTTATGTTGGCGTTTGCTGGCCACTGGTCCACCCTTCCGTACCACCTGCACTGGACCAGCACTCGCGATTTCGAGGCTGGAGATCGCGAAAACGCATTCAGTAGGTGTTTTTTCATTGGAAACGCCCCGTGAATCTTTCCAATTGGACGCCAATCAAGGGAGTTAGAGGCTCTCAAAGTTGGAGCTTTTCCTTGCTCCGCAGATTCGCATTCACGACGAATTCGAGGGCCAGAGCGTCGATAATCATCGTGAAAGGAGGTGAGACTCGCGAGATTGGAAGGCGATCGACTTGAGGAGATGTTGAGGGTCTCATTAACTGCATGAGGGTGTTGTGGGCTGCAGTTTGGCTTGCATGAGGATTCTTATGGGCTGCATGTGACTTTATATAGCTGCAATTATGCGAAGGGTTGCATGGGGCTCTACAAATGATATGGGACCTGTGTGAGACTATCTACACCAAGTTGTTGTCACGACATCGTAGGTCGAGTGACACGATGATATACGACACCGGCTCTCGACTGTTCCTGAAGCATATCGTGCGAGTGTGGAGGGTGAAAGACATCGCATCGGCAATCAACCTGCATCTGCAATCCGATCGCCGAGGGTGGTGCAACAATGCATGTGGGGCTGTCATGTCATGGAATGTCTGGAGTTGTGCATGAAATGTGCCTGGAATTGTGTATGAGGTGCCTTGAGTTATAGACTGCATTGACCGGGGTCGCATGGGGCTACACGGGGTTGCCTTCGGGTGTTATGGATTACATGGGGGCTGCATGAGGTTGGTTAGGGTTGTCAAGGGTACCATGCACTGGTTCTCTGCACTTTAATGTAGTGCAATAATGTGCAGATCCAACCAACACCTGTCATCAATGAAATGATCGCTCTTGCTCTATGTTGGGGTTCTTATGTGACTAATGTGAATCTTTTGCATCGCAGGCTTACCATACAAATGCAAGGATCCGCGCCAATCTCTGCAGGAATAACAACCATTCAAAAAGCACGGGATGAGTGTGTTGCTAGCATCGCTACACTAACAGCTGCTCATAGCTCTGAAATTGTCACCCTCTGGAAAAAGGTTGACAGACTGGACCAGGCTGCGCGTGCAGGTGAGATGTGACAAAGATGTACGCGGAAATAGCCCAATTTTCTAATGCATGCATGCTCCATCATGCGCAGGTATGACAATACTGCTTGAAGACGATAATGTCGATGACTGGTTCGCCGTAGCGGCAAGCGTCAATGTCACCATGCGATACCTCAGACTCAAGTCTATTGACCAAATGGTGGAGGAGATGCTGAATTCTCACCCAACAGATCCGCCCAGTTCAAGTTTGAGCATGCCGCTGTTGACTTTTGGATTGACTGTCTCATTCTTCAAGGCTGTGGCGTGTGATCCTTACGAAAAGTACATCCGTGTACTTCGATCCTTCACCACAAATGATGCTGCAGTTGTTGAAGCGCAACAGGTGTTTGGTATCAGGCTTACTGCGATGGAGCTCTTTGATCAATATGACGTCTCATTTTTGAAGGTTGGTGATGTCGAGAAAGATGCAACGGATGTGTGTTGCATACGTGATCTCACTACAAATCTACGCCATGCTCTGGCACACGCCAACTTTGAGGCTTCTGCAGATTACCAATTGATCACATTACGAAACAAAACCAATTTTGAGGTTTGCATTACAGTGGATGGCTTTTGGCGGCTGGGCATGTTGGCATTTACTTGCTTCTCCAACAAACTTCGGGGCATCTTCTCGTGAGCTCACCAGGGTTTGGTTTTAGTAATCTCATGTTGTGTGAGACTACATAACAACATTAGAAAGAGGTTATGATGGCCTGCTCGAAGGTAGTTGTAAGCAGTTTGCCACTTGGCTACGTATTGTGTTTGTCTCTGAAGGATGTCATCTAGCTTCTGCTGCAATTGTGAGGGCAGTTGCAGCTTTCCTGGTTTTATCCCACATATGCGGCGGATGTCCATATTGCACTGAGACATTATTCTGATCTGGATGTCCCTGGAGAGGCATGCCATGCCATGCAATGCAATGCAATGCAATGTTTTTCATTCCAATGAATGCGTTTTCTTTGGCCAGTATTCTTATATCTTTATACCCTACTCCAGCGCACTCCAGCCCGCTTGTGCGAGATCAATCAATCATTGATTCATTGATTGATTGATCGCAGATAGAAGAAAAATTCAAGGAGATAGAACAGATAGAAGAAAAATCCAAGGAGATACTCATCGGAGACAGCAAAGAAGAAAAACACACGAAGCGGTTTCATTTTAGTATTCCGTTGAAGTGATTTCTTGTCTACCCATAGCCACGCAGCATAGGTTGACAACCAACGCGTACACGACATTGGTTGTAATGTGCGCCATGATCGCTGTCGAGCTGCTCATATGCTATATCCCAATGCGCGCGATTACACCATTATTATAGGCATGACGGCTCGTCTTCAGTCTCGAATTCGTACGCGACAGGCGACGCTACGTCAACCAGGTGGTTGTACATGGACAGCTCGTGACCCGAAAGGGCAGCGGCGGCGTGCGCGTTGCTCGGCGTCAGATCCGTGCGCAGAAGACGAAGTTTCACGAGCTCGAGCATACGGCAGACACTCTCAGGGCACAGGCGGTAGTTTCTCGCCTCCTGAGTCCGCTTGCCCTTTACCTGCACCCGCTTCGTCTCGCTCCGCTGGGGGGGAGAGGTGAAAGGGGCTCCGCCACTTGTTTAATGTGGTACGGTGGTTCTCATCCAAGTGTTCTCGGAACTGAGGTGGGTGTGCACTAACCTACTATTAAAACTGATTGCCACTAGTAGGCATGAATATTCCTGGCCCTTATGCCATTTATTCCCTTATATTCTGTACCATAGCTACCATCTTTATCGGGTCCTGAATAGTTGTCATATTTAACAAGATTTGGAAGTGTACGTTTCCTTCGTGTCAGGTGTTGATCGTCTGTTTCCCAGTTCTCCTGCTTTAGTTGAGTGCTATCCGTAATCTCTCTTAATCTTTCAGGCGTAATCTTTCCGTCGATAAAGGTTTCACTGCCACCTTTTTGTCTTCTTTGTATTTTGTTACCTTCTTGTGGTACAAACTTACTGTAACCAAACGTTCCATCTGGTTTCCTTACTTTAACACATAAAGTGACTGACCCGTTCTGTCCGCGTCCACACTTCTTCTTGTACAAAACACGGGTAGCTCCATCTTTGCAAATACTTCTTGTATGAGTACTGGTGTATGTAGTGTCCGCATTTGTATATGCATATAATCAAATTTTATTCCTTGACGACGATCTCATCCGTTGAATTTAAGCTACCCGTATATCCTCGAACCTATGAATTTCTTATTACACATCCGGGGGTCCGGGGGACATGTACCTCTGCTTGACACGTGATCACCGTTTGCGATTACTTTACCGGGTTTTCCGTCATATGTGAGTGATATCTTACAGTATCGAGGTATTGACACAGGTGCCGCCGTGATGCGAGAGGTCGCCGTGTGATGTGACTCGACTCGACAGGTGCCGCCGCCTGATGCGAGAGGTCGCCATGTGATGTGACTCGACTCGACAGGTGCCGCCGCCTGATGCGAGAGGTCGCCGTGTGATGTGACTCGACTCGACACACGTGCCGCCGTGATGCGAGAGGTCGCCATGTGACTCGACTCGACTCAACTCGACACAGATGCCGCCATCCTTGATGAGAGTGGTCGCCGTTCTCTAAAAAACGAGTGTAAACGTAGTGGCCTAAGCCCCCTCACCCAAATTCTGTGTAGTGCTGGCGGCGGTACAATCGATCGCCGGACATGATAAAGGCCCGACGATCCCCGAAACTGCATAATTTCCTTTTGTTTTGTTCTCCTCTCTCTTCCTTCGAACACGACCGACCGACATCTTCCTCCTTGCCATAAGCAGCATCATTCATCGAGCCTCGAGTGAAGTGTGTGGCTCACGCCCGACAGCATCGATGGGGATTGCCAAACCCCCGATGTCTGATAACACACTCGAGGTTGGCTAACCTCTCGGATCGATGAGAGTGCTGTCAAGGTAGCCGCCACAGCTTGCGAATACGAGCAATTCCTCTGTCAAAAGAGGAATATAAGACTCGCTTCTTCCAAGCTTGGAAAGCTAAGCTACCTTGGCACTCTGTACGATCCTTGAGGGTTCTTTGAAGCCGCCTTAGTCATTCCTTGCTTTGCTTTGCTTTGCTTTGCTTTGCTTTGCTTTGCTTTGCTTTGCTTTGCTTTGCTTTGCTTTGCTTTGCTTTGCTTTGCTTTGCTTTGCTTTCTTTGTGTTCTCCCGTCCATCCTTATTTTCTGAACAAATCTTCCTCATTTCTAGAAGCAGCATTATCATCGAGCCTCGAGTGCAGTGTGCGGCTTACGCCCGACAGCATCGATGGGGATTGCTCAGACCCCGATGTCTGATAACACACTCGAGGGTGGCTTACCTCTCGATCGATGAGAGTGCTGTCAAGGTAGCCGCCACCGCTGCGAAGACGCAGCAAGTTCACTCTGTCAAAAGACGAATCGTCAAGAACTCTCTCCTTCCAAGCTCGTGTGAAAGTCTCCTGGGCACTCTGTACGATCCTTGAGGGTTTACCCTTTGAAAGCTCCTTCCCTGTGACTAATCACTATTTCCTGGATCTGCTTCCATCACTTCTTTTCGAACAAATCTAGTAATCCATAAGCATCATTATACATCGAGCCTGAGAAAGAGTGGGATCGCTTCTAGACAATGAGGATGAGGTCCCTTGCGCCCCGACGTGGGATTAGTCATTTTGGAAGACCAGCTCGGACAGACGAATGTAGGATAGCCCCGTCCAGACAGCCGAGCTGGGTAGGGTCTTTATGGAAAGAACAGAGCGACCCTAGACAATACGGGAATAGGACGGAAGCCGCCGCGTCGCTACGGTCATCTTTGGAGACAGGGATGAGCTAACAATGAGGTATCATGCCGCAAGCAGTAACAACGTGCGTGGCCGTAGGTCTTTTTGGAGACAAGGATAGAGACTTAGACAATGAGAGGCGCAAGCCGCCGTGTATGGGGTCTTTGAGGACTGAGAGACAGTGTTTTGCCCGTGATAGCATGTGATACATGATGACGCAAAACGATTGACGATGTTGCATCCCTTTGCGAGTTCCGAAGGGGGACCAACGGGACGCCGATAGTCGTACGTACGTGGTGTTTGCTTGCCCATTCATTCATTCAGAATGCTGGAGCGCCCAGCCATCATTCGGAGTGTAGTAAAGACCCAGCGAAATCGCATATATTCCCTGTTGTGGTCCCCTCCCTTCCGATTCGAATCGTCTTTTTACGAAAACCCTTGTTTTCCTAGTCGTGCTGTTGCGAAACACTTTTTCGATCTTTATGTCCCGCTTCCTCGGAGATACATGGACATGGCCCAACGCTGAATCCCTGAAATCTTCCTCAAACTCGCAGTTTCT
>JACBWV010000338.1:6206030-6333685 GCA_013435795.1 Chlamydomonas sp. ICE-L | reverse complement strand
AGTCAGCATGATAGTCGTGGTGGACACTAAGTAGTGTGTGGGATGGGACAGGACTGCATTCTGATGCTCGTTGTCGCACAGTTGTGTGTAGGTAGAGCTCTCAGCGACGATGTCACGAGGTGTGGGAAACTATTTATCGCACTGAACTCATTGACTCACGACTCATGACTCATCTCACCACACTAACACACTGAAAATCCCAGCACTGAAGCCTCTTGACTCAATGACTCACTAACCTCACAGACTCACAGCCGACTCATCACTCAACCTGGCTCACGAATAATTGAGCACTGTACTCACAACTCACTGAAATGAATTGTCCCCCCCCCCCCCCCCCCCCCCTCACAGACTCACTGACTGATGGTCCTCCACTCAAACTCACGGACTCACTGATGAACCTGGTGATTGACTTCACTAAAGCCTTCCAACACCCCGCATTGAGTCACCGACTGCACTACTGATCTGGCACACTAACACACTGCAGTCACTGACTCACTAACCTCGACCCCGTCCGCTGACCTTGCTGATGCCCCTCCACACTACAATCTCCCTACATACACTACCGCTACTCCAGACCCCAACTCCATCAAACGCCCGACAGAGAGCAACATCCCCCTAAAAAACTCCGATAACCATGGCCCTTTATGGTTTTATTCCAAAGATAAAACTTCCCCTCTTTTTTCTTTTTTTAGATACTATGCTCTCACACTTCCTTTCTTTTAACTAACCGACCCCCACCACACCAAGCCACTCTCTCCTTTCCTACACATCCTCTCAACCACTCGCTCATCTCCTCCGCCCTATACTAGTCACAATCAACAATCATCGAAAGAGTGTCAACAACTGTCGGGGCGTGGGTCGCCGACGATCGGCGTGGTGGTTTACAACAAACACCCCTGCTTGGGAGGCAACAGGCACTACATCTTTGGGTTCTGGACTTCCAAGAGCCTCACTTGTTTGATCCCACCCATCTGTGCATGTGGTAAAATCAATAATTATTCTGCGCTATGGCCAAGGGAAAGAGAGGAGAACCAAGAGTTATGGAACAGAATTCGACAAAAACAAACAAAACACCACACCCAACCACCTACCCCCTCTCGACAACCGGTCGAATGACAGTATTATTCTAGCGTGTGTTGTTACACCCCGCTGCAGGCCACTAGGACCATTAATTTGGTTTTGACTTCCCCAGGCCTCAGGGTTGATCCCCCCAGAATGTGCATGATGGTTACCATAATAATTTTCTGGGCTAATGGCCAAGAGGAAAATGAGAAGAGAGAGTTTTGACAGAATTCTACAACTCGTCGAATGACCATCCATTATTTAGCGTGGAGTTAACCACCCCCTGCTTGGGCCCCTCAGAGCCCACCACAAATCTTGGGAAATGACTTCTCCAAGAGCCTCCCTGGCGTTTGATCTCCGACTGTGCATATTGGTTTAATAATGATTATTAGTAGCTTGGCCCAAAAGAAAAAGAGTCCTATGGACAAGAGTGCGGAGGTGCCCGGTATGTTTCAAACCCGACCCGGGAAGTCCAGAGGGGCGGGGCGAAAGCGGAAATCTAGAGAACAAGTGTTGGAAACGAGTCCGACACAGTAGGAATGATGATTAAACCCGTGACCCCCCCACGCCCCCAACCCTCCTTCGTGCCTACTGTCACTTAATCGACATCGTCTTATTCATTTGTCCCTGCGGAAAAACCTCCCCGCCCCCACCCCCCCCCTCACCCCACCGCCCCCCCCCCCCCCACCCCCCTCCCCCCCCCCACACACACACACCGCCCCCCCCCACCCCCACCACCCCAACCCTCCTCGTCGTCCAAATCTCCTCACAATCATACACCATCATACATCTGATCGACAATGGGTCAGAAACTCCGACTCTGCGTGCGCCTTCCTAAACAATGCTCTCGCATCACCTGTGAACCAAACCACTACTCACTACTAGCTTTACCCTCCCTACTGCTTTAAACCTTACTCCCTCACGGCCGCTGATCTTCCAAACCAATTGCACCACACCCCACCCCGTCCACCCTGCTGGACCAATATTCATTCGTCCGATTAGTACACACAGCTTTCTTGGCGAATGTCATGCTTTAAGGCAAGCCGATTGAGTGTTGTCATCGAGTGTTGTCTGATGGAGAGGGAGGATTCGAATTGCCGGCGGTAGTTGCGCAGGTTTGACAGTCGAAGGTTTGACCGCTGCTGGTCCTTTCTTGCCTGATTTCCATCTGCAATCCGTTTTTTTTCTGACGACGGCAACAGTATGCTAACGACCCATCTGCAATGCTCCTAAATGGTCCAAGGGCCAAGCTCCGACAAGCCTCCATTACTCAAGACGCCAAACCTGCCGCTTCCGGCCCGCTTGCTCGGATACCTTGACTGCCAAACACCATGGCTCCCCCCTCCCATGTCATGTCGCCGCACTCCTCCAGGCCACCCACCCCTCCTTGCCTTCAATTCTTTTGCCCGCTTAGTTACTGCTTCCTGCTTGAAATTGTCCTCCTGCTGCCTGCCTGTTCACACCTGCATGCAGCCTACTGTCCCTCTATGATTGACGAATGCCTGCCTTTCTGTCTGATTATTGACACTGCCTTCAAACTAAGGTTCCTGCTGCCTGCGCACGCGAAGACAAGATGTTGTATGCCATGGGAGAACACCACGAAGAAATCCTCACCCTGACTAGCTACCCAGTGGCAATAATGGTTGTTTAGAACGCAACACATGTAAAGTAGATCTCTGACCATCTGTCTTGTATGCTGTACCGATATGTCATGCACGCTGCACCATTTGTCTTGTAGGTTGAACCATTTGTCGTGTATGCTGAACCATTTGTCTTGTACGTTGCACCATATGTCTTGTATGCTGCACCAATGTGTCTTGTATGCTGCACCATGTGTCTTGTATGCTGCACCATGTGTCTTGTATGCTGCACCATTTGGCTTGTATGCAGCATGATTGCCTTGCTGCACCATGTGTCTTGTATGCTGCGCCAAGTGTCGTGTATGCTGCACCATCTGTCTTGTATGCTACACCATGTGTCTTGTACGCTGCACCATTGTCTTATACGTTGCACCGTATGTCTTGTATGCTGCACCATCTGTCTTGTATGCTGTACCATGTGTCATGTATGCTGCACCATCTGTCTTGTACGCTGCACCATTTGCCTTGTACGCTGCACCATTTGTCTTGTACATTGCACCATATGTCTGTATGCTGCACAATCTGTCTTGCATGTTGCACCATGTGTCTTGTATGCTGCACCATCTATCTGTCTCATCATCGCAATTGCTACCACGTGATGCTTGCTCGCTTTCTTGCTTGCTGATTCGTTGATTATCCAAATGGCTTGTGCTTGGTCAAGCAACCTAATAATCTTCTAACTCCACCACCTTCATTTCATGCTGCTGCAGTTCCGGCAGGCAGTGACTCCACATATTGCGGCATGGTGGGACAAGGAGCAAGTCATCAGCATGCTGGGATGAGTAGAGGGAAAGATCAAGAAGCCTGATGACACTGCTCCTGCTGCTATCACTCATCATATAACAGTAGCTATAGCTAAACTAGCCAGTGGGGGTGGCAGGGGGGGGGGGGGGGGGGGGGCAGGGACAGAATACAGACCATATAGCTTACCATTTTTCTAGGCCCAATTCATGGTACAATTTCCCCCACATATGAGGAGAATTTGTAAATGGCCAAATTATAATAGCTATGTTCATTATCACTTTTTTGAATTCGAATTTTTCAGTCTTAAAAATCTCTGTAAATAAACATGCATCCATCTGTTACATCTCGTATGATCCAAAGTCTCCAGTGCAAGCACTGCTGGAAAAAAAACGGGACCCATCCCTCAAATAACCCGGAACCTAACCTAGCCCGGAGCCCAGGTCCCGAATTTACAGAATAAGAAAAGGGTCGGTCCCAGTATTAAATACTACAATCCGGGACCAAATTCCCTTTACAATCCGGGACCCAAATTCCCTGTATTCAAGGAGGGTATTCCACGAAGGGTGCCCGGTATTTACGAACCAGCACCATTTAGTTTACGAACTATCAAATCCTAGTTCGTAATAAAAGGGTGCCGGAATTTTACGAACCAGCTCCATTCAGTTTACGAACCATCGGATCCTAGTTCGTAAATCTTAAATAACGATGGGGTGTCCGCTTTTTACGAAGTAGAGCCCAACATTTTACGAGGGGGGGTTCGTAAGAATTTTCCAAGCCCAATTCTAGTTCGTAAAATGCTGTTTATTCATAGTGGGAGCGTACTTTGCAAAGGGTGGTGTGTGAGCCATGAAAATTCGTTGAATGAGGTAAGATTGGATTGAATGTAGCAGCTCAGCATGTAGGGAGCGTGTGGCTGTGGTGGGATCATGGATCATTTTTTTAATGAGTTGAAATGAACAGAGACTGTCAGTGTGGAGGGTGAGGTTAGTATCGTATGGAATGTTAATAATGGCTTGGTGAATTGCCACTAGTTCTGCTCTGTTGTTAGTCCTGGTGGCCCCCCGCCCACCTGGGTTGATAGTGTAGCTCATCCCTGCAATGGGGACATAAACTGCAGCCCCTATTTTACTAGGGGAGGCCGAGTTACCTTTGATCAGGCTGCCATCTGTGTAGACCTGGAGGCCTGCAGAGAGGATAGCTGGGTATGTGCATGGATGAGTAGTGGGAGGAGTAAGAGGTTGAGGGTGCTCGCGGTGTGGAGTGTGCCAAGGTTTTGAGGTGAGTGATCTGAGTTTTCTAGGGTAAGTGATCTGAGTGTCGGAGGAGGTGAGGGTGTCAGGTGGGGTAATAGTGGTGGGCTCCCAGTGGGGGGAGAGGCTGTGCATGTGGTCGTGCCAAAGCTGGATAAAGGCTTGAAGGTTGGGAAAGTAGGTAGGTTGACTTTGGGGACTGCAGATAAGGATGAGGTGTAACTTTGGGGTTGATGGGAGGGTGTGGAGTTTACTGCCCAACCAGGTGTCAGAGGTATCATAAAGTTCAGAGTGGGGCCTGGAGTCAATGTAGTGGACCCAGGGGTGGTGGAGAAGTTTGTTGTAGGGAGCATAGCAGGTGTCAGGGATGAGCATGACAGTGCATGTGGGGGGGCTGACTAATGGAAGTCTCAGCATAATCTGCACTGGCTAGGGCCCACCTGAGTGCTTGTGTGGCCAGGGTGACTGAGCTAGGGATGTCCACTAGGGAGCCCCCAGTCCAGACAGTGTGGAAGGGGTCCTCGTTGGACCCAAAGAGCTGGTCAGCTGGGTGAGGAGAGGAGTAGCTGAGAAGGCTCTGATCATAGCTGAGAGGAGTAGAAGTTCGGTGGTGGGTGATACCTAGCTGTGCTATGGCTTGGTGGAGGACGGGAGAGAGAATGTTGGTAGAAGCAGGGGTAGCTCTGTACCTAGTGAAGAGAGCAGCTAGGTCTGTATGGTAGGTTCCTCCCTGGGTTAGTTGTGCCATTTGGTAGGGTGGGTAGTTTTGAAGTGCTCATAATTCTGCTGGAGGGAGGTAAGTCTGTTGTTGGGGGTGTGCCCAATACATTTCCCAGTGGGGGTGTAGAGATAAGAGAGATGTTTGTGTGTGTGGGTGTCCTGGCCATCCTTGTTGGTGAGGATGCCTGTTTGGATAATGTAGGAGAGGGGTGGTTGGATGTCCCAGTCTGGGTGTCTGTCTTGTGTATCCACATGAAGCAATTTGTGGACAAGGGCGTGGTTGTCAGCTTGGAAGCCTGGGGTGGTGGTCCATTGGCCCTGCTGCTGAGAGTTGGTAAGGTGGGAGTCTTTCCTCAGATTTTGACAAGTGGTGGTGAAAGGGGCTGACTTGAAGGTGTGGACGAGTTGGTCATAGGCTTGTTGCCCCAGCATTTCGCAGAGGTGAGAGATGAGGTGAGATTGCGGTTTCCAGTGGATGATATAAATGGTGGAAGTGACTGGTTTGCTGTAGTGGATGCTATATCCAGCTTGAGTGTAGGAATGGATGTGGTCATTGTGCATGGTTGAGGGAGCCCACTGAACGTGGGCAACAGTAGTACTGGTAGAGTTGTCGGTGTCTAAGGAGCGTTTGCTGCGCCAGCTAGTAATATAGAGAGCTTTGTATTGGGAGCCATAGGTGAGATGGAGTAAGCGAGTTGGAGGTGCAGGAGCGTTGGCCGATGGGCAGAGCATAGCCTCGCGGGTCCTGTCAGGGTGTGAAGTTTTAGTTATGGCGTAGTGGCGGAAAAGGTGCTATGGTGAATCCAGGATTTACACAGGTAGTGGCGGGCCGCCCAGGTTTCGTCTTTACTGTTGCAGCCCCACGCATGCTGCGCGTAGCTGTCGGCAGTTGTCGTAGGCCATGCCCACCATTGGTTCCCTTCGATGTCCCCAAGGGAATCCGCCCCGTAGTCTGCGTCAGTTAGAGGGGTGGAGGAGTAGTAGCCTTGGGTAGGGGTGGCAATAAAGTCAGTGGTGGGTGGGAGTTTGATAATGTCATTAGTGTTAGGTGTGACTGCGTATTCGGCTGCGAGCTGGCGGTGCATGAGCGGGAGGGGTTCAGTGTGGGTGAGGGGGTAGTCGAATTTAGCCAGAGTTAGGTGGGCTGTGAGAAGGTTAAGAGAGCGTCTGTGATGTTTGGTAATCTTGGAGGAAGTAATAAGGGGGAGATCAGTAGTGCTGATGAGGTGGGTTCCCGTAGGTGTGACCAGGTCATGGTAGGTATAAATATTCAAGTCGTGGAAGGGGGTCATGAGTTTGATAGGTATGGCATGAGGAGGAGAAGGTAGGGGGTGGATGTTAAGTTTGTCCAGGAGTTCTGTAACGGTACAGACTCCTTCACAGGCTCTGACCGTTATTAGACCCTTAGGTACAGTCATACCTTTGGTCTAAGTAACAACGTACGCACGAAGAGACAGTACTTTCTCATGTACTGCCTCTCTCACAAGCACGCCTGCCGGCTGCCTTACAATACCGGATTGCTCTCTTCACGGCCATCATCATTATACCTATTGACGAGCCTTCGAGAACATCCTACATCCCTTACCATACTAACAACTAACCATACTAAGTGACGTAGTATCCTATAGCTACTAACTAGACCTCCGAACCTTATGCTAAGCTCCTGTCAATCTAGCTATTATCTCTTCTCGTGTGCACTACCCTTCCGCCGTTGCTTCTGAGCTGTCACACTGGTTACGGAGCTAGTCGCGCTTCCAGCGATTCTCGCTTTCCATTGCGCAACTCCACGATTTCAGTTTCCAAATTTTCTCTTCCGTTCATAATTCGCTCTCCTTCCTTTTCGTCCATCCTTATTACTTAGATTATAGTCTGCGGTATGGCAGCGAAAAGTAGCCGTCCAGCATCTCTGGCAGAGGCCGAATTGATGGACCCACCAGCGGCGCCAGTTGTGCCTCCTGGCCTCGCCCCTGTCCTTCCTCCGGACATTCCCGCTGCAATTGAGGTGGCAGCCGTCCCCCCAATTGGCGTTATCGCTGGTGTAGCCCCCATCGTTGATACGCCCATGGCTGGTGTTCAGGATGCACCGCCAACCATCAAGCACCCCCCTCGCATGGAGGGCGAGGTCCCTGCCAGGGCTGCGCTCGTTGGGGTCGTACCACCTTTTGGTCCGCCTGCCCGCATGGCGGTTATTGCATCTGCGATGGCACTGCCTGGGTCCTCGGTGTCCGACTCTGTCGTCACCTTGTCCGAGATGGACCACAGCGAGTCACGCAGGCGTCCAGCCCAAGGCGCGTCCTCGTCCGTGGTCCGAAATTTGGCTGACGGCATGCACGGATTCCAAATCCGAAATGAGTTCACTGGCATGGAATTCACTGTCGTGAACGATATTCCGGACGCACCACCTGGGTTTATTCCCCTCATCGGGTCTAACCCAGCGTGCAATCCTGGTGACCCGCTGTTTATCCACAAGAACGTCGAGATTCCCGGGCCCACCGTTGGTGGTCCGAGCGGACCCACCTTCGTGGGTGTCCCTGGTCCGAAGGTATCCCTCGATGATATGCTGGGGTTATTCCCCCATGCCCAGGTCCCTGGCCGCGCTGACCTTGCCGTGGAATTCGAGGGTCCTACAAAAGACGAGTTCGAGAGATTACTCTCTAAGCTGCGCAGGGCCCCTATTGATCCGGTCACTGGTCACCGACACCTCTCTATTCCGGCTGTGTTATGCCCCGGGACTGAGGACGAGGAGGAGGATCCCTGCCCTGAGCGTCGTTTGGTTCGCATCCGCAACCTCAAGTCGAAGTTGTACACCGTCTCTCGCGAATTGATGCACGTCAATTGCGTCAAGGCATTGTTGATGGGAGAATTCCGAGAGAGCTGTGAGATGGATTTGTCCCATCGTCGCGACATCTTGGCGGACATTGCTAGGCTTGAGGTCGACCTCAATGCAGCTAAGCAATTGACTGAGTCCTCCATTGAAGAGCATCAGCGGGCCATCTTGTACTTGCGCGGTATCATCTCCACCAACGAGTTGACACTTACGCAGCATGAGACTAAGCTGGCTGCTTTCTGCACGGGTAAGCCAGAGTTGAATGCATTGATCGAACCTGTCGTTCCTAATTCTTCGATCACAGCTGCCCTTCCCATGCATCGGACTAGTCTGTCACCCTCTTCCGCTTCCCGTAAGTTACAATTCGCTACTCCACCCCGTACTTACCCTCTTGTTCCCCCTTTCCCTTCAGAGGTCTCGGGGCTCAAGGACGATATCGCACGTCTCGAGCAGGACTTGGTCCGGTCCGAGCAAGCAAGCAAGGCCTCTGACAGGATCGTCCGCAAGCAGGCGGTTGACTATGCCGCCTTGCTAGCTCAGTCCAAGCTTTTCAAAGACGAAATCGCTCGCAGGGATGGTGGCGTCAGCCCATCCGTTGCGCCCCTCCAGTCCACGATTGATGTGGCTGAGCGTAACAGGATGGCTGAGTTTTACATGGACAAGATTCGCCAGATGAGCACTCACATGCCCGACCCTGCCGCATTTCAGTTGCCCGGATCAGCCCTGCATGCTCGACCTCCAGCGGACCAGATCCGGACCATCCCTGCAGCACCACCATTGTCCGTGCATCAACATGAACTCATGGATGTCGACTCTGGTCTGGACTTTGATTCTGAGGACGACGATGTGCCTGTGCAACAGCCTCCCCCCAGGAAGGTGTTGTTGAAGATTCCCCCTCCCGCAGCCCTCGCTGCTCCTTCGTACTCCTAGGCGGCTAACACCCTCAAGCGTTCTGCATTGTCTTCGGTTCCACCTGAGCCGTTTACGAAGGCGTCGAAGTCGCAGGTGGCGGCGATGTCCCCCCTACAGGCCGCGGTCTATAAGGCGCAGCTTGCTCGCCCGCAGGCCCCCATCCCTGTCAGGAGAAGCCTACGAAGAAGTCCGGGTGGCGTTCTGTCTTCTTTCATGATGGGACGCACCCCTGGAGCCCCTATGCCAGCGAAGAGCTCACTCTTGCCATCTCGGAATCTATGGATGAGTTCTTCAAGGGTGGCGTTGGCGAGTACATGGTAACCACTATTCGTGATGCCATGTCAAAGCTATATGCTGCCCATTTGGCCGACAAGGGTGATGCTGACGCCTGGTTTCACAAGATGCCTACGAGCACTGCTGACGTCATGGAACGCCTTAAGCTGTTGGATGCCAAACTCGCTGCCAGGAAGGCGAAGAAACCGGACTATGCCTTCCTGTACACCGTCCTTGGGCCGCTGGACAAGACTATGGATGTCAAACTTCCTCGTCAACTCAGGCAGGTGATTGATTCAGTGGTTGTAGGCCCTAAGGTTGTTATTGAGGAGTTTGCTCTTCCTCGTGCATATGCTAAGCAGTCTACTGCCCCATCACTGTTGGTTGTACCTTTGCTTGCTCCTGTTGCTAACCGCAAGCGGGACAGATCGGCTCGGACCACTAGATCTCGGACCACAGGTAGGTCTCGGACTACTCCCACACCCCTCGATGGGTCGGGTCAGTCCAAACACCCCCCCCCCCTAGTGGCGATGATCCGAGTTCGGATTCCGATGAAGGTGAGAGCGGTGTCACACAATCCTCCTTGCCTCCTTATGAAGCAGATTCTCTCCGCACTCCTTCCAAGACCCCTACACCTACGCCGCCCACGCCAGGTACGCAGTCATCGCAGTCTGCGTCTCGCAAGTCTGCTGAGTCGACCGCTAGTCTCCCCCCTCCTCCTGTAACCCCGGATGTTCCTTCTCCATTGGCCCCTCGTCAGGTGGGTGATTTTGGGTTGAGTAAGAAAATTACTGAGCTCAGGAAAGAGCTACGCTCCTTTCCTCCTGACGAGAAACTGGGTGACCTGGACGGTAGCTCGAAACTCAGACGCTGGAGAGTTGCGGTTGAGACGGTGTTGTCCGTGCAGTTCGGTCAAAGTTATGGGGATTCATTCTCTCATGTCATTCCTCACTTATCAGCTGCCCTGCACGGCTCCCTCAAGCGCACTTACGATGACACTTTCGCCAATGGTGAGTTTCTCGGGTTTGATTGGGCAAGCATCCGCACTTGGATCCAGTCCCTCCTCACTCCCGAATTATTTACTGAGGCCGAGTTAGCGATGACCCGCTTACACGAAGGGACTGTCAGACAGTTCATTGGCGCGTCGATTCAGGCTTATTACCATCGGATCAGGGCGGAGTTCCGCCTGGTCCCTGACTTAACCCCTCGTGAGAAGTTAATTTTTTTTCGTACGGGTTTGCTGGAGTCTGTCAAAGTCGGGTCCTACTCTCGCCGCGAATCCGGAACTACGTTCGAGACTGTGGAAGATCTGTTCCACTATCTCCAACTGGACGAAGCTCGAGCTTCTTTGTCCACGAAAGGTCAGTCCATAGCGGCTACCTCCGCTAGGAACAAACTGGGTGGTTACGGGTTCCCCAACCGTCGGACCATAGGCAGAGACAGCAAAACCCGATTTCCGGGCAAGCCTGTGCGCCCTTCTGGTACGTTTCTTGCTTTGAATAGGGTCCATTTCGCAACCGACCTTCCCCTACCCCCATCTGATTCAAATTCTGATGATTCGCAGGAAGACGGCGGGCGCAGAGTAGCTATGGACATCGATGACAGACCTATCAAGTCCGCCAGGATGGGTCCCTCCTCGAACGGTGGACGAGGTGGTCGTGGTGGTCGCTCTGCACAAACCTACCGCCCGCCTCCTACTGGTCCGACTTTCGATACTCCTGGTCGTCGTGTGTGTGGTGCCTTCGGTTCCAACTCTAGCCAGAGGGGGCCAGGTTGCGGCTATGGCCAAGGGGCTGGCCGGGGCCGGGGTCACAGTATTATGGGTTCAGGTCAGTCAAGTGCACCGGATTTCAGTGGAAAAGACCCTAATAGCCCCATGCACATGAACAATGCCGTGAGTGTTGGCCAGTCCATTTGGCTCCAGCAGGGTTCTCGATGCTTTTGGTGTTTCCATAAGATGGCTCAGTGCATTTCTGAGCGGACGATCCCTGCCGAGTGCTTGGTCCGATATGACCCGAACAACCAATGGCCCGCACTTTCGGACAAGACCTGCCCTGATTGGAAAAAGGATAACAATGGCCCCATTCCTTCATGGCACTAGGAAGTGGCCGGCCGGGTCATGACAGTAGGCCCTGACCGAGTAGTTGAAGCAGATGCCGTTCAAGAGGTGTTCCCTTTAGAACTTACCTTGGCGGCCCAGTTAGAACTTTTTGAGATGTTGGGCTTAACCCCTACCATTGATGTAACGAGCACTAATTGGATATCTTCTCCCTGTCCCTACAAATATTCCACGGAGCATGGCATGCATGTTTCGTTGGCTGGATCTTGCGTTTATGCTCATCCTCTCCCTGCCGATGCAGTCTCCGTACTTGAACATTATTGGGAAAGCAAAAATGACTCTCCATATGAAACGTCCGGTATTTTCGTTCTCCCTAGTCAGGCTAGTTCGGACAAACACGTCTCTCGGTTACTGAAGGGCATGGAACTCCTTAAGGAGTACCAATCGGGCGATAACCACATTAAGCCCCCTCCGGATGGTTCCACCCCTCGGCGCATGTCTATTCAGGTGTGGTATGATCCGCCTGATTCCGAAAAAGCTTGTCTTATGATGAAAGAATGGCACGCGATCAACGATACTACGAAAGCAGTTTATTTTGGTCCGGACGAAAAACCTAAGGTCCCTAGTCCGGTTGAATCGCGGACTAAGAAACACTGGTGGAAACGGGTCGACGATCCCAAAGGCAGAGCACTGCAGGATATCGCCCGTCGCCCCACCAAGTATAACCGGCGGAATCAACGTCCGGGCGATACCAACGCTTCCCCGGTCAAACTTAAGCGATTGGACAGACTTTATGAAGTCAATACCAAGACTGCCACTGACATGATATTTACTGCACGCTCTGGTTCAAATCAGATGGTCACGTTGGCCGATTCCGGCGCTACGGGTTGTTTGATGGCTCAGGACATGGCCGAGCAGTTAGGCCTGCATATTCGCCCAGGGGAGCATGGTACCGAAGGCTTCACGTGTGCGAACGAAGGTATCATTGGTATCAATGGTACAGCCACTTTGCCGTTCAGCATTCAGCGATTCAAAGGTTCTGCCCATGTCCATGTTGTCGATAAACTCCCTGGTGGTCTCGACCTCATCCTCGGGTCCGATTGGATGCGTGACGAAAAAGCCATTCTCGATTATGACGACATGCGCCTTATTCTCAAAAAGCATGGTTGTAGCTTAATTCCAGTCAACAGAACGAGAGATAGTTCGGTTCATTCGTTCTTCACTATGGCACTTTCAGGTGATTCATCAGTTGACCCTGTCATTTCTGGTCGTAAGTCAGCAAAATTTTTGAAGGCTGGGGCGAATCACATTATGGTCAACATTCGTGATTCTCGTCCGGTGGACTACCCCGCCTCTAATGTATCGGCCACCGAGACAGCGGACCTCCTGGCTAAAGCACTCCCCAGTTCGGATCATCTTCCAAACCCACCTGAAGTTGAAGTCGACTTCGAATCGTGGGTTAAAGAAAATTGTCCGGAACATGGAGATCCTGCCCTAATGCCCGCCCATGTGGTCCGAGACTTGTTGCGTAAATTCAAGAAAGTGTTCAACGCTCTTCCCATGCAAACTCCGAAGCATCGGGATATTCCTCATGTTATCAAGACTGAGGAAAACGCGTATGCACCTTATCGTCGCAATCGACGCATGAGCCCGGCGGAGACGGCTCTTTGCGAAGAATACGTGGCTGGCTTGTTAAAGCACGGATTCATTACACCAAGCTCTTCCCCATATGGGGCCCCGAATATGATCATTGCCAAACCGGGCGGTGTCCGTTATCGCGTCGTTTGCGATTGGCGAGCGCTAAATAACATTACTATCAAGAACAGATACCCCCTTCCTCGTATTGACGAAACCATCGATAGACTGAGCGGGGCTACTATATTTAGCTCCCTTGACCTAACTTCGGGTTATTACCAGATTCGAATTTCGGACGAAGACGCGCCTAAGACGGCCTTTACGACTCCGATGGGTCAGTACGAATTCAAAGTGCTGGGCATGGGTTTGGCGAACGCTCCAGCCACTTTCCAGGCAGTAATGAACAAGATTTTTGCTCCTTACTTGCACAAGTTCGTGGTGGTATATCTCGATGATATCCTGGTTTACGGTCGTAATCCCGAAGAGCACGCAGCTAACCTCGAAAAGGTCCTGCAGGTCTTACAAGACGAGGAATTCTATGCGAAGTTGTCTAAGTGCACTTTCAACCAATCCGAAATTAAGTTCTTAGGCCACATTATTGGTTGTGACGGCGTCAAGGTTAATCCGAAAAAAGTAGCTACCGTCCGAGATTGGCCAACCCCTCGACATGCAAAACACGTTCAACAGTTCTTGGGTTTGACCAATTACTTTCGAAAGTTCATCCAAGGATATTCGTCCATGGCAGCTCCTCTTTCGGACCTTACAAAACTTAAAGGCGATTTTGGAGCAAAATGGACAGCGGCTCATTCATCCGCTTTTGAAGGGTTGAAAACGGCTTTGACTTCTGCCCCGGTTCTCATGCTCCCCGATTTTGACAAGCCCTTCGAGGTTATTTCCAACGCTTCTCTGTTGGGCGCAGGCGCTGTTTTGCTACAGGGTAAACACCCTATAGCTTACTCTAGCAAGAAGTACATCCCGGCTGAAAATAACTATACTGTGTCGGAACAGGAAATGCTTGGTATCGTCCATGCGTTGACCGAATGGCGTTGTTATTTGGAGGGGTCCCGGATGACATTGGTCACGGACCATAACCCTCTTACTTACTTCGATACCAAGAGTGTCCTCTCTCGTCGCATGGGGCGTTGGCAAGAGACTCTCGCGCCTTTTCATTATACATGGGAGTATAGGGCCGGACGTAATAACGTGGCTGATCCAATCAGTCGTAATCCTTACTTGTCTACACCGGGCGACCACGATCTTTCACTCCACCTCATGGTATACTCGCTGTCGGTCACATAGTGCAAGCCTCGCGTTCGTTCAAAAAAGCCGATTCCGGGTTCACCTCTGCCAATCAAATCCATCATGGATAGGATCTTTGAAGGTTACGCGTCTGGCCCACTTTTTGCTGCAGGTCATAAACGTCTGCGAGACAAGTTCTCACGTGACGGGTTTTGGTTCAAGAAATCTAAGCACGGACGTGATTACTTGTGTGTCCCAGATAACCGAGTTCTCAAGCAGGATATCATCCGGGAACAGCATGATCCGATTTATATGGGTCATTGCGGTCGCACCAAAACCCTTGAACTGGTCACCCGTACATTTACTTGGGATGGTGTCACTGACGACGTCAAGTAATTCATCAAACGTTGTCAGTCGTGTCAGACCAACAAGCCAGGAAACTTGAAGCCTGGTGGCACGTTGGTCCCAGTCGAAATCCCTTTGCAATTTTGGGATTGTGTTAGCACGGATTTGATAACAGCTCTGCCTCCTACGACTTCGGGTCATGACGCTATTGCCGTTTTCGTAGATAAGCTATCCAAAATGGTGCATGTCGCGCCATGTTCGACTACAGTTTTGGCTGTTGGCTTTGCGGCTATTTATCTGGACACAGTGGTCCGCCACCACGGTATCCCTAAAAAGCTACTCAGTGATCGAGACGCGCGGTTCACAGGCCATTTTGGCTCCGAGCTTCCGCGTCTCATGGGAACCCGACAGGCCTTGTCAACCGCTTTCCACCCTCAGACCGACGGTCAGACGGAGCGTATGAATCGTGTTATCGAGGATATGATTCGCCATCACGTCGGTCCTTACCACGATGATTGGGACCAATCCTTGGCTCTTGTCGAGTTTGCTATTAACAACTCGTGGCAGGAATCTATTCAAAACACACCGTTTCGCGCCTACTTGGGTTATGACCGTCGTACACCCATGGCCGCTGAAGTCGACTCAAAATGCCCAGCTGCTAAGTCATGGTGGGCTTCCCACATTGACCGCCAAAACCATTGCAGGGACTGCCTCAAGGCAGCCCAAAGTAGGCAAAAAGCGAATTACGACACGTGTCGCCGCGAAGTGACGTTCTCGATTGGAGAACAGGTCCTCCTTTCCACCAGGAATATGAAATTCAAAGCGACAGGCAAACCTAAATTTGTCCCTCGCTGGGTCGGACCATATACAATCTCTGGGGTAATTGGTCCGCGAGACGAGGTCACTCGGGAAGTCCGCCAGGTTACCGCGTGTCGCCTGGACCTACCAAAAATGATGAAGCTTTATCCGGTGTTCCATGTCGGCCTGCTCAAACCTTGGCACTCTGACGGTCAACCGCATCTCGGTCAGCCCGTTGAGTTTGACACTGATGGTTCGCCCACTTGGACTGCTGCATGTATCATGCGCCAGAAGTCCCGCGTGATTAAGAACTCGTCCAAGCGCCGTGAGGAATACCTCATCCGTTGGACGGGTTATGGCATTGAGCAAGACACATGGGAATCCGCGAAAGAAATCGATAAAATGTCACCTCAGATCGTTACAGCTTGGCTGCAACGGTCTCAGGAAGACCGCGGTTATCGAACCGGCTCACGATCGAAACGAAAGAATCCTTCTACTTGAGGATCCGGAGTTGGCACGAAAGGGATGTTAAATGGTCTCCTCCGGGACCAACTTGTTTTCTTCATGTATATTTCGGGCCCACGAACGACTCTCCTAGGTGTTCCACCTTTTTCCTCCCCTACGATAGATGCGGGGTCCGCATCTCTTCAAGGAGGGGGGGAGTGTAACGGTACAGACTCCTTCACAGGCTCTGACCGTTATTAGACCCTTAGGTACAGTCATACCTTTGGTCTAAGTAACAACGTACGCACGAAGAGACAGTACTTTCTCATGTACTGCCTCTCTCACAAGCACGCCTGCCGGCTGCCTTACAATACCGGATTGCTCTCTTCACGGCCATCATCATTATACCTATTGACGAGCCTTTGAGAACATCCTACATCCCTTACCATACTAACAACTAAAAAAAACTAAGTGACGTAGTATCCTATAGCTACTAACTAGACCTCCGAACCTTATGCTAAGCTCCTGTTAATCTAGAAGCCGTGATTTGAGTGTACTCTGTAAGTAGGGAGGGAACTCCGAGACCTGCTTCTGTTTTAGGAAGTTGAAGGGCTCGAGTGGGAAAGGATCTAGGAAGTGTGCAGCAGAGTTTGACCGTTTTGAGGACTGCTCTATCAATGACGTGGATGTCAGTGAGTGAGAAGGGGGCTACTATCATGGGATATTTAATAGCTGCACGTATACATTGTGTGATAATGCGGACACATTGATCTGGAGTTGCTCTGGGTTTGGCTTTGGTTAGAATACTCAGTCCTTTAGAATGAATGGTTGCTATGGTGGCGTGTAGTTGAGTTTTCCAATTAAGATTGAGAGAGATGTGGACCCCAAGGTATTTGTAGGCCATGTCAGGAGGTTGGTATGTTGCATAAGAGTCACCCACAGGTATTTTGTTTAGGCGTTGTTTAAGGGTGTTGTTGTGGGTAGGATGGGAGGGGTGGGATTTGTGGAGAATGCCACCGACCACACATTTAGTGGCATTAAGTGGGATGCCAGACCAGACACTAAATTGTTGAACCTTACCACACTGGATTCGAAGATCCTCCGCGGTACTAGTGAGGACGCCAGTGTCGTCAGTGTAGCCCAAGCTACTAGTGTGATGCTCATCAGCTGTTGCGGCAGGTAGGGACGCTGCTCTGTAACCCCGCCCTCCAGAGCGGAGCCATCTGTGGAGGGGTTCTAGAAAGATGATGAAGAGGAGAGGGGACAGGGTGTCTCCCTGTATGGTGCCTCTGGTGATGGAGATAGGAGAGCCAGGCGTGTTGTTGAGAAGGATATGGGTGGTTGAGTTAGTGTAAATGCCCTTAATTGTGTCTATTGTGTCATGCGTGTAACCAAGATTGTGCATAATGCACAGTAATTTCTGGTGATCAATCATGTTGAAGGCTGAGCTAAAGTCAAAGTAGGCAGCAAAAAGATCTTGATGAAAGAGGGCAGCGTCCTCCATATTGTGGAGAAGGTTGAGAAGTTGTTGGGAAGTGCTCTTGTCCTTTCGAAATCCTTCCTGGCAGGCACTGAGAATATGGTTAGTTTCAGAGTAAGTTGTGAGAGTGTTTGTGACCAAGGAGGTCCATAGCTTGGCCACTGCGTTGTTGAGTCCTATCGGTCTGTAATTTTGTGGGAGACACGGGTCTGATTTCTTATAGAGCATAACTGTGTGAGAAATTTTCCAGCAGTCCGGGGTTTCCCCTAGGACCCATGCAAGTTGCATAAGTTTGTGGATGATTTGGTGCATTTCAGTTGGGAGGCAGAGGATGAGCTCGTTGGGGATGTAACGGTATGGCTCGGTATATGTACTAGAGAATGAGTAGTCAAACATCATATGAACTCCTTTGCCGAGTGTCGCTGTAGTGTAACGATCCCAATCCGTCACACTAGTTTCGAAGCTGGTTGAAATCGCAGCTGCGCGAGTTCGAATCACTGATGAAGCGATTTCGTCGGGGCCCAGGTTCTGCAACCGCGAGCAAAGTTATATTTCCCAAAGCCAATGGGTTCACCTGACCCGGAACAAGGACTCCGCTGTACGCGGTAAGGAACGGAATCTGTCCGAAAACGTACATCGTCATCACGTGGTACATGATACACCAACCGATTACTGCCACTCGAAGAGTCGACTCCGTCACGGGCTCCTAGAGGAGGGAAGATTGTAACGGTATGGCTCGGTATATGTACTAGAGAATGAGTACTCGGACATCATATGAACTCTTTTGCCGAATGTCGCTATGGTGTAACGATCCCAATCCGTTACAGGGGATGCCAACTGGTCCAGTCGCTTTATTGGTGGCAAGCTTGCGGATGCAGTCAGTAAAAGTGGTTGAGGAAGAGAGGTAAGTGTAGGGAGAAGCTGTGTGTTGAATGGAGTTAGCTGGGGTTTCCAGGTGATATTTGTCAATTTGGTGGACCCATGGGGGGGTGGTGGTGTGCTCAGTGTAGTTGGCTGAAATGGGGGGGGGGGTTGTGGTGACATAAGAGTTTCCATGTGTCTGGTTATGATGTCCAGGAGGCCCTGGGTGCTAGTGCTAAGTGTGTGGGCTTTCGTGTCCATCAAGGCAGTGGGAGTATGTTTGTGGTCTTCAGGGGAAAAAACGAATCTATGTGTTTGCCTTGCCTGGGTGCTGAGACGACGCAGAAACTTCTTGATAGATGAGGTTATCCGTTCCTCTTTAAGTGCTGCCTGCATGGTACGTTGTTCTGCAATGCTGTTGTGAATATCCTCAGTCTAAGACGGTAGTCAGATAGGAGTAGGTTCTGAAGGTGGTGCTGAATTTGAGTTTTAGTGTAGGTTTGTAGTAGTAGAGTAAGTTTGAATTGTGAGAGGTTTGATTCGAAGTTCATCATAGGCTGGTTGGTTAAGATAATTGGAGGCTGTGCGTAATGATTTAACATGTTTAATGTGGTAGTTATTTTTCCTAAATGATTTGGCAAGTTGCCGGGGAAGGAAGATACCTGGAGTAGTGGGTTTAGTAGGACATATGTCAGTCATAATGGTGAGGGCTTGGTGTAAGGTTGTCATGAGGTGTTCAGTCATGCTGTTGAGGTCTTCAGGGATTGAAGATTTGAGTTCCTGCCTTATGGATTGGATGCGTGAGGGTGTTTTGTCCATGATGCTTCTATATTGGTATGGCTGTACTGAAATTGGTGCAGGAATTGTTAATAAATTGCTTCTCTGGCCTTAGCCATGTCTTGTTGCTTAAGTGGGAGCTGTAGCTGAGGATTTGGGTCAGTAGGGGGAGTGTCAAGATTGGGAGGGGGGAAGAGGGTAGAAGTGATGTCGTGTTCCAAGGCCATGTGGTCCAAAGTGTCTCCCATCTGGTGGACGACTTCTGTCACTGTAGTTCCTAAAGGGGGGTTGATAAGGATAATATCGTCAATCCTGCTGCTATAGGGATGGTTGTCTGTGTAAGTGTAGTAAGTGTGAGGACGTGGAGAAGGTTAAAGTTTAATTAAGTACTTAATAAAGTGTTGCTGGTGGGTGTAGTCCTCAGGGTGGTTGGTTGTGCTGCTCCTGTCTGTAGGGTAGTATACAGCATTCCAGTCGCCCCCTGCTATGTATTGGTGAGTGGGGTTTTTTGAGATAATATAGTGAATGTGATTGTAGATTGCAGCACGTTTGGTGGGGTCATTGCATGGCATATAGACACCCAAGATGTGTGTAGTGTTGTTAATGGTTTGGTGTGTGAGGTGGCCAGCTATTTCAGTAGGAACCTCATGATTAATAGGATGAGTAGTGAGTGTTTTCTTAATAAGGGTGATGACACCAGCTGAGTGGGTTACAGTGTTGTTGAGGTTAGTAGCTTGTAGGATGGTTTTGCTGTAACGGTACAGAACCCTTCACGGGTACTCTGGCCGTCCAGCAAGGCATACTGGTACCCCGTACCCGTAAGCCACGTGACGAACGCACATGATACAGTACCATACCTATGTACTGCCTCATCTCTCACAACGCACACGTTGCGCACATAGACACGAGCTACTCGGAGCGAACCCTTCTACTCCTACCACGAAGACGTTCGCTCCAAGACACTCTACATCCCCTACCTAGGTAGCCCTCTACCTGTTCTGCTAGTTCACCCATATCAACATACACGTAAACACACATCACGCATCACGTTCTCTAGCCTAACCCCTCAAGCTGCTAGGAGCATCCTGAGCTGTTACACTGGTAGCGGAGCTGGTTTCGTTCCTTAGGGACCTCACGCATACACATACGCACGCATACGAATTTTTCTTCGAATTAAT
Organism: Chlamydomonas sp. ICE-L; assembly: GCA_013435795.1. Lineage (NCBI taxonomy): Eukaryota > Viridiplantae > Chlorophyta > Chlorophyceae > Chlamydomonadales > Chlamydomonadaceae > Chlamydomonas > Chlamydomonas sp. ICE-L. The sequence continues at coordinate 6,313,441 of JACBWV010000338.1, read as the reverse complement.
CGCACCCATCCTGTCAGCTTTTCTGGCATTTGCTGCTCTTCGCTGGGCTGTCTTCCCTGACCTGTGACTACAAGGACGTAGCGCCTGCTCTGTTCTCGCAGTGCTCTGTCCTGTCAGTTTCGCCCCGCCTTAGGCCGCCTGTGACCTTTTTTGCTTGGGCATCTTTTCCTAGCCTGCCCTGACCCTGTATGGCCTACGCTCTCGATTCTAGCATTCACGTCCTGGCCTTTTGGTCATAGCTTCTAACGCTCTATTCACGAGTGGTTTACTCGCGGCTTGATCAATAGCGCAGCATCGGCTCCATTGGCCACCTCAGCCGTACTTGCTTGAATTAGGGTACTTCACAAGTCTGTCCTGCGGCTCTCCTTGCTTGCTGCATCATCTATTGGTGCTGTCCACCTGCTGTATTGCTCATCCTGTCGCGCAATTCGAGTCGTTGGAGATTTTCCCTTGCTTGCCCTGTCATTGTGTCTTTGCAGTGCTTATCTCCCTCATCGTATTCTGGACAAACGCGTCATTAACAGGTACGCTTGAGGCATTTTCAGCTCGTTACGCTCGCAAAATTTGCTAGTCCCTGGTGCAGGTGATTTTTTGGCTGTCTAGGAGTTGCGAGTAATTCCTCTCTCTCGCCCACCACACATCCCTGTCCAGCCTACTTACTTTTGTCGTTGCCTGTGCAGAATGGCCTCACACAAAGTTGCAACCCCGGGCACCAACGCCGCTGCTGAGCAGCCGACGACGTCAGTTGTCGACACCAATCCTGAAGAGATTGCGTCGTCCGACACTGAGCCCGACACGGAGCCCAATGCTACGCAGGACGAGTCCGCCTCTGCCGACGCGCGGCCCACTGTTTCAGTGAGCACGTTGCAACCTCTGGTTGCTGGCTTCACTGGTCTGGCCGCATCCTCGGGTGCGCCGACCGCGACCCCACCTCTGGGCGCGGGCGTTGCCCCGCCGACGACGACGCCGGCCGAGCCCTGCTACGAGTTGGCCAGTGCGCGCTATCAAGCTAGCGCTGAGCGCAAGCGCCATGAGCACATGGGTGGTCACTTGATCGCAGTTGAGCAGATCGGCCACCTCCGATCGGAGCTCAGCCAGGCCAACAACGCCAATTCGGCCCTAACCGAGCAATTTACAGCGGCTCTCGCCGCTAAGGACGCCGCCGTCGCCGATCTCCAGCGCCGCCTCGCCGCCTCAGGCGTCGCTACCGAAGCAGCGCTGGCCGGCCAGTGCACCCCTGCGGAGCGCCATGAGCTCGTCGAGAGCCACTACCTCCTCGGCAGGGATTTGGGCAAGAGTCGCCTGGAGTTGGCCGACCTCCAGACCACTTACGATTTGGCGATGTCGGACGCCAAGTCCGCTTCCAAGACGCTGCGCACAGTGCTGGAGACTACCGAGAGAGACCCCATTCGATCTCAATCAGGTGAGCACAGTCTTACGCCCGATGGGTACACAACCAACCTGCCTTTCACGGTTTGCAATCCATTTGCTCATATTGAGGACATACCTTCCCGCTCAAATGGTCCTCGCGCTGTTTTGCCTGTCAATCGCACACTGTTCCCCCCCCTACCGGCGGCATTGACTAACTCCCAACGTCCCCCCCCCCCCATGCAGAGCTCGCCCCCCTTCGTGCAGAGCTCGCACCCCTTTGTGCAGAGAACGCGCGTCTGGCTGAGGTCGTCGCGCAGCTCACGCGAGAGAACATCGACTTCGGCAAGCGCCCAGTCGCCGCTCCCGCTGCTCCCTCTGCTCCCGCCCTCACGCAAGCTGATGTCTCGGCCATCATCGCGGCGCATCTCGCTGCTTTGACTCGCAACGAGACGGGCGAGCCCATGGACACCGAGAATGACCCCCGCGGCTCCACAAGCGACGCTCTCTTCCAAGGGAACGGGAACGGCAGGACTGTCGGGCGCAAGCATGCGCTACGTACCGCAGTCCGCCCGTCATGAGGACACCGCCACTCTTGACCCCATCGCGGCGCGCAAGCAGAATCTCATGCGCGCCCGTCTGGCGAAAGCGGCGCCGACATATGCCAAGGCGGCGAAGACGGATGGCCTGCTGTACTACCACTCATTGGACCACCCTATCGCTCCCTATGCCGATGCTAAGTTGGCCGTTCACATCACCGAGTACGCTGACGGGCACCTCCAAGCTAGCGACCCCGAGGACATGCATGATGCGCAACAGGCGATCGACGATATTCGCGATCATATGACCCGTCTGTTCACTGCCACCAAGATGCGGAAACAGAACTGGATGCACGCCATGCCTTTGAACATCGAGGACATCATCAACAAGGATGCCGCTCTCAAGGGCACAAAGCTGCTGCCCCACTACCCGGCGGCCGAAGCCAATGACGACAAACTCGACGAGAAGTTGCCTCGTGCACCTGACAGGCAGGTGCAGGTTGTTGGTAATTCTGGGTTGTTTAATTTGATAGCTGTCGCTCAGGTCGCCCCGACGTTCACTCCTGAACCGTTTCAAATCCCCGCCGGCTATGCACCCTCTGGTTCTCTTACGGGCAAAATGCAACGAGGTTCGATCCCGCGGGGGGGTTCTGGCCCTTCCCTGCCGACAGTATCGCCAGGCGCGCCAGTACTCCCCGACGACCCCGTTTCGGTCTCCGACTACGTCTTGTCGGACAACGACATCGCCGATCCCAGGATCGTCCCGCCAGGCGCCGCCTGTCAGACCTCCCTCGGATCGCGCTCCTCGTGCTACTCGGCCCGAGCCCCAACGTCGCCCGCTAGGCCTTCGACAGAGCCCCCGGCCCCTGTTCGACCTCGTGCGAAGTGCGCTGCTGCGCCGCCGACGGATACCCCTTCGCCGACGCGACAAGCTCGCGCGGACTCGCCCCTGCCTCCAGACGCCCCACCAGGTGGACCCGGTTCGCTCCCGCCGCTCGCCCCTCATTCCGCTGATCGCGCCCCTCGTCATGGTGATCGCGACAATGGTTTTGCAAAGCGTGTTACTGAAATGAGAAAGGAATTACGTCTCATTGATCACAAACTGTCGGACAAGTGTTCTAGGGCTAAGTTGCGACGATGGGTCTTCAATGTAGTCACGATTCTCGATATCCAGTTTTCCGACGGTTACCTTGGACCGTTCGAGCGCATTGTTCCTCACCTGTTGGGCGCATTCACTGGCCAACTCCGCACCACTTTCGACGAAGCATGGGCGGGCAGCGAGTTGGATGGGTTGGATTTCATGGGAATCGTGACATGGGCCGAATCGCTCCTCATGCCCGAACGAAAAAGCGGATATAGCGAATGGATTGATTAAATGCGTATTTGTATTTTATCGTACCGATCAGGTGTCGTCAGGCTTGAGCCATGGTTCGAAAAGAGTGTATCATTGCGACGGACCCATACCATCCCGTTCCACCCATATATTCGCGGTTACAGAAGCTCGACCACTGTTACCTTGATCGCTCATTAACTCGCGAGCTGTAATACGCTCTCGTATGTGAAGGAAATTGCTGCGTATTGGCTCTCTTGGTGGCGATTCTCGCGTTCCTGCCGAGTGCAGCCCCTCATTCCAAGATCGGTAGGAAGCATAGACAGAGCTGAATGTGCTCGAACTGCGTAAATTAGAAATAGCATTCCTCGAAAACAAGGTTTGTGTGAAGGCCTGTCGCCTGTTTTGCGACTGCCCCTCCTGTTGCAACAACGAACTGCTACTTCATTGCTTTGTGCATGTGGCACAACAGGTACATCACGTGATTCGATGACGTGTCAGTTTTGAAGTAAATCTTCAAGGACATTTTCACTAAGCCACGCCACCCGAAATTGCAGCTGTGATGTTTACGCCTCCCTCCCTGACGGCTGCCCCTTAGCGCCTCATGCCCGCAACAGTTGCGATTATCTTTTATGACTACTCGAACTCTTGTCAGCATAATTAATCTCTGTCTTAGTCCTAACTATCAATTTTATTGTGCAGCCCTCCAAGAAGTCGCAATATCGACGGCGAATTCATTCGCACCTGCACTATGCCCCCCCACCCCCCACCCCCCACCCCCCACCCCTACCCCCCCCTCCCCCTCTCTGTAGTTAAGTTGGGGGGGGAAGGGGGGGGGGAGGGGGTCCAGAAGACTTCAGTCCTGCGGCGATTTCTCCCGTTTTACAGCATAGGGTACCCGAGGGTACTCCATCTTCCTCCTCCTCCTAAGTAGTAAACGTCTTCGCTCCGTTCTCGCTACATTTCCGCCTGTCCGCTCCAAACAGTGATACGTAGCAACTACGCACGCACAGGCGTACCTGTCGACCAACCAACGGACACTGTACCATGAAATCCATGATACTCCGAGGATCTACCAATGCGCGCGTGCAATCCCAAAGAACGGGCCGCACTCGTTCAGTTGGAGTGTTTGCATCCAACAGCAAGTATGTTCTGATCACCGGTACGTCAGTGTGTGGGGGGGGAGGTCGGGGTTCAAGGTGGGGGGTGGTAGTGGCGGTCCATCTGTGTGTGTGGGGGGGGCCTGGGAGTAAGATGGATTAAGGTGGGGTGGTGATGGTGGTGGTCGATCACACACATCGATGTGTGTGATCGTGTGTGTGTGTGCTTGTTTGCCTGTGCTTGTGTGTGTTATGTTTGTTTGTGCTTGCTTGTGCATGGTGTTTGTGTGCGTGTGTGTGTGCGGTTTGCGTGTTAGTGTTTTTCTATTTATTCCGTTGGTGTCTGTGTTTGTGTATTTATTTTGTGCGTGTTTGCGGTTAGTGTATTTATGTTTTTGTGTGTATGTGGTATGTGTATTTGTGTTAGTGTATTTATGTTTGTCTGTGTATGTGCATGCAGTTTGTGTTTCTGTGTATTGGGTACTAGAATGCACTTGCAGAAGGAACACTTACAAACACACGCAGACACACACACACACATCGACTTACACACCAACACACACACACCTCCCCCCCCCCCCCCCCCCCCCCCCTGCTAGCCTCAGTGCAATTAATAACGTACGTTCTAAGTATTTAGCGTGAAATCCCCTCTGAGCTTGATGAACCCAAGTGTTGAAACTAGCACGATGAGCCCCCCTGCGGAATGAAGGAACAACGGTACGGAAACGAATATTTGGCAGCCAACAGCTACTAAGGGCGCCCGGCGCTCAAACTGAAAGTCAGATTTCTTATCAGTGGCGCGAATCATAGCCCTGCTATTTCGCAAGGCCTTCATCCGCAATGATAATCAATAATCCCATAATTTTAATATTTGTGGGGGGAGCAGTATGGCTGTGTAGGATAACAGGAAGCACGGACCCAATACGTGAAATGAAAGATCTAGCTCATGAAAACCTGAACGTTGATGTACCCTTGAACAACCCTATTCCGTTTCCATGATTGGCTCAATGAAATTTCGATGATGGGCTCGTTGAAATCAGAAGGTGCAGGGTTTGAATCCCTACAGGAGCACTTCAGTGTTTGCGGTCGCTGTCAACCGCCATGGTAGCTTGACCAGGTAAAGTAGCAGCTCGTTCCCTACCATGTAAGACGGGGATCCCTTAATACCACGCCCTACTAAGCGTTATCATTACTTCCACGAATCCTGTTGTCCACACCCATGTGCTTACATTATGTAACGTACTCAGGCCTCATATGAGAGTGGTGCAGTCCTAGTGTGTACATGTATACACACTAGAATTAACGGTTAATTAACTTTGATCACATTTAATTGAATGGAATAAAATCAAATTAAAATAACACAACGTTAAATACAATGAAATCCAAATCAATTAAAATCAATTGAATTCAGAATTCTGATAATTTCGCTCGGGACGCGCCTGAATCTAGTGTCTACTTCTGTACAAGGCAGGGTTTTTCAGAACATATCGTTGCACGTCTCATACGCAGATTTCATAGGGTCCTCTACAATGCTAAGTATATTCCCAGAACATGAAACCAATAAAGCTCAAACGACTGTTAGCAGTTAGCGGGGTTACATCCTCAAGGCTGCGAAAAAAAATCAGAAATGCAAGAACAATGATCGGATATTATTTGATGGCTATATGTGATGGCTGCTCTATTCTCTATGAAAGTGCCCTCCTGTTTGTTTAGCCTCGTCGCCAGCGTGTAGATGCTTTTTGTATACTGCCAGTTAGTGCTGCCACACTGCTGTGCTGCTGTCCTCGCCTCCCTCGCCTCGCCCCACTCCCGTCTCTCCCTCTCTCCCTTTCTCCTCTCTCCATCTCTCCCCTCTCTCCCCTCGTCTCCCTCTCTCCCTCCGCCTTCCTCCCTCTCCCGCTCCTCTCTTCTCTTCCTTCCCTCTCACCTCTCCCTCTCCCTCCCCTCTCCTCTCCCTCTCCCTCTCCCCTCTCCCGCTCCCTCTCCCTCCGTCCCCTCTCCCCTCCCATCTCTCCCCTCCTTCTCCCTGCTCCTCCCTCTCCTCTCCCTCTCCCTCTCCCTCTCCCTCTCCCTCTCCCTCTCCCTCTCCCTCTCCCTCTCCCTCTCCCTCTCCCTCTCCCTCTCCCTCTCCCTACTCCCTCTCCCTCTCCCTCTCCTCTTCCCTCTCCCCTCACCCTCTCCCTCTCCTCTCCCTCTCCCCTCATCCCTCTCCCTCTCCTCTCCCTCTCCCTCTCTCCTCCTCCCTCTTCCCTCTCCCTCTTCCCTCTCCATCCTCTCCCTCTCCTCTCCCTCTCCCTCTCTGCCTCCCTCTTCCCTCTCCTCCCTCCTTCCCTCTCCTCCTCCCTCTCCCTCCCACCATCTCCCTCTCCTCTCCATCCCCTCTCTCTCCCTCTCCCTCTTCCCTCCCTATCCTCGTCCCTCATCCCTGCGGTGCCCTCTCTCCCTCATAATCCCTCTCCCCTCTCCCTCTCCCTCTCCCTCTCCGGCTTCTCCCTTCGCCCTCCTCACCTCTCCTCTCCTCTCCCTCTCCCGTCTGCCCTCTCCCTCTCCCGATCTACGCCTCTCGCCTCTCCCCCTCCGCATTCCCTGCTCACCTCTTCCGCTCTCGTCCTCCCTCCATCCCTCTCCTCTCCCTCTACCGCTTCTCCCTCACTCCCTCTCACCTCTCCCCTCCAATCCCTCTCCAACTCTCCCTCTCCGTCGTCCCTCTCGCCTCTATCCACTCTGCACTCCCTCTCCCTACATCCCTCTTCACCTCTCCTCAATCCCCTCTCGCTCCCTCTCCCTCACTCCCTCTCACTCTCGCCTCTCCCTCTCCCTCTCCCTCAATCCCTCCCTCATCCCTCTCCCTCTCCCATGTCCTCGCGTCCCTCTACCCCTCCTCCCTCTCCCTCTCGCCGCTCGTCCCTCTCCTCTCTCGACTACCTCTCCCTCAGTCCCCACCTCCCCTCTCCTCCGCGTGCTACGGCCCTGTTTTTCTCCACACTCTCTCTCCCTCGTCCCTCGTTAACCCTCTCCCTCTCCCCTCTCCCTCTCCGCCTCTACCCTACATCGCCTCTCCTCCCTCCCTCTCCCCTCTCCCTCTCCCTCACAAAACTGCCCTCCCTCTCCCATCTCCCATCGTCTCCGTCTCCCGGAAAACAAGCCCTACTCACGTCTCCCTCGTCCGAACTCTGCCGGACCTCTGCCCTCTCCCTCTCGCGTCCCCTCTGCCCTCTCCCTCTCCCTCTCCTCTCCCTCTCCTCTCACACAGTCCCCTCTCCCTCGTCCCACTCTCCCTCTAGACCCTCTCCCAATCTGCCCATCTCGTCAAATCGTCCCTCTCTCTCCTCTATCGTTTCCCCTCTCCCTCTCTCCCTCTCTCCCATCTCCCTCATTCCCTCAATCGCCTCTAACCTCTAGCCCAAAAGAGACACATGCATCCTCGCCCATCCGTCCTCCCCATGCCCGTCCTCTTCCTCTCACCTCCCTCCTCCTATCCCCGTCCTCCCCACCTCACGCCCCCCTCCACCACGCCCCCTTCCGCACCCTTCCACCCTACCCCCTCCCCCCTTCTCCCACCACCCCTCCCGCGACCCTTCCCCCCCCTCCCTTCTCCTTCCTCCCTCGCCCCCGAATCCCCCCTAACCCCTCAAGGCCAATCCCGTCCTTCCTCCCTCCTTCCCTTCCTTCTTCCTTCCCTCCCCCCTTTCTCCCCTCCCATCCCGTCCAACTGATCCGTCCCTCCCAATGCGCTCACCTCCTTCCCAGCCCATCCCCCTCCGTCCTTCCTCCTTCCTCCCTCTCTCGCTTCCCTCGCAACTCCAATTATTTTTCCCCTCCTCCGTGCATCACCTTCCCTCCTCCTCCCTACAACCCTCCCCCCACGGCCCCCCCCCCCCCCGCCTCGCCCCTACTACCCCCTTGACCCCTCCGCCTGCCCCCCCTCCCTCCCCACCTCCTCACCCCCCCACATGCCCCCTCCCCCATTCCCCCTCTCGCCCCTCCTCCCCCCGCCCCCTCCCCCTCCCCCCTCCCCCTTCCCGCCCCAGCAGCACCCCCCTCACCCCCCTCCCACCCCTCCCCCTCCCTCCCCCCATTCACCCCCTCCTCTCTCCTCCTCCCTCGTCCCCCCCCCTCCACCACCCCCCCGCCTCCCCCCCCTATCCCCCCCGTACCGACCCCTACCCACTGCCCCTCCTCTTCCTCCCTCCTCCCACTCCCCCCCCTCCCCTCCCCCTCTCTCCACCGTCCCGCCCTCCACCTTCCTCCACCTCCCTTGCCCCTCCTACCCTCTACTCTCTAACCTCCTACCTCCTCCCACCTACCACCCTATTTCCACCACTTCCCCCTCCCTCTCCCTCTCCCCTCCCTCTCGCCTCTCCCTCTCCCTCTCCGCCTCTCCATCTCCCTCCTCTCCTCTCCCTCCCCTCTCCCCTCTCCTCTCCCTCTCCCTCTCCCTCATCCCTCTTCTCTCCCTCTCCCTCGTCACCTCTCCCTCTGCCTCTCCTCTCTTATCCCTCTCTTCCCCTCCCTCCCCTCGTCGCTTCCTCCCTCTCCTCTGTCTCTCTCTCTCCCTCCCTCATCACTCCCCAGACAGAAGCAGAATCAATAGACGAGGCCAAGGCTAATGTGACAGTGAACAGAGAAGCAGGGTCATAACGCCTACATCTGTTGTCATACACTACATTGCTGGAGTTCTCACATACCCTGTTCAGTATGGCACATACAAACCGCCGGACATAACCCTTTCACTGTCGCGGGACATTCACATACACTGTTCCGTTCTGTGGTGGGGTTTGGACATAGCCCTGAGGGTGGGCGTTTGCATCAGGGGTTGAGATGGGGGGTGGGGCTGCCATCAGGGGTATGTATGTCAGCCAGCCTACACGGGTGGGTTTGGGGGGGTGATCCGTAGGGTGTTGGGTGGTTGCGGGTGGGTGTGTGTGTTTGTGTGTGTGTGTTGGTGGTGTGGGTGGGTTGGGGGGCGGATGGGGGGGCTGTGAATGCATAGCAGACTATATGTAGAGTGGCGCAGCACTTGCTGTCTGTACAATGCATGCGCCAACCTCATTGAGATTATATGTTATATGCCTTCTACCTCCTAGCACTTGCTGTTTCTATGTCTGCTATAAGTAAGTTGTCCAGCTGAATTATTGATTGCTCAGATTGCGTGCACCGGGCCTAGTAGTCTGATCTGCCAGGGTCTCAATTGCTTGTTGTGTAATTGCAGGTTTGGCAGTCCATTATGTAGACGACTCCAGCCATTTACTAACGGACTTTCGCAGGCGCCACCTTATTGCTATATTTATTGCATCAGCCTCTAGGCTAGGCTGCTAGTCTAGTGTTCGTCATGCTTAAACGCTGTAAAGCAGTTTTAAGCTGGCCCAGTAGTTATGTATGCTCAGATTGGCGTCGGCACTTGTGACGACTCTATTTTATCTTGCAGGCTTCAGTTACTTCTGTTTTACCAGAGATTGCACAACGTACTGTCCACATGTACGTATGTCGTGAGCGGTACTCCCAAGGTGATTTTACATTGGTGGCTTTACGAACACCTCAGAATACTATCATGGTCTGTGCCTATTTGAGTCACACGCTTGAACAGATCTCGGTGTCTGAAATTTGTGAACGATGAAAAAAGTGTAACAGACTCCTGTTGAACTGTGTGTTTGCTTACGTGGCTACAGCCATCATTTGGATGGCTGGAGCCTATGTATCCCGTCCGTTTAATGGTATTAGCCCTATGCCAAGATACACTGATATGCTCATTCGTGTTTTCAGCTGTTTACCCACACTAGCACATTACTACATGGTTTTACAGAAAACTTGGGGCACTAGACTACTCTGTTGACACATGTACGAGGAGTAACTAGTACATGTAACATTTGTACCAGAAGCACAAAAGAACGATTTGCGCCACACTGTGTGAATTTCAGCAGTAGCTACATCTTGTGAGACCAGTCCAAAGCCATATACCCCGTTGCCCTTTCCAAGTGTAGTTTTGCCCAGTCTAATGTCATGGCAGACCCCTATGTTTAGGGGTACAGATGAATCGTGTGGGGCCTCAATGACGGTACAACATTTGTGTCCGCAATACGGCGCGCGCGTTGAAGCACGCCAGTACCACACTGTGTAGTCGTTACGACGCGCAGGTCCACCCATTTTGAAGCCATTTGAATGCGTTATGCTGTTCATAGAGTGAAGATATAACGCAGGGCAGTCTATGTGGGGACAGAGTGCGCCCGGTCATGAACTGGTATGCGTTGTGCTCACAAGTAAATACCCACATCTAGCATTGAATTCGTTATACATCGACACAAGCCGTGCGCAAGTGCCGTGGAGCCAAAGTCATCTTAATTTCTGCAGACTCTGCCGCCAGCAATGTGCGTATTCGTTACCACAGGCGCCGTATAGATAGAGGATTCGACTAGAAGGCGCCACAGGTGTCATTTCGGCTAACACAGTCCCTGGAATGATGCCGGACATGTGTTCAAATAGTGCGCGAATCAGCACTGATGTTGCAGATGTGCCGTAACAACTGCAATCGCATGTTCCTATACAGGCCGTATAGATCTGAGTAAACACGATAACAGATTGGCTCCACATGGGTACATATCGCCTACAACCGAATCAGCCGGTATCTTAGATGATCTTCAACACAGTTGTCGCCCTGCCCTTGTATCGTCTTTATATGAGAAGCTCAACCCGGGATAAGATGTATTTACGCAGTGGTGAATTCTCGGTCCACGACTTGACTCTCGGTCCTCACGTCACACTGTCTGCGGGTGCACGATAATAATGCCAACAGTAATCATGCAAATAAACAGCATGACTTCATTGCAAAGATGATATAAATTATGCATCAGCAATCTTCTCCTCTATACACACAGCAGTCTCCTGGCATATCATGTGACTTACCTACCCAACATACCGTGTATAACGCATATAAGAACCTTATTGCTGCATCGGAAATGTAATATAATCAGTCGTTTGCCCGCAGGGTATGTGTGGTCCCGTCGATTGGTCTTTGTTTTTGTCAATACTGTCAGATAGTTTCGTGCAACGTACCAATACAAGCCGTTGTAACTGCTTATGCATGTGTCTACACTAGAGACGGCGAATGGGCCGCCATTCCAGGAATCCTACACAGATAGTGCGCAACACGACGTACTGGCCTGTGCGCTCACTAAGGAATTCGTCACCAGCATGGCCTTGAAGCGACGCCTCCCACTTCTGCATCTGCTTCATCACCCTGCGGGGCACACACCCGGGGCGGGGCAACACTTCGTACCACAGACAAACGACGCCATGTACAGCTGGTACGCATTCAAACCAGCACCCACACAGTGGCAGTCCGGGTGCGCTGCTCATGTTGTGGTTGAGGAACTATCTTTACAACTGTCCGAGAATGCCTACTCACTGGATTAAACAATGTCTCTATCAATCCGTTGCCAATAGCGATTGGGTTGTCAAGAGGCTCCCTGCGAAAATTGCGCATCGCTCTTGTGTCCACCCTCCGATCCAATCCCCTACCGTCCGAAAATCATCGCACCCGTCTCTGCCGCGAACTCAGCTTATCTCTCGCCTCCTGCACGACCTAAGGGCCTGCATCTTGAATCTAATTTCTTTAGTGCTTCTGCTGATACACCCATCCATGCCCATCCCGCCTGTACTTTGCCCCAGTCTCTTACTCATGACCACCCCCTCATCCACTTGGATTTCTGCAGGCCCCCAATAAACCCACATAGACGCTGCACCTTATGTAAGAGGCTTTCATTTTACCGTCTTCATAGGTCATGAAGCGATTCAAAGTCAAGCAAGGTCATCCCGCAATGCCCCATGCTTTAACTTACCACCGCCCTGCCCTGATCGTACCGTCTCGCGCCGTGGGCCGGGCACTCAACTCCCATCTCAATGCACGCACTACCATCCTCCCTCCCCATCTTGCAGAACCCTTCATACTTGCCCTTCATTTCTCCAACGCATGCCCAGTTATGTCATCACCGTCATGCCCTGGCTGGCTCCCTGACCTCCATTGCTCTCAATGCATGCCCTGCTATGCTCTCACATCCCTGCCCTTGCCCTGCTCCCTTCCCTTCCTTGATCTCTAGCGCTTGCCCTCTCTGCGTAGCATCATCCTGCCCCTTTGCCGTGCACCCTAACCTTCATTACTGCTTGCAATGTGTGCTTCATACCTTCTCACCTGATATTGTGCTGTGCTTATTGTCTCGCTGCTTGTATCAGTGCTGTGTATAGCTTCATCATGCTTTATCGTGTGCGGCATATTGTCTTCCTGCTCAGCAATGGTGCTGCGTATACTGCTTACCTTATTATGTGGTGTTACTTCTTGCTGCTGCTTTCAGCATGCTGGGTTACCTGCTTACCTGCTTATTGGGTGGCGCATACGCACCCGGACCCGCGCTGCTTACAGTTTTTGCTGTGTACTGCCTTCCTTTTATTGTTGGGTTGCTTATTGGCCTTGATGCGTTCGCAGCAGTGTGCTTCACGTTGTACTGGCTCACTTTGTTTCTCTTTTGTGGTGTGTGCCGCCCCCCGTTTTTCCGTGGTTTGTTGTTTTTAGGCTCCTTCTCTGCGTAGCTGCTGTGCAATTGGCCGCTGCGTACTCGTTAATGCTTATATTGGCTCTGGCTTTAGCATGCAGGCGTCTGGCTGCTGCAGGGGGGTGGCGTTCTACGTTGGCCATCGATGGCCTTCCATCACGTCTGCCGCAGGTGCGATAACGGCGGGAATGACAGTGTATGGGGGTACGCACTGCTACTGGTCTGCTTAGACGGTGGCACTGTGCGGCGCTGTGCGGCGTCGCTGCCGTACAAGATGCTAGTATTGTGGTTGCCTACTGTTCTTCGTTGCGGCGTCGTGCTAAGTACACGTGGCCTGGCATGTAACTTCCAGCGGATTCCTGGCCGATGATTGTGTGGCCGTCGCTGGGCTTAGCTGTCCTGCCTGGTATGTCTTGCAGGGTGCTGGTTGTGTGCTATCCTCAGAGGCGATTAATTGTTGTATGCTTAAGACCACAGTCTCTTGCTGTCTTGGCAAGACTAGCGATGCTTGTGGGACGAGGCCGCTCCCTGCTGAGGGTGGTTTGCTCTCTCGGGTGGCCGATGCGCTTAACAGCCTTGCCTGCATACGCTTAATGTGTATTTCTCACGGCGGTTGCGGCTTACTGTCATGCTGTGTCGGCGAGACTGCCTGCAAATGAGTGGTACTGGCACATTACGGCCGGATGGCTTAGTTGTGTGTTGTCTGACCACTGGTCTTTGTCTGCTGTGCACGAAGTTCTGAATTGCTGATCTCTGCTCTTCTACTTTTTATGTGGTGCCACTGCCTCCTGTGTGCTTGCTTGCAATGGTGCTGCGTACCCAATTCCGTTGCGTGCTGGTATCTTTGTGCCTGACCCAACTGTCTTGTCAGCCGCTTTGCACTATAGTGCCGTGTGCGTGTACGTGCCATCCTGCACGTATTTGTGGTGCTGCTTACTGTCCATGGCTGTCTCGCAATTGGGATGCTTGCACGGATACGTCCTCGATGCTTATGTGTGCTGACCACTGTCTTGCTGCTCTTCGAATAATGCTCGCTTCTAACCTGCTGCCTGCCCTTGCGCACTATTGTGGGGGTTTGCCGTATGGTCGCGAGGCTAAGTCGTGGTGCCCGCATTCACCGCTGTGCTGATATTAATGTCCTTATATCGTGGGTCTGGGCTTACTGTCATGCTGCTGCAATGGTGCGTGTACGCCCTCGAGCTTATTGTTTTTGCTGACCACTGTCTTGCGCTTGCAATCGTGCTGTGCAACCTGCCTTCCTGCTTACTGGTTTTTGTGCTGCTATGTGTCAAAATCGAGGCTTAGGCTAGCGTTTCGTGCACAACATACTGCGGTACATCTTACTTGCACTGCTGGTGTGGTCAAGGCTGGACTCGTACATGCTGCGTGCCATGTTGCTTGAGCACTCACTCCTCATTGCCTTATGTTGTGCTGACACTGCTTGATGCTTGCACAATAGTGCTGTGTCTGCCTTCCTATTATTGTGGTTTGCTTATTGTCCTCATGCTTACGTCGTTGCTCTGATTGCCTACGCTCAATGCTTTATGCGATTCGCTGTCTTCTGTTGTGCTGCTTGCTAATATGCCGCTGCGTTAATCTTAATAGCTTGTTGTTGGTGATGCTTGCTGTTCTTTGCTGCTTGCATTGGTGCCGTGGTATCTGCCCCTCTACCTGCTTATAGTGGTGTTGCCTGTCTTCTGATCGCTTGCAGCGTGCTGCGATATGCTTAAAGGCATTGATTGTGGTTGCCCGCGTTACATGTCGTGCTGTGCTTTCAATGCGCGCTGCGTACCTCCTCAATGCTTATTGTTGGTGCTGCTCCTTCGTTGCTGTCTGCTTACTGTGCGATGGTTGCTGTGTTTTCCAGTTGATTGTTTTACGAATGATTGCCTCCTACTGCCATACCTCGGCTTAGTGCGGGTCCGTTGTGTCGTACATTGGCTTATTGTACCTCGTGTGAGTTTGCAGCGTTGCTGCAATACTTGGCTTTAAGGCTAATATGTGGTCAGCAATTGCGTATTGTCTGCTTTTCGTGTGCGGTCGTCTCGCTTTTCGCACTGGTCCGCTGCGTACTCCTTAATGCTTATTGTTGTGCTGCTTACGTCTTGCTGTGTCCAGTGGTACTGTGTGTGACTACCTGGTTAGTGTGGTTTGCTCACTGTATTGATGCGTGCACCAGTTCGCTACTGCTTACCCTGTGCTGCTGCTATTGTGTTGTACCTCATACGTGCACAATGCGACTACGTAGATTCCTTATCAAGGTTCCTGCAGGTCGCTTCTCCCTGCTGGTCTTTACTGCTTCCTTACAATGGGTGACACTTACTGCTTCTTTACTATTGGGGTGTTGCTTATTGTCTGCTGCTTGCAGAGGTGTGCTGTGCGAACTTCGCTTTACATGCCCTGATTGTGGGTGTTGCGTGGGAAGCGTCTTTACTGCCCTCCGGAATTAATTTTTTTCGCAGAGCAGCTTCCTTCCTACCGTTGTTGGGCTGCCTACTCGTCTAACTTATTGCCCGATGCTTCCAATCCACCGCTGTGTTACTGCTCTTATCAACCTGACTCACATCTGACTCACAGCCTGGTCTAACAACCTGACTTACTATCTGTCTGGCTCTTATTTATTTGCTGGGACCTGTGCTCTTATCGCTAGGCAGGCAGATGCCCCCTCTCAGTGCGTCAAGGTGCGGCACCTTTTGCGACTTGTATAGCCCAAGGGATTAATAACTTGATTTAAAAGGGGCAACATTGGAATGTTCTGCTAGGATACCATAATTGACCTCAAACTTCTAGGCGGGCATTAACCTGCGGCAGCTTGCAAGTTGGTTAATCTGTTTGTTCATCTACCGTGGGCCCTATGAGTGGGTTAAATGGGCGTTCCTGCTTCCCGTCCGATTTGTGGAGTGCTTGTCTGAATTGGGAATCTTATTGATTCAAATCAAAAGATAACCGTTTAGGAATTTCTTGTTTGTGATTTTTTGCTGGATTTCTTCGGATCTGCTTATGTTTTTGAACACATAAGTGGTTGTCTAGTTGTTCGACACGAGACATTCCTTCCTAATCTAGAAATCATCCTTATGTTTTTAAACATCAGATTGTTTTTCTAGGTTTTTGAGAAGATACAATTCCGTGACATTTTGAATCTTGTTACATACGCATAACCTCAAACTCATAAATCGTAACTAGTAACCTTTGCAATCTCTGAACTCGTCACTCTCACGTCAAACCTCATAAGAGTCATTCCCCTACCTTGTAACTCATCATTTGTAACGTCGTAACCTTGCCCATTAAAAGAAAAAAAAAGCAACGAAAACGCTACAATAAAGCACGAAAGCAGAACGAAGAAAGGACTACCCACCGAAACGCAAAAATGAAAAAGACCTCATAATAAGAAAGAAAGCCTCGAGAGCAGTCTCAGCTAGAAAAGGGAACGCGAAAAGAGAAAGAGACATAGAAAGAGAACTCGCCCGCATCAATATCCCTCTACCCGCATCTCCCTCTTCCCTACCCCTCCCTGCTCCCCTCCCTTCCTCCCCTCCCTCCCTCTCTCTCTCTCTCTCTCCCCTCCATCCCTCCCTCAGACAGAAGCAGAAGCAATAGACAGAGGCAAGGGCACTGACTGTGACAGAGACAGGGGCATACGCATACACTGTTGGTCATACACATACATTGCTGGACATTCACATACACTGTTTGGTATGCACATACACTGCCGGACATACACGTTCACTGTCAGACATTCACATACACTGTTCAGGGTGGGGGTGGGATAGCATGAGGGGTGGGCGTCGCATCAAGGGGTTGAGATGGGGGTGGGGCTGCCATCATGGGTATGGCAGCCATCAAGGGTGGGGGGGGGGGGGGGGGGGGATGCCATTAGGGGTGGGTGGGTGGTGGCGGGTGGGTGGTGGTGTGTTTGGTGTGTGTGTGTGTGGGGGGGGGGGGGGGGGGGGGGGGGGGGGGGGGGGGGGGGGGGCTTGTGAATGCGTAGCAGACTATATGTAGAGTGGCCCCAGCACTTGCTGTCTGTACAATGCAGGCGCCAACCTAATTAGATTATATGTATACCTCCTAGGCAGCTGCTAGTTTATAGGTCTGCTATAAGTAAAGCTGTCCAGCTGAATTATTGATGTGCTCAGATTGCGGGCACCTGCCTAGTAGGCTGATCTGCAGGGTTCAATTGCTGTGTGTAGATTGCAAGGTTGGCAGGCAATATGTAGAGCGGCGCCAGCACTTACTAACTGTACTTCGCAGGCGCCAACCTTATTATATTATATGCATAGCCGCTAGGCAGCTGCTAGTCTAGTGGTCAGCTAAATGTAAAGCAGTTAAGCTGAATTAGTTATGTGCTCAGATTGCAGGCACTTGCCTACTCTATTTATTTGCAGGGTTCAAGTACTTTGTTTAGATTGCACACGTGGCAGATGATATGTAGAGCCAATGATATTCTTGGTGCTTATGCCCAGAATAAATCATTTGACTACTTGAGTCACACTTGAATCTAGTTTGAATTGAAAAATGAAAAAAGGTAACATGACCTTGAACTTGGTTATATGGCTACAGCCAGCAATTTGGCTGGCTGGAGCTATGTACCGGTCTAGTTTATAAGCCCTAGCAAGTATGATACTCCTGTTTTGAATTGTTACATGGTTTTACAGAAAACTTGGGCAGACTACTTTGTGAACATGTAACGAGGAAATGTAACAAAAACATGTAAGCAAAAAGACGATTTGCCAACTGAATTTCAGATCTAATCTTGAGACAGTCAAAGCCATAGACCCCTTTGCCAAGTTAGTTTTGCCATTCTTTTCTGAGACCCAGTTATAGGGGTAAAATGAAATGTGCCAATACTTCATATTGCCAATACTTCCGGCGCGTAAAGGAGTCTCCACATTGTATTCGTTACACGAGTCACCCATGTGAATCTGTATGTGTCAGAAGTTTCCAGCATTCTATTTGTTACAAGAGTCGCCCGTATGAATGTATGTGTTTCACAAGTTTCCAGCATTGAATTCGTTATACAACCAAGCGTCCAAGCCGTATCTAAAAGTCACCTGCAGATGTCTCCAGCATTGTATTCGTTACACGAGTCAGCCGTATATAGATGATCTACAGAAGTCTCCAACATTGTATTCGTAACACAAGTCACCTGTATGAATCTATATGTTTCAAAAGTCTCCAGCATTGTATTCGTAACACAAACAAACAATGTCTCCGACATTGTATTCGTTACACCAGTCAGCCGTATCTATAGATGATCTACAAAAGTCGCCGGCATTGTATCAGTTATATGAGTCACCCGTATGAAGAATATGTTTTATATTGAATTCGTTACCACAGACTTGAACTTGGCTACACCTTCACTGTCTTTGGTAGTAATACACAGTAATCAATCAAAATAAAAGCATACCTCTGAAAGATATATTAGATGCAATCTCTTCATACAATCATTCCGCATATATTTGACTTACCACGCAAATACCGGTATAAAGATTAAGACTTATGTTCATGCATTGAAATGTACCCGTATGCGCAACATGTAATGGCAAGAATAAAGATTGGCAAATGAGGTTTTTAACCATATTTCGTGGATCAAAAATGCGTGGCAAAACTAATTTGGCAAAGGGTTTGGGTCTGGGACTTGCTCAGGTTTTGACCTGGAAACATTTGGCAAAGCTGCAATTTGCTTGTTACATTTTCTTCTTCCATGTTTAAAAGGGGTTTCTTGGGTATGCTTTTAAAAACAGTTCCTCTTAGTCATAAACTGGAAAATAAATGATCAAATTCAGGGCTCTGCCTTGCTAACGGTGTACCAATTAAATCAGGAACAATTAAAATCAAGGTCACTATCCAACTCCTCATCTTTAGTGGGCTGGTCATCCTCACTCCTGCCAGAAGTACCAATTTCTAGTTGTAGTTATTGCATTTGCCACAGGCTGTCCCACTGCTACAAGCTACACATCCTTCGCTCAAATAATTCTGACAACCCAGCTTTGGGTCATGCCAACCCAGTTAATAACCAAGTTTTACAGTGAAAACAACTAAGTACTAGTTACTAACTGTAGTTAACCACAGGCTGCCCCACTCTTGCAAGCTGCACATCACCATCACCAGCCGTCGTGCAGTCCCAAGCCTTTGACCTGCTTCTGCCCCTTCTGGCAAATGGTATGCTTTGACACTGGCATCAAGTACAACCCTGTATGGTCCATGTTGACCACACAGGATGGTGGCACTGCATGCAAATTGATTCTTGGAGGGTTCACACCACCTGATGTCTCATATGCTGCCATCTCTTTCAGGGCAGCAAAGACCACAACCTGCAGGGAGAGGGGAGTGGGGCGGGGTCTGTGAGAGGGATCGATCGTACGTATGATCGACTGTACGTAGGCAAGGCAAGGCTAGGCAAAGCAATTCGGCTGTAGGCAAAGCAAGACATGATCGGCTGTGTGCAAGGCAAAGCAAGGCAAGGCAAAGCGATTCGGCTGTGTACAAGGCAAGGCAGAGCAATTCGGATCGGCTGTAGGGCGATTCGGCTCGCAGGGCAAAGCAAGGCAGGGCAAAGCGATTCGGCTGTGGGCAAGGCAAGGCAAAGCAATTCAGAGCGGCTGTAGGGCAATTCGGCTCGCCATGCAAAGCAAAGCAATTCGGCTGTGGGCAAGGCAATACATGGTCGACTGTAGGCAAGGCAAGGCAAGGGGCAGCAATTCGGATTGGCTGTAGGGCAATTTGGCCCGTAAGGCAAAGCAAGGCGAGGGAACGCAATTCGGCTATAGGCAAGGCAATAAATGATCGAATGTAGGATCAAGGCAATGGAAAGCAATTCGGATCGGCTGTAGGGCACCTCAATCAGAGGATCATCTTACCTGGTGCTTTCCCATCTTCCTCTGAGGTCGAGAGGAGTTACGTGCCCGCTTGCGGTTGACCACCTGCTCCTCGTTCTGCGCGCGCCTGCAACATGTACAGGGAGGGAGGGGGAGAAACATTAGGGGCTGGGCAGCTTAAATCGCCAAGCGAGTTGACCAATAATTGCAGATTGAGGAACATAAGGCGCCTAAGACGGGACACGCAGCTTGCCCGTTACCTTGTGGAAAGGTCTGGATAAGACGATACTTTGAAGCAGCATCCACGATGAGTAGATATGACCCTGGATAAGACAGAGGCCGTGCGGTGAGTTATTTACGCGTGGAGAATTTTCAAATCCCACGTACTGCTGCCGAGTACACTTGAGGCGGTTAAAAGGGTGATAGGTGTAACTTGGCAAGCGCCCGTGACCCGGGACCGGCTCACTTACGTGCTGAAACGACGTTGGCAAATGGTCGTTTGCCAAATCATTTGCCATTACATGTTGCGCATACGGTAGTAATAGTTGTATTTCCAGGTAGTTGTGGGCCAGTCTATTTTTATCAGATATTTGTCACCACCATACAAGCGGTTGACTGCTTATAGTATATAAACGCGATTGGCACATCAAAGGAAGTCCCACACAGATAGTCTGCTAGACTTGGCCTGGCATGAAGGAATCTCAACAGCATGGCTTGAAGGAATCTCCCCACTTCTGCATCTGCTTCAGAACCCTGCGGGGCACACACCAGGGGCGGGGCACACTTCGTACCGGTCGGACCAAACGCCAGTGTCCGCTGGTACGCATTCAAACCAGCACCCACAGTGGCAGTCGGGTGCGCTGTTCATGTTGTGGTTGATGAACTATCTTGAAAACTGTCCGAGAATGCTACTGGATTAAACAATCATGTCTCTATTCAATCCTTTGCCAATAGCGATTGGTTGTCAGAGAGGGCTCCCTGCGAAAATGAGCATCGCTCTGGTGTCCAACCTCCGATCCCCTACCTCCAAAAAATCGCATCGCCTGCCGCGACTCAGCTATCCCAGCCTCCTGCACCTAAGGCTGGATCTTGATCTTAATTCGTTAGTCGTCTGCTGAAAACCCACCATGCCCATGCCTGTACTCTTGCCCATTCTCTTACTCAGTGAATCTTACCGTCTTCCATAGGTTCATGAAGGCGAATTCAAAAGTCAAGCAAGCTCATGCCGCAATGCCATACTTTACTTACCGCCCTGCCCTGATCTGGACCTTCTCGACCGCACTCCCATCTCATGGCATGCACTACCATCCTCCCCATCTTGCAGAACCCTGCATACTGCCCTTCATTTCTCTCCAACGCATGCCCAGTTCTGTTCATCACCGTCATGCCCCTTGCTGTGCTCCCTGACCTCCATTGCTCTCTAATGCATGCCCTGCTATGCTCATCACATCCCTGCCCCTTGCCATGCTCCCTTCCCTTCCTTGATCTCTAGCGCTTGCCCTGCTCTGCTCATCATCATCCTGCCCCTTGCCGTGCACCCTACCCTTCATTACTGCTTGCAATGGTGCTGCATACCTCTCACCTGATTATTGTGCTGTTGCTTATTGTCTCGCTGCTTGTAGCAGTGCTGTGTATAGCTTCATGCTTATCGTGGTGCTGCATATTGTCTTCCTGCTCGCGATGGTGCTGCATACTGCTTACCTTATTATTGTGGTGTTACTTCTTGTCTTGCTGCTTTCAGCAGTGCTGGGTACTGCTTACCTGCTTATTGTGGTGCCGCATACTGCCGCGCTGCTTACAGTTGTGCTGTGTACTGCCTTCCTTTTTATTGTGGTGTTGCTTATTGCCTCGATGCTTGCAGCAGTGCTGCGTACTGCTTAATGCTCATGGTGGTGCTGCTTACTGTCGTGCTGCTTGCAATGGCGCTGCGTACTCCTTAATGCTTATTATTGTGCTGCTTACTGTCTTGCTGCTTGCAGTGGTGTTGCTTATTGTCTCGATGCTTACAGCGTTGCCGCATATTGCTTAATGCTTATTGTGGTGCTGCTTACTGTCATGCTGCTTGCAATGGCGCTGCGTCTTCCTTCATGCTTATTATTGTGTTGCCTACTGTTTAGCTGCTTGCAATAGTGCTGTGAACTGCCTTCCTGCTTATTGTGGTGTTGCTTATTGTCTCGATGCTTACAGCGTTGCCGCATACTGCTAAATGTTTATTGTGGTGCTGCTTACTGTTGTGCTGCTTGCAACGGCGCTGCGTCTTCCTTCATGCTTATTATTGTGTTGCCTACTGTTTAGCTGCTTACAGTGGCGCTGTGTACTGCCTTCCTGCTTATTGTGGTGTTGCTTATTGTCTCGATGCTTACAGCGTTGCCGCATACTGCTTAATGCTTATTGTGGTGCTGCTTACTGTCATGCTGCTTGCAATGGTGCTGCATACTCCTCGATGCTAATTGTTGTGCTGACCACTGTCTTTCTGCTTGCAATAGTGCTGTGTACTGCCTTCCTGATTATTGTGGTGTTGCTTATTGTCTCGATGCTTACAGCGTTGCCGCATACTGCTTAATGCTTATTGTGGTGCTGCTTACTGTCATGCTGCTTGCAATGGCGCTGCGTCTTCCTTCATGCTTATTATTGTGTTGCCTACTGTTTAGCTGCTTGCAATAGTGCTGTGAACTGCCTTCCTGCTTATTGTGGTGTTGCTTATTGTCTCAATGCTTACAGCGTTGCCGCCTACTGCTAAATGTTTATTGTGGTGCTGCTTACTGTTGTGCTGCTTGCAACGGCGCTGCGTCTTCCTTCATGCTTATTATTGTGTTGCCTACTGTTTAGCTGCTTACAGTGGCGCTGTGTACTGCCTTCCTGCTTATTGTGGTGTTGCTTATTGTCTCGATGCTTACAGCGTTGCCGCATACTGCTTAATGCTTATTGTGGTGCTGCTTACTGTCATGCTGCTTGCAATGGTGCTGCATACTCCTCGATGCTTATTGTTGTGCTGACCACTGTCTTTCTGCTTGCAATAGTGCTGTGAACTGCCTTCCTGCTTATTGTGGTGTTGCTTATTGTCTCGATGCTTACAGCGTAGCCGCATACTGCTAAATGTTTATTGTGGTGCTGCTTACTGTTGTGCTGCTTGCAATGGCGCTGCGTCTTCCTTCATTCTTATTATTGTGTTGCCTACTGTTTAGCTGCTTACAGTGGCGCTGTGTACTGCCTTCCTGCTTATTGTGGTGTTGCTTATTGTCTCGATGCTTACAGCGTTGCCGCATACTGCTTAATGCTTATTGTGGTGCTGCTTACTGTCATGCTGCTTGCAATGGTGCTGTGTACTCCTCAATGCTTATTGTTGTGCTGACCACTGTCTTGCTGCTTGCAATAGTGCTGTGAACTGCCTTCCTGCTTATTGTGGTGTTGCTTATTTTCTCGATGCTTACAGCGTTGCCGCATACTGCTTAATGCTTATTGTGGTGCTGCTTACTGTCATGCTGCTTGCAATGGCGCTGCGTCTTCCTTCATGCTTATTATTGTGTTGCCTACTGTTTAGCTGCTTGCAATAGTGCTGTGTACTGCCTTCCTGCTTATTGTGGTGTTGCTTATTGTCTCGATGCTTACAGCGTTGCCGCCTACTGCTAAATGTTTATTGTGGTGCTGCTTACTGTTGTGCTGCTTGCAACGGCGCTGCGTCTTCCTTCATGCTTATTATTGTGTTGCCTACTGTTTAGCTGCTTACAGTGGCGCTGTGTACTGCCTTCCTGCTTATTGTGGTGTTGCTTATTGTTTGATGCTTGCAGTGTTGCTGCATACTGCTTAATGCTTATTGTGGTGCTGCTTACTGTCATGCTGCTTGCAATGGTGCTGCATACTCCTCGATGCTAATTGTTGTGCTGACCACTGTCTTTCTGCTTGCAATAGTGCTGTGTACTGCCTTCCTGCTTATTGTGGTGTTGCTTATTGTCTCGATGCTTACAGCGTTGCCGCATACTGCTTAATGCTTATTGTGGTGCTGCTTACTGTCATGCTGCTTGCAATGGCGCTGCGTCTTCCTTCATGCTTATTATTGTGTTGCCTACTGTTTAGCTGCTTGCAATAGTGCTGTGAACTGCCTTCCTGCTTATTGTGGTGTTGCTTATTGTCTCGATGCTTACAGCGTTACCGCCTACTGCTAAATGTTTATTGTGGTGCTGCTTACTGTTGTGCTGCTTGCAACGGCGCTGCGTCTTCCTTCATGCTTATTATTGTGGTGCCTACTGTTTAGCTGCTTACAGTGGCGCTGTGTACTGCCTTCCTGCTTATTGTGGTGTTGCTTATTGTCTCGATGCTTACAGCGTTGCCGCATACTGCTTAATGCTTATTGTGGTGCTGCTTACTGTCATGCTGCTTGCAATGGTGCTGCATACTCCTCGATGCTTATTGTTGTGCTGACCACTGTCTTGCTGCTTGCAATAGTGCTGTGAACTGCCTTCCTGCTTATTGTGGTGTTGCTTATTGTCTCGATGCTTACAGCGTTGCCGCATACTGCTTAATGCTTATTGTGGTGCTGCTTACTGTTGTGCTGCTTGCAATGGCGCTGCGTCTTCCTTCATGCTTATTATTGTGGTGCCTACTGTTTAGCTGCTTACAGTGGCGCTGTGTACTGCCTTCCTGCTTATTGTGGTGTTGCTTATTGTCTCGATGCTTACAGCGTTGCCGCCTACTGCTAAATGTTTATTGTGGTGCTGCTTACTGTCATGCTGCTTGCAATGGTGCTGCATACTCCTCGATGCTAATTGTTGTGCTGACCACTGTCTTGCTGCTTGCAATAGTGCTGTGTACTGCCTTCCTGCTTATTGTGGTGTTGCTTATTGTCTCGATGCTTACAGCGTTGCCGCATACTGCTTAATGCTTATTGTGGTGCTGCTTACTGTCATGCTGCTTGCAATGGCGCTGCGTCTTCCTTCATGCTTATTATTGTGTTGCCTACTGTTTAGCTGCTTGCAATAGTGCTGTGAACTGCCTTCCTGCTTATTGTGGTGTTGCTTATTGTCTCGATGCTTACAGCGTTACCGCCTACTGCTAAATGTTTATTGTGGTGCTGCTTACTGTTGTGCTGCTTGCAACGGCGCTGCGTCTTCCTTCATGCTTATTATTGTGGTGCCTACTGTTTAGCTGCTTACAGTGGCGCTGTGTACTGCCTTCCTGCTTATTGTGGTGTTGCTTATTGTTTGATGCTTGCAGTGTTGCTGCATACTGCTAAATGTTTATTGTGGTGCTGCTTACTGTCATGCTGCTTGCAATGGTGCTGTGTACTCCTCAATGCTAATTGTTGTGCTGACCACTGTCTTGCTGCTTGCAATAGTGCTGTGTACTGCCTTCCTGCTTATTGTGGTGTTGCTTATTGTCTCGATGGTTACAGCGTTGCCGCATACTGCTTAATGCTTATTGTGGTGCTGCTTACTGCCATGCTGCTTGCAATGGTGCTGTGTACTCCTCGTTGCTTATTGTTGTGCTGACCACTGTCTTGCTGCTTGCAATAGTGCTGTGTACTGCCTTCCTGATTATTGTGGTGTTGCTTATTGTCTCGATGCTTACAACGTTGCTGCCTACTGCTAAATGTTTATTGTGGTGCTGCTTACTGTCATGCTGCTTGCAATGGTGCTGCGTACTCCTTAATGCTTATTGTTGTGATGCTTGCTGTCTTGCTGCTTGCAGTGGTGCTGTGTATTGCCTACCTGCTTATAGTTGTGTTGCTTATTGTCTTGATGCTTGCATCGTTGCTGCATACTGCTTAATGCTTATTGTGGTGCTGCTTACTGTCGTGCTGCTTGCAATGGCGCTGCGTACTCCTCAATGCTTATTGTTGTGCTGCTTACTGTCTTGTTGCTTCCAGTTGTGCTGTTTACTGTCATCCTGCTTATTGTGGTGTTGCTTATTGTCTCGATGTTTGCAGCGTTGATGCATACTGCTTAATGCTTATTGTGGTGCTGCTTACTGTCATGCTGCTTGCAATGGTGCTGCGTACTCCTTACTGCTTATTGTTTTGCTGACCACTGTCTTGCTGTGTCCAGTGGTGCTGTGTGCTGACTACCTGCTTATTGTGGTGTTGCTCACTGTATTGATGCTTGCACCTGTTCTGCGTACTGCTTACCTGCTTATTGTGTTGTATCTTATTGCTTCGATCTACGTGCTGCTTACAAGGTTATGCAGGTGCTGCCTGCTGTCTTGCTTCTTACAATGGTGCCGCTTACTGCTTACTTTACTATTGTGGTGTTGCTTATTGTCTTGCTGCTTGCAGAGGTGCTGCGTACTGCTTACATGCTGATTGTGGTGTTGCTTACTGCCTCCCTGATTAATTTTTGCAGAGCAGCTTACTTCCTACCTTGTTGTGCTGCCTACTGTCTTACTTATTGCCTCGATGCTTCCACCGCTGCGTTCTGCTCTTACAACCTGACTCACTATCTGACTCACAGCCTGTCTAACAACCTGACTTACTATCTGGCTCTTATTTATTTGCTGGGACCTGTGCTCTTATCGCTAGCAGGAATATTGCCCCCTCTCAGTGCAGGTGCGGCACATTTTGCGACGTTGTATAGCCAAGGGAATTAATTAACTTGATTAAATGGGCAACATTTGATTCATCTGGTACCTGACGCTCAACCTTCTAGGCCGGGCAGTTACCTGCTGGCAGCTTGCAAGTTGGTTAATCTGTTTTCACTGGGCCCTATTAGTGTTAGCAAATTCCTGCTTACCACCATAATCTCAAATCTTCTCGTTATGCCTGAAATGCAGTCAGACTCTGTTTGTACCTCAAGACGGCACACAGTTTGGCAACTAAGTAGAGGCCATGTTAGTAACATTGAAAACTATTTAGCTTGCAAGATGGTCAATATGCTATCACATTATTGTTATACTTCATTACTAAATTGCCATGTGTAGGCACCTAAACTAGCTTGCAAGGATACAAATATGTATTCACCTGACCCGCATGCTTCTGAAACACACCTTCATTACTAGATACAAATCTGAATGGACCAGAACGAGCTTGCAAGCTAGTTCATCTGCATTCACCAGACTCTCAGCCTTCTGGGCGAGTTAGCAACATCTAGGCATCTGAACTAGCTATTGGTAACTATCTATATAATTATCAATTAACTAACATAGTACCTGATTATCTGACTGGCTTGCGAATATATGTATGAATCTCCTTCCGTGTATGCATGTCTTGCAGGCCAAGAGGAGGGATGGATGTAATCGTAATGGCAAGATTGCTGGCATGAAGTAACTACAAATGCTGATGATGTACAGATATAGATTCGGCGAGGACGTAGAGAAATGATGATCGGGTTGACTTGCTAGCCCCCTTCCTTCCCTCTCTATGCGGTCGGTTGTACTTGCTAGTTTTCTTCTTTGACTCTCTAAGTCGTCATGTGGACTGTCTAGTCCTCTCGCCACACATCCGGCAGTTGGAGTACCTTCATGCCTCCTTCCTTGCCTCCTATTAGGTTGGGTATACCTTGGGTTATGCAGGTTGCATATTGGACCTGATCAGACTTGTCCTACATGCTATTGACATACATATTTGGTTGGATGCATAGAGATCCTTGTGATAGACACTCCGAAAAATATCGAATCTGACACATGGGGTCGTGGTATATCCCTCTAAATTGTAGATGCTGTGAAATGGGGATGCTGGACGGAGAATATCCTCTCAGTAGTAGAGGATGAACAGCACTTCTTGATGGAATGTCACGTGTACTCTTAGGATTTCTTGGGGCGAGAACTTTGAAAGCACCCCGAGTGGATTTAACAGTTTATAGACTTGTCAGGGCTCGCCCCTTGATTGTAAACTGACATACATGATTTGTTGCATGGATATTTTATGCTTGTAAAGTGCCCCAATCTCATTCCTGACTAAAGAGTTGCGCCAGACTACATCCTTTGAGAAACGCAATGAACTAAACCCAGACTAAAGAGTTGCGCCAGACTACATCCTTAGAGAAACGCAATGAACTAAACCCAGACTAAAGAGTTGCGCCAGACTACATCCTTTGAGAAACGCAATGAACTAAACCCAGACTAAAGAGTTGCGCCAGAATGAACATACTATGCCGACTCTGCGACTGGACAGTCAACGCAGAATAAACGGTCCACAATCGTCCACGTCCTGATCCTCTAATTCGACGAGGAAGCGTCTATTATGCGCTACTATCGCAATGCAACGCATTCAAGTTGGACGTCCGGAAAGCTGCAGTGCGTTCGAATTCCGTCAAAGAGTCCACCCACGTGGCCCTAAGTCACGTGATCACTGAGTCATGCTCTAGGGCGCGGAGCGCCTTCCGTACACCATTAGTCATTAACCTGATAGGCGCAACTGCGCAACCGAACGGGAACCTTTACGCAACCCCGCGCAAAACGGGTCGTTCCCCGAGTGCCCCTTCACCAAGCCCCTTGATCCTGCTGTGTTCTGGAGGTTTGTCCGGATGCTTGGAATGACCGCTTCTTCTTAGGGTCATTTTTTTCTGGTTACATCGGTTTCTTTAGTTATCATTGTATGGCATTAGGTTCCTATTCCCGGATCGGGTTTTCTATACCGTTGTTACCCATCTTAGATATTCGGTTTTTCATCTTTTTCTACCTTGGCAAATTTTTGGTTTTTGCCTTGTTTCATTCCTTCCTGTCACCCTTTGGGTTCCATTTGAAGTTCTCTCGATTTTTCGGAGTTCTTTGATTTTTTTTTTTTTAAAGGTTAGCACGGTCCGTGACTGGCCTACCCCGAAAACGGCAAAAGAGATCGGCTCATTCCTAGGTTTGTGCAATTATTTTCGCAAATTTATCCAAGGCTATTCGTCTCTCGCTGCCCCTCTTCAAACCTTGTCTAACATCAAGGGTGAACTAGGCCCCTTGCTCAAACAGGAACATCTCGTCTCCTTCGAAGGCCTCAAAGAAGCTTTGCTATCCGCTCCAGTCCTCGCACTGCCGGATTTCAGCAAACCTTTCGAAGTCATTACCGACGCATCTTTGCTGGGTACGGGCGCGGTGCTCTTACAAGATAAACACCCCATCGCCTTCGCCAGCAAGAAGTATATCCCAGCGGAGCTGAATTATACAACGACGGAACAAGAAATGCTAGCGATCGTCCACGCGTTGACCGAGTGGCGATGCTACCTCGAAGGTTCCCACATGACATTGGTCACTGACCACAATCCGCTCACTTATTTCGACACCAAGGCGGTCCTTTCACGACGCATGGGCCGATGGCAGGAGGACCTTGCACCCTTTAGCTATACTTGGGAGTATTGCGCGGGTCGCAATAATATGGCAGACCCGGTCAGTCGCAATCCCAACCTCTCTGCCCCCGCCGACGTCGCGGTCGCGCACCAGCTGTTGGTCTTCTCTCTCTTGACCAGCGAATGCCGGCCTCGATCGAAAAAGCAACGTCCTATTGCAGTCGGTCCCGCGGTCGTTGACATCCTACCCCGCCCACCGACGGTCCTCCCCGTCCCTTCGGTTCCGGTCAAGGAAACGCGACGTCGCAGTCGGCATATGCCCGCTGCGTCAACTCCCTCCTCTTCGTCCATCATGGATCGAATTTTGGCTGGCTACAAAAAGGACTCAAACTTCACGCCGGGCTGCAAGCGCCTCCGCGATAAGTTTTCCAGAAACGGTTACTGGTTCAAGAAGAACAAGTACGGGCGCGAATTTTTGTGTGTCCCCCTCGACGCAGCACTTCGCCTAGATATTATCCGCGAAGCTCACGACCCTATTTACATGGGCCATTGCGGTCGCACCAAGACATTGGAGCTGGTCACCCGCACTTTTACGTGGGCAAAAGTCACGGCAGATGTTACCGCCTTCGTCCAACAATGCCATAAGTGCAAAACGAACAAGCCCGGTAACGCAAAGCCTAACGGTACCATGGTTCCCGTGGAGATTCCTGAGAAATTCTGGGAGTGCGTCTCCACCGACCTTATTACGGCGCTTCCGCCGACTTCGTCTGGCCATGATGCCATCGCAGTGTTCGTCGACAAACTGTCGAAGATGGTTCATGTCGAACCTTGTCATACTACGATAAACGCAGAGGAGTTCGCTTCCTTATACCTGAATCGTGTCATCCGATATCATGGTATCCCAAAGAAACTCCTTAGTGATCGCGATGCGCGATTCACAGGCCATTTCGGCGTGGCTCTCCATCGATTGATGGGCATGCGACAAGCGTTTTCGACTGCGTTTCATCCTCAAACTGACGGTCAGATGGAACGTATGAACCGAGTCATCGAGGACATGATTCGCCATTACGTGGGGCCGTACCACGCCGATTGGGATAAGTCCTTGGCGCTTGTGGAATTTGCGATCAACAATTCCTACCAAGAGTCCATTCAAAACACACCCTTTCGGGCGTACCTTGGCTACGACCCTACGACGCCGCTCAAAGCAGAGGTCGAATCGAAATGCCCGGCTGCCAACAATTGGTGGGCCGATCACATGGAACGACAAGATCAATGCAGGGCATGCATGCAAGCTGCTCAAGATCGGCAGAAAGCCCATTACGATAAACGACGAACGGAGGTTTTCTTCAACCTTGGTGACAAAGTTCTCTTGTCCACCCGCAATATGAAGTTCAAAGCAACGGGTAAACCAAAATGTATGCCTCGTTTTGTTGGCCCCTATACAATTACGGAATGCATTGGTCCACGCGGAGTCGTCCGGCAAGTCACGGCGTGCCGCTTGGCTTTGCCCAAGATGATGCGCATCCACCCCGTGTTTCACGTGGGTTTGATCAAGCATTGGCGCTCCGATGGCGTTGTCCATGTTGGACAACCGCTTGAGTTCGACTCCGACAGCGCTCCGATTTGGAATATCCAATGCATCATGCGCGAGAAGTCGCGTGTCATAGGCACATCCAACAAACGACGTCTCGAATACTTGGTCCGATGGCAAGACTTCGGTATTGAGCAAGACACTTGGGAACTCGCCAAGGCGGTCAAGAAAAGTGCCCCTCACATCGTCGATGCATGGAACTCACGTGTTACGCCCGTTGTGTCCCGACGTACGTCGAAAAAACGGGCCCATCACCTACCCATCGCACTCAACGCATACGAAACGGCGGTCAGATTGCTTTATTCATAAAGCTATCTTTCCCGGAGTACTCAAAAGGGATGTTAAATGGTTCTCTCCGAAACCAACTTGATTCATCAAGTATATTTTGAGCACGGCACATACGACTACGACTACGACTGGTCTTCACATCCCACCTTTCTTACGATCAGATGCGGGGTCCGCATCTCTTCTGGAGGGGGGGGAGTGTAACGGTACAGAACCCTTCAAGGGTACTCTGGCCGTCCAGCAAGGCATACGGGTACACCGTACCCGTAAGCCACGTGACGAACGCACATGATACAGTACCATACCCATGTACTGCCTCATCTCTCACAACGCACACGTTGCGCATATAGACACGAGCTACTCGGAATGAACCCTTCTACTCCTTCCACGAAGACGTTCCTTCCAAGCCACTCGACATCCCTACCTTAGGTAACCCTCCCCCTGTTCTGCTAGTTCACTCATATCAACATACACGTAAACATACATCACGCATCACGTTACTCTAGATAACCCCTCAAGCTGCTATTAGCATCCTGAGCTGTTACAGTACGCGGGTGGGGAGCGGTCTCCTACCTCAATTGGACAAGCTACCATTGCGGTTGCGACGACCTGCAACGCCAAGAGCGACCGAAGGGGGAGTAGAACCGCTGACTCTTCATTCTGAAAGTGACTCGGTCTACCAATAGACCAATGTGTTATTGCCTGATTTATATATCAGTCTCTGAGTCGGCATAATGCAAACCGGTACCTTTCCCTCCTGGTACCGCGTTGCCTGCCGCCAGGCCACAGGCTAGCTGTGGCCTGCACGTGACTGTAGTACCCTGCAGTACACATCTCTATTCTATATGATTGCGCCTGTTGCGCTTAATAGCATCTTCTCCTCTATCGAGCTTATGCCGTTGTAACAATCTTACATTTACAGGTTATGTGCGCCATCTTTAGACGCTAACGAAGAACAGCCGCTGATCTCCGCGTTCGGAATCAGTTCCCCTCTGACTTGTCGAAGGCCCGAGTTTTAACTAAGCACCTGGACTCCCTGTGCGGATCTTACTTCCCGCTGCTCCGCCTGCCGCTTCCTACCAAGAATCCTTGGATCTGCCACTGCGTCCTACGACTGGAGCAAGCAAGAGCGACCACAAGTCACCGAAATCTATGAAGTGAGTATAGGACGACGCCCTCACCGAGACCCACACAGTGCTGTATTGATCTCAGACGATCAATTTGTCTACGACCCCAGCTTAAGAGAAGCTCCTGTCGTCGAACATTGCCGCTTGGTCAATCCCCGGTAATCCGCTGGATCCCTTTGGATCGCCGATTCCCACACACACTCCATCCCCTCTTCCCCTGCCCCGCCCTCTTACCTCCCCCTATCCCAACACTCCGACCTACAACGCCAAGACTCCTACACAGAAGACCTCACCATGCAACCTCAACGTATATTCACCGGCAACAACCTCTACACCTGGCGCTGCGCCAGGCAGCATATACTCCTCGCCCTCAAATCAGATAGGGATACCATTGCCGTTGCTTTCGACTGCCAACAGGCGGTGGTCGCTGGCGAGCCTGCCGACTCTGATGGTTACCCTGCTGATGACATTACTTACCCAGTTGTTGCGGGTGCTGATCCAGCTGTTCCGGCTCGTGGTGTCCCCACCAGGATCTCCACCTGGAAGAACAACAAGGCCTTCAAGATCATCATAGATCATGTATCAGATGCGATCCAGCAGGCCATTCATGCTAACACAGATATGGCCACTAGAGCTTTCAGGTTTCTGGATGCCCTGTACTCTGAGGAAGGCAGCAGGCTAGAACACACCACCCTGACTGCCATACTTGGAATCCGTATGACTTCCACTGAATCCTTGCAGACATACCTCTCTAGGGCAGCTGATATGTATTCTCAGATTCCCAAGATTCAAAACCTCCACATCGTCTCTACCAGCACCTTTCTCAACCTTATTGTCAAGGGACTGAACTCCCGCCCTGAATATGTTAATGTAAGATTGTTACAACGGCATAGGCTCGATAGAGGAGAAGATGCTATTAAGCGCAACAGGTGCAATCATATAGAATAGAGATGTGTACTGCAGGGTACTGCAGTCACGTGCAGGCCACAGCTAGCCTGTGGCCTGGTGGTAGGCAACACGGTACCAGGAGGGAAAGGTACCGGTGTGCATTATGCCGACTCAGAGACTGATATATAAATCAGTCAATAACATCCCCCCCAATTCAAGGTATTCTTGAGCTCAAGAATTCCTGGAATTAACTGAGGGGCATAAGAAAATTAAAATATTAAAAGCTAGGGAGACTTTGGGAATTTCCAGTAGCTGAAAGGGAGAAATCACTTTAGCAGGGGTCTTCAAAGAAATGTCAGTCTTCTGGGGTAGCTGGCTAGGTAAGTGACACTGCAGGTAGGCTGCAGGCTAAGTAGCAGAAAGGCTGCTGAGAAGGTGCAAGGGAACTGCAGGTAAGCTGCAGGCTAGGTAGCAGAAAGGCTGCTTGAGAAGGTGTAAGGAAACTGCAGGTAGGCTGCAGGCTAGAGCAGATAGGCTGCTATGGGAAGCTGGGTACAGAAATTCCAGGCTTGGTGAAGGCTTGTGAAGATATCCTTGGCTACGAGAAGTTGCATGATTCGAGACTAGAGGATTTGTCATGTAGACATGATGTCTGGACTGGTCCCCCCATAATTTGGGTGAGCTACATTAGGTAGGCCCTAAATTAAAGCAAAGACATCAATGAGAGACTAGAAGAATTCTAAATTCAGAAGGGGTGCTGCCTGTTGAAGTACATGGGGCAGTACAGTAGGCAGGTAATCTAATAAATTCTAGAGTGTTCAAGTCTATCTAAAAGATGAAGAGCAATGTTGGAAACTGAATTAAGTGCCTGGCTTGCTGGGGAAGCCATCAAGGTCAAGTTGTTGGCAGATCTGGGCAAGGAAATGGTCAAATGACTTGGGGGCTAGGCTGGGGGGGGTAAGAATGTTGATAAAGGTGAAGTCCATGGGGCTCCAGGTCATGCTGAGGTGGTTGACACATAGCACTTTGCCTCCAGGATGTGCACAGCTCCTGGGGTCCATGATCATCTTAGGTCTGAATGAGAGTGTGTGAGAATGTGCATTGACCATGGCAGCTTGGAAACAAATGGCCCACTGTAAAGTGGGTCTGGCTGTGGTAGAAACAGTGGGGTAGGCTTGCACCATTTGCTGGATTCTGCTGTTGTGCTTGATGATGATTGGACTGCTGCAGGCATCAGATGGCTCCTTGTGCATTGACCTGTGTGGGAACTGTTCTCTTTCAGAGGCCAGCAGGGTAGGGAACTTGCTGGTGAATGCTGTGATGAGCTTGGACAGTGGAGGCCTGGGCTTGATGTTGAAAGCTGGTGAAGCAGGCCTGCTGTTCAGGTGGTGTAGGGTGCATCCAAAACGTGTGAGACTAAGGTTGGAGTTGTTGGAGAAGTGGATGTTGTTGACATTCTGATTAACTTCTCCAAGTGGTAGTCCAATGTCTGGTGACCTGTTGACCAGTATCCATTGGTCCCAGGTAGTTGCTGTGTCTAGATCAGATGGCTTGAGTAGCCCGTCCCCATCTATGGGGCCATCATAGTCCTCATAGTTGGTCCTGATCTGGTCACTGAGGAGTTCCATCTCTGCTCTGGCTCGTTGTAGGCCCAGGTTGTCCAGCTGTTGTTGGAGATCTGGAGTGATTTCAGGAGGGTCATCTACTCCCAGTCCAGGGTCATCTTGGGGCTGATGATGTTGGGGCTTGTCATCTTGGGGCTTGTCTGGATGGATGAGCTCTGGCATGTTATCACTGTCAGTATCCAGATTGTCTGCAGTGGAAGGGGAGTGGCACTGGCAGATAGGGGGAGGGTGGTCCTGGAGGTCTTGATCTACCTCCACATGAGTGGGTGGGTACTACCCTGTCTCAGAATCAGTGTGGGGTGCAGATGGAGAAGAAGTGGAGGGGAAGTCTTGGGGTCCTTGATCTGCCTCCACATGAGTGGGTGGGTACTGCCCTATCTCAGATTCAGTGTGAGTTGATGGAGTCTTGGTAACCATCATGATGTAGGCAATGGGAGAGTCCACAGGGATAGAGAGATTACTGGCAGGGACTGGTGAAGTTTGGGTAAGGTAGAGTCCATGTCTTTTGGGGCATGAGAGGAGCAGTTTAGTACCAGATGGTCTTGGGATGGAGAGTGTGGCTTGAGTCTTGGACAGGTGAACTTTGAGGTCTGGGCAGAGGCTGGTGGCTGCATGAATGCTAATGATGTTGGGCATGTTGCAATCAGCCAGAAGCACATTGTTCAGGATAATCAGAGTCCTGCCATGACCCTTGATCTTGGCCTTCCCTATCTGCTTGCAGAGGATAGGTGGAGAGTCTTGATCTGCCAGCTGCAGCTTAATAGGCTGTTGAAGGTCCTGAATGTTATGCAGATGGGAGATGTTACTTGTTGCATGAGAGTGTGCTGCAGTATCTATGATCCATTCTGTTTGTAGTGCTGCCTGGAAAACTTCTCCATCTTTTACAGTGCATTCATCATCAGCACTTATTTGTCCAAAGAATGCTGTATCAGCCAGGGGGTCGGGTGGCAAGGCAAAAGAAACAGACTTGCCTCTGGTTGGTGTAGCAAAAGTCATGGGCTGGAGGTTGTCCTCATCCAGTGCCAGGGACAGGAAGTTGTGTTGTTCACCCTCACTTTCAGAGTTGGAGGTGGACTGATCACCATCAGCAACATGGGCATGGCGTCCCTTGCTTGGGTATCTTCTTAGACGTCTCCTGGCTGGACTGGTCTTATTGGGGTCCTTCTTGTCGTCATGATCCTTGTCATTTCTGTCTTTAGGGGGTGACTTAGATCCATGGTCAGCTTCATCTGAGTCTGCTGGCCTGAAAGCCAGATCAGTGTCATCACTGGTGCACTCTCTGGAGTTGTGGCCTATTCCCTTCACAGTTCCAGCAGGTCATCGTCTTGTGGTTGATGGTCCTGTCTCTGCATGGGAGGTGCTTGCTGTTGAAAGGCTTCCTGGACCTGTAGGCTGCAGCTGCCAGCTCAGCCTCTTCGGGAGATGGTGCAGAGTCAACTTGCTTCACTAAGCACCAGTTGAAGAGGGCACTTTGGAGCATGGAAAAGGTGGTTATAGCAGTAGGGTTGAACTGATTGATGTAGCCATCATATTCAGAGCGGGAGTTCAGTCCCTTGACAATGAGGTTCAGGAAGGTGCTGGTAGAGACGATGTGGAGATTTGCTATCTTGGGAATCTGGGAGTACAGGTCAGCCGCTCTGGAGAGGTATGTCTGTAGGGATTCAGTAGGTGTCATACGTAGTCCCATGATGGCAGTCAGGGTGGTATGCTCTAGCATGCTGCCATCCTCAGAGTACAGGGCATCTAGAAACCTGAAGGCTCTAGTGGCCATATCTGTGTTGGCATGAATGGCCTGCTGGATCGCATCTGATACATGGTCTATGATGATCTTGAAGGCTTTGTTATTCTTCCAGGTCGAGATCCTGTTGGGGACACCAATCCTAGGGGCAGCCGGAACAGCCGGGTCAGCAGACACAACAGGAGGGTAACTAACATCCTCAGCAGGGTAACCATCAGAGTCATTAGGCTCGCCAGCGACGACCGCTTGTTGACAGTCGAAAGCAACGGCAATGGTATCCCTATCTGATTTGAGGGCAAGGAGGATATTCTGCCTGGCACTGCTCGAGGTGTAGTGGTTGTTACCGGTGAATATTTTGGGAGGTTGCATTGTGAGGTCTTCTGTGTAGGAGTCTTGGCGTTGTAGGTCGGAGTGTTTGGATAGGGGGAGTTACGAGGGCGGGGCAGGGGAAGTGGGGATGGAGTCTGGGTAGGAATCGGTGATCCAAAGGGATCCAGCGGATTACCGGGGGGTGAACGTTGCCAAGCGGCAATGTTCGACAACAGAAGCTTCTCTTAAGCTGGAGGCGTAGACAAATTGATCGTCTGAGATCAATACAGCACTGTGTGGGTCTCGGTGAGGGCGTCGTCCTAAACTCACTTCATAGATTTCGGTGACTTGTGGTCGCTCTTGCTTGCTCCAGTCGTAGGACGCAGTGGCAGATCCAAGGATTCTTGGTAGGAAGCGGCAGGCGGAGCAGCGGGAAGTAGGATCCGCACAGGGAGTCCAGGTGCTTAGTTAAAACTCGGGCCTTCGACAAGTCAGAGGGGAACTGATTCCGAATGCGGAAATCAGCGGCTGTTCTTCGTTAGCGTCTAAAGATGGCGCACATAACCTGTTAATGTAAGATTGTTACAACGGCATAGGCTCGATAGAGGAGAAGATGCTATTAAGCGCAACAGGCGCAATCATATAGAATAGAGATGTGTACTGCAGGGTACTGCAGTCACGTGCAGGCCACAGCTAGCCTGTGGCCTGGCGGCAGGCAACACGGTACCAGGAGGGAAAGGTACCGGTGTGCATTATGCCGACTCAGAGACTGATATATAAATCAGTCAATAACAGAATATGATGGGTATATCAATCAATTCAACCCCACGGCTATCACCACCTTTGCTATGCTCCAAAGCGCCCGCTTCAACTGGTGTTTAGTGAAGCAAGTTGACCCTGCACCATCTCCTGAAGAGGCTGAGATGGCAGCTGCAGCTTACAGAGCCAGGAAGCCATTCAACAGCAAGCACCTCCAATTCAGAGACAGGAATATCTCCTACAAGAAGATGATCTGCTGGAACTGTGGGGGAATAAGCCATAGCTCCAGAGACTGCACCAGTGAGGACACTGACCTGGCTTTCAGGCCAGCTGACTCAGATGAAGCTGACCACGGATCTAAGTCACCTCCCAAGAACAGATCAGGAGATGACAAGGACCCTGACGACGAGAAGACTCCCAAGAAGACCAGTGACAGGAGACGCCCAAGGAGATACCCAAGCAGGGGACGCCATGCCCACGTTGCTGATGGTGATCAGTCCACCTCCACCTCCAACTCTGACAGTGAGGGTGAAGAACACAACTTCCTGTCCCTGGCACTGGATGAAGACAACCTCCAGCCCATGAGATTTGCTACACCAACCAGAGGCAAGCCTGTTTCATTTGCCTTGCCACCTGACCCCCTGGCTAATACAGCATTCTTTGGACAAATAAGTGCTGATGATGAATGCACTATACAAGATGATGGAGAAGTTTTCCAGGCAGCACTGCAGACAGAATGGATCATAGATACTGCAGCACACTCTCATGCAACAAGTAACATCTCCCATCTGCATGACATTCAGGACCTCCCACAGCCTATTAGGCTGCAGCTGGCAGATCAAGACTCTCCACCTATCTTCTGCAAGCAGATAGGGAAGGCCAAGATCAAGGGCCATGGCAGGACTCTGATCATCCTGAACAATGTACTTCTTGCTGACTGCAACATGCCCAACATCATTAGCATTCATGCAGCCACCAGTTTGTGCCCAGACCTCCAAGTTCACCTGTCCAAGACCCAAGCCATACTCTCCATCCCAAGACCATCTGGTACCAAACTGCTTCTCTCATGCCCCAAAAGGCATGGACTTTACCTCACCCAAACTTCACCAGTCACTACCAGTAATCCCTCTACCCCTGTGGGCCCTCCCATTGCCTACATCATGATGGTTACCAAGACTCCATCAACTCGCACTGGCTCTGAGACAGGGCAGGACCCACCCACTCATGAGACCTCCTCCAGTAGAGCTGATCAAGACTGCCAGGATCCCCCCTCTACTTCTGCACCCCACATTGCTTCTGAGATAGGGCAGTACCCACCCACTCATGTGGAGGCAGACCAAGACCTCCATGACTTCCCCTCTACTTCTGCTCCATCTTCACCCCACACAGCTTCTGAGATAGGGCAGTACCCACCCACTCATGTGGAGGCAGACCAAGACCCCCAGGACTTCCCCTCTACTCCTGCTCCATCTGCACCCCACACTGCTTCTGAGATAGGTCAGTACCCACCCACTCATGTGGAGGCAGACCAGGACCTCCAGGACTCCCCCTCTACCTCTGCAACATCTGCACCCCACACTGATTTTGAGACAGGGCAAGAACCACCCACTCATGTGGAGGCAGACCAAGACCTCCAGGACCATCCCCCTCCTATCTGCCAGTACCATTCCCCTTCCACTGCAGGCAATCTGGAAGACTCTGCTGATGATACCGACAGTGATGACATGCCAGAGCGCATCCATCCAGAGGCACACAAGCACCAGGATGACCCTGGACTAGGAGTAGATGACCCTCCAGACACCACTCCAGCCCTCCAACAACATCTGGACAACCTGAACATACAACAAGCCAGAGCAGAGATGGAACTCCTCAGTGACCAGATCAGGACCAACTATGAGGAATATGATGGCCCCATAGATGGGGACGGGCCACTCAAACCATCTGATCTGGACATAGCAACTACCTGGGACCAATGGATACTGGTCAACAAGTCACCAGACATTGGACTACCACTACTGGGAGAAGTTAATCAGAATGTCAACCACATCCACTTCTCCAACAACTCCAGCCTTAGCCTCACACGATTTGGATGCACTCTACACCACCTGAACAGCAGGCCTGCTTCACCAGCTTTCAACATCAAGCCAAGGACTCCACTATCCAAACTCATCACAACCTTCACCAGCAGGTTCCCCACTCTGCTGACTTCTGAAAAGGAACAGTTCCCACACAGATCAATGCACAAGGAGCCATCTGATGCCTGCAGCCCTATCACCAAGCACAATAGCAGACTCCAGCAAATGGTGCAAGCCTACCCCACTGTTTCTACTACAGCCAGCAGACCCACTCTACAGTGGGCCATCTGCCTTCAAGCTGCCATGGTCAATGCACATGCCCACACACTCTCATTCAGACCAAAGATGATCATGGACCCCAGGAGCTGTGCCCATCCTGGAGGCAAAGTGCTATGTGTCAACCACCTCAGCATGAACTGGAGCCCCATGGACTTCACCTTTATCAACATCCTTACCCCCCCCAGCCTAGCTCCCAAGTCATTTGACCAGTTCTTTGCCCAGATCTGCCAGCAACTTGACCTTGATGGTTTCCCAAGCAAGCCAGGCACTTAATTCCAGTTCCAAACATTGCTCTCCATCTGTTGGAATAGACTTGAACACTCTAGTTTGTTTTTAAGGTTACCTGCCTACTGCACTGCCCCATGTACCTCCACAGGCAGCACCCCTTCTTAATCTAGGATTATTCTTATCTCTCCTTGATATCTTTGCTTTAATTTAGGATCAACCTAATGTAGCTCACCCAAATTATGGGGGGACAAGTCCAGACATCATGTCTAAAGACAAATCCCCTAGTCTCGAATCATGCCACTTCTCGTAATCAAGGACATCTTCACAAGCCTTAACCAAGCCTAGACTTTCCTTCCCCAGCTTCCCAGCAGTCTCCCTTCAGCCTATCTGCAGCCCTCTGCAGCACTTAGTCCAGCCCCATGGCAGCCTATCTGCTCTAGCCTGCAGCCTATCTGCAGTTTCCTTGCACCTTCTCAGCAGCCTTTCTGCTACTTAGCCTGCAGCCTATCTGCAGTGTTCCTTACCTAGCCAGCTACCCCAGAAGACTGACATTTCTTTGAAGACCCCTGCTAAAGTGATTCCTCCCTTTCACCTACTAGAAATTCTCAAAGTCTCCCTAGCTTTTATATTTTAATTTTATTATGCCCCTCAGTTAATTCCAGGAATTCTTGAGCTCAAGAATACCTTGAATTGGGGGGGATGTTATTGACTGATTTATATATCAGTCTCTGAGTCGGCATAATGCACACCGGTACCTTTCCCTCCTGGTACCGCGTTGCCTGCCGCCAGGCCACAGGCTAGCTGTGGCCTGCACGTGACTGCAGTACCCTGCAGTAAATATCTCTATTCTATATGATTGCGCCTGTTGCGCTTAATAGCATCTTCTCCTCTATCGAGCTTATGCCGTTGTAACAATCTTACATTTACACAATGTATATCACTGAAAGAGGCTCATATTATCTATACTCTCAACATATGCTTGAATACTGCCTTGACTTGCATTGATTATGTGAATGCCAAAGGTCTATATATAGCCATGTACCGTAACCAAGTTCAAGTTCAAGACTGCAAAACACTAATTTCCTTAAAATAGTCATAATTTTCTTGCATGTTGTCCATGAGCTGCTGGAGAGAAGAGAGGGTCCGGAAGCATGGCTGTTCAAGCTTCCATGCTTATTATTAATACCATAACATACGAATCGTGTTTGTTTTGTAAGAGCTTTGCCAGTTTAAACAACGTATTTTCTTACTTCATGTTTCCACTCTTGTCTTCTGCCCTTCGCTCTTTTGAGGGGGCTATTTCGTTTTTTTCCATAATGAGTGAATTGACAAACTTGATGGTGCATGCAATAAAGCAAGAACTCGAACTCGAACGGCTTCAACCAACAATATGCTCTGCTCAAAATAACAAGGCTGTCAGAGCAAGTAACATAATTCGAAGTTGAAGAGGATGGGTTATAGGCACGGTTATACTTGTTGCAAGACGGCCGGGTCCCACTTACGGGGCCCCAATAATGCCCAGGGTTGACACGTGCGGACAATCGAACGACGGGGTGACTCTTGGGACTCCCGCCGTCTACAAGGGGACTTGTCTGGTCATGCGGTGTGTTTTCACAGAGATTTTCGCGTCCCTGGAAAAAAAAGTAAACCCTCCCCGCTGCCAGGTAGGCAATTTCGTTTCCACAGGGGTTCCCCGGAGTCTCCCGGTCGGTAGTTCCAGGTCGGCAAATTGTAACACAGATGATCCGGTTGCTATGGTGCGCACTTTACACTCGGGGAAGTGACAATTTCGCTAAATGTAGGCGAAAGACACGATTTGCAGCGGAACTACAGAGAAATGTAGGCGTACAGTGGATGAAATGTCTTGGCTCACCTCAAACCAGCGTTCCCGACAGACACCCAGAACTTTTTGTGGACTGAAGCGTGACCAATAACTCCTCGATCACACGTTAACTACTGAGTTATAATACGCGAAGAGCTATGCAACTTTCTGTCGCTTGAGGGTCTGTTAGCAACCTTTTCGAGGGGTCATTCTCGCGAACCTGCAAAGCTCTGCCAGCGATTCCGAGATAGAATGAACAATTAGGCAACGAAGTACTAGCGCGAACTACTCGTTGGTGAAATGCTTTCATTCGGGAAAATGAACACCTCAAGTCACCGATGTGCTTTCGCTGCATGCGTCGAAAAGGGCGCTGTTGCAGGGCGAAACCATGACGATTTTATCACTGTGATGAAAGCCTAAGTCACACTGAAATATTAGTGTGACTTGCGATGACCTGTCAGTGCTCTTACTAATTTTGATAGATGTTTTCGCAGGGTGTCCTTTCACCAGCCTTTCACGTACATTTAGCCAAGGCGGATTGGACGCGGCATGGCGAAATGTCAGTACGATTAGAGCCTTTGCAATATGGCTCAGGTAAGCCACGCCAACCTTCTACCTCTCGTACTCCTACCTCATATTCTTCCCTCCCTCGCCGTTAGCGTACTGCTTTTCTTTTCTTTTCGCCCAAAGCATGTGTTTGTTGCTACTTGATATTTCTGGCGTCCTGCTTTATTCCCTCCTTTCTTTCCAGCTTTCTTTTCAGTATTACTGTGCAACGCCCTCTTCCGCCTTCTGCGTGGACAAGCGTGAAGTAGTGGGTCAGATTGTTTTTGAAATTTGACAAATGCTCTGGTCCTATCTCCTACACAAATTCCCTTACATCGGTGCCGCTAATTCTCGCAACCGATCCGTCTATGCTAGACCTGTGTAGGTTGTCAGTGCTGGAGGCATGGTATCTTGCAGCTAGCGGCCCTTGCGTCGTCAACTCCTCAACCTGGAAGCCCGGTCGGCGCTGCTGTACTGCCACCGCATGAATAAGCTGCATAAAGTGCAGCATCTCGGCAGCCCACTCGACGTTGCTCTGTACACGGTCAAATATGGTGGTATGTGGAGTCTGCTGTGCCAGGAGCATGACTTCAGCTTGGGATGGCAGCATGATTAGTTGGCACTGTGCAAAGTAGGATGCTGGGACAACTTGCTCCCAACTCTTACGTGAGTCATACTTCCACCTGTTCTCTCCTGGGCCTGAGTAGAGCTTTAAAGGACACGGGGCCTTACACTCTAGTTGGATCATGCACTGCCCTGGCTGCATGGTGCCCTTGAGCATTGTATCAGGAGATCATGCGTGGCAATTATCCCTTGAGACCCTGCATGATAGATGGTGGCAGCACTGTGTCTATTTGGCTGACGCACTAGACCCATGTCCATGGCATG
This sequence comes from Chlamydomonas sp. ICE-L, assembly GCA_013435795.1. Classification (NCBI taxonomy): domain Eukaryota; kingdom Viridiplantae; phylum Chlorophyta; class Chlorophyceae; order Chlamydomonadales; family Chlamydomonadaceae; genus Chlamydomonas; species Chlamydomonas sp. ICE-L. The sequence continues at coordinate 6,270,383 of JACBWV010000338.1, read as the reverse complement.
CATCTTCACATTGGGTTCACTCCTAGTGGTTGTGGCCGTCTTGGCACGTTGCCTCTTGTGTTGTGGTGGAGACTGGTTCTCCTTGCTTTGCTGGGTGTTGGGTGAGAGTCCAACCTTGTCTTTATGCTTGGGTCTTCCAGATCCATTCCATTCTGCATGGTAAACTCAGGCAAGTGTGGACAATGCAAGGCTGGGGTAGGACCTAAGGATAATGGCGAGGGGCAGGACGACAGTGATGAGCAGAGCAGGGCAGGCGTTAGAGAGCAAAGAGGGGCAGGGATAATGGCAAAGGACAAGACGACAGTGATGAGCAGAGCAGGTTTAGAGAGCAAAGAGGGGCAGGGATGATTGCAAGGGGAAAGACACTGTGATGAGCAGAGCAGAGCAGGTGATAGAGAGCAAAGAGGGGCAGGGATAATGGCAAAGGACAAGACGACAGTGATGAGCAGAGCAGGGCAGGCGTTAGAGAGTAAAAAGGGGCAGGGATAATGTCAAGGGGCAGGACGACAGAGATGAGCAGAGAAGGGCAGGTGTTAGAGAGCAAAGAGGGGCAGGGATAATGGCAAGGGGCAAGACGACAGTGATGAGCAAAGAAAAGCAGGCGTTGGAGAGCAAAGAGGGGCAGGGATAATGGCGAGGGGGAGGACGACAGTGTTGAGCAGAGCAGGGCAGGCGTTAGAGAGCAAAGAGGGGCAGGGATAATGGCGAGGGGCAGGACGACAGTGATGAGCAGAGCAGGGGAGGCGTTAAAGATCAAAGAGGGGTACAGATACTGGCAATTGCCATTATCCATGCTCTTGGTTCTCAAATGCATGCATAACTATGCTCATCACTGTGGTCCTGCCCCTTGCCGTGCTCCCTTCCCTTCCTTCCTCTTGAACGCATGCCCTTCTCTGATCATCACTTTCCAGGCGTACTTTGCTCCCTTCCTTGCTTTGCTCTCTAACACATGCCCTGATCTGCTTATCGCATCCATGCCCCTTACCGTGCTCCCTGCCATTCATTGCTCTATAAAGCCTGCTCTGCTCTGTTTAGCACATGCCTGCCCCTTGCCATGCTCCCTGCCATTGGTTTCTATGTAACGCATGCCATGCTCTGCTTATCACCGCACCGTCCTGCCCCTTGCCATTAACCCTGCCCTAGGTTGCTCTCTAACACATGCCCTGCTCTGCATGTCTTGCAGGGCAAAAGGATGGATGGAAATGCTACGAAGATTGTTGCCACGAAGGAACTACACATGCTGTAGATGGAAATATGAAATATAATCAGTGAAGATATAAAGATGTATAGCTTTGATTGATTGGGCGTTTCTTCTTGGTGGATATATAGGCCTATGTTTTCATAAGTAGACAAATAGATAGCTGCCTGCAGGCTGCGTATATACTTGTACTTGAATTTAATTACCTACATGGTTCCAGCCAGCAATTTGGCTGCTCGTCGTCTTTTGCTCGCTATCTATCTATGGTTGATGGATATATAGGGAATATATGGGCTGTAGTGGATGTACATGTGTAAGGATGCTTACATAGATATATAGGTAGATCAATAGGTTAATGGATGCATAGTTTATTATGTATGCAATCTATCTTCTCGAATCCTAATGTAATTGAGAAATGCTCCCGGAAAATATTCCTGAAATGTGACCTCTCCAACCACCGTGCCCAAACCGCCCTGCAGGCGAAGTACAGGCGAAATGTCTCAAAAGACCGTACTTTTTGCCTCATTTACGTGCACAAGCCGCCGTGCGTGGCGAGGTGCACGCGAAATGTCTCAGAAGTCTGAGACAATTCGACGACAATCCGCCTTGGCTAAATGTAGGCGAAATGTCTCAGGATTCCGAGCTACAGGCGACGCGGGTATAAGGCTTAGAAGTGATTAGTCATTAAATGACTATGACTAATCGCAGACCCCGCGTGCGTTCCGCGTGCATTCCGCTGCGCTCAGACGCATTTAGCGATCTGTCGACTTCCCCGAGTGTTATTAGAGTGACCTACAATACAGCAGTTACACACTGACTGATAGGCAGACGAGTATGGTATTGCTACACTCTGACTAACACAGGTGTACTTCTCTTACTTCTACACAAGTGAACCGGACTGGTCTGCGACACTGGTGACTAATATCCCACGTAGGTAGGAAAGATAGGCACGGGGCCTAGATCCTTACTTCTCAAGGGGGAGGGTGTCGTACGTCGACGAGTAACACGGAATCCGTGCCTATCTACGGCAGGAAAGACAGCCGAGCGCTATTACTTGCTCGTACTGCTTAGGGGAACTTCGCTAATTCCGTCTATGACAGGACAGAGAGGAACGGCGCTAATGCTCGGAACTTTCCGGGGGGAACCAATATAATTCCGAGCCTAAGCACAAGGACCAGGCAATAGCACCACTAAGGTACGTACTTGCTCAGAGGTCTTGGGTATCCAGGGCTTGGTAACCAGGGTCTTGGGTCGCGACAAGGATATGTCCGACAGGGCGATGTGGGGAATCAAAGACAACTCACGTTGAGGAAACTGGGACAAGGGACGGGACTCCAGGGGTGACTCTGGACTCGGGGTTACAAGTGAATTAGAATATAATTTAATACTTAGGCGTAGGCATTCTATGTATAGGCCTTCAGAGGGCGGCGAATCTAGGTTACCATAAACCATGGCTTGGCCCCTTCAATCTAGATCAGAGATCGGCGGGGATCATCTGGACGGACCCCTACTATAGCGATGGAACCTTCCACAGGTCCAGACCCTAATTACTACTCGAAGCTCTCATATATGACTGTACTGCGCTACGTGCGCGTATATTCGTGTCACACCCGAATCGTGGTGTTACACTCACCCCCACTACCTCAAGCAAATGATGCCCTCATCATTGGAACTGAACCTTGGGGTATGACTATGCTACTAGGTGAAAAAAACATCAACAACCATTTACATATTTACTTGGATTCTTGGACTTGAAATCTTGGACTCGAAATCTTGGACTCGAAATCTTGGACTTGGATACTTGGAACTTGGACTGTTACTACTTATCAACTATGTACCATAGAGTGCAGGTACTTGTATCAGGGTCCTATGCTACTACAACCGTTCTATTTAGTCCAAAAAAATATTCCTCGGGGGGTACGGGTGAGTACAAAAACAAATTAATATAAATGTAGTCCACATCAAGGCACACGCCGGGGGCGTGAGCTGGTGCTAGGTAGGCGGTGAGGGCGCTGGTGGCTGGTACTATTAGTGTCCTCATAGTCCTCGCCCTGCTAGTTGTTGAGCAAGGGCGACAGGGTGGACTCATTGTCCATGGGCTCCTCTGTGACCCTGGTGTAGGGCGCTGGTGGCACAAAGGGTCCGAATTTGCAGTGCGGCAAGCATTTGTATCAAGAATGGAGCTTGATGAGCTGCAAGTGTGGTGTCTAAGACAACTCATGGCTCGTACCTTTTTTTCCGGGGTCCAGACGTCTCTAGTTCCATATTTGTTTTCTCGTGTTCCAGGTAAATCATGTTGTTCGAGGGCCAGATCCCGATGGTGCCAGGTCTGCCTCGGGGTCTTGGGTCTTGGTTTTTCATGTCGTTCTAGGCCAGATCCCGGTGGTGCCAGGTCTGCCTCGGGGTCTTGGGTCTTGGGTCTTAGGTCTTGGGTCTTAGGTCTTGGGTCTGGGTTTTTCATGTTGTTTGAGGGTCAGATCCGAAACCAAGTGTAACACTGATGATCTGGTTGCTATGGTGCGCGCTTTATTAGAGTGACCTACAATACAGCAGTTACACACTGACTGATAAGCAGACGAGTATGGTATTGCTACACTCTGACTAACACAGGTGTACTTCTCTTACTTCTACACAAGTGAACCAGACTGGTCTGCGACACTGGTGACTAATATCTAGGGCTGTCAATATCGTACGGTATTTTCAATTACCGTACGATGTATCGTGATATATCGTACGGTATCGATACCGTACGATATTTGTATACCCTTTTTGGGAAAAATCAGTTAAAGACCAGGGGGATATAACAGGAAATACCGTTTACACGTCCATACACTTAAAATCAAGTCAAATGAACCAATACTGAGGGAGATAGAAAGCACGGTAATATCGTGGTCTATTACCGTACGATATATCGTACAATATAAGGCGGTAGACTGAATTCCCTGGCCCAGACTCAGGTGCTCCTGACGAGAATCGAACCGCCGACCTCCCAAGTGTCAGATATTTTCGTAGACCACAGGACCACACTAACAAAAAATAAGGAAATTGTTACACAGTCAGCGGAGCCCGAACATCGTCTGAGCAGCTGTACAGTTTTGGAACAGTCAGGGTGTAGGCCAAATTCCCCTCAGAACCTGGTCCATGAGGTAAACTCCAGAAAGCGAAAGAAAAGGCACATTCAAGAGCTTAAAGAAAAAACAGAGCGAACTAGCAAGGCAAAAATTATTTACAGAAATATTTTAATTACACATGCCTTTAGGGAACTACTACGTCACTGTCTTCCTCGCAGAATTATATTGCGCTGGAACCGCAATGGCTGATGAGATCCCTGGTAGAAGCTGACGGATTTGCGCAGGAAATCTTAGCTGCACAGGTCTTGCACTCGAGCACTACTGCCATGGAGGGCTCCTCCTGGACAATGCGGAAGTGGGTTTCATACTTGCCAGTCATGCTCTTCAGCTCCGCCTACAGATCGCGAGGATACAACTTTACTCCCATATGCTTTTGTTTCCCATCACTGTTGAGCAGGGTACTTCAAATGGCGAAATTGGCCAGCGCTTTAGCGCACTTGAAAACAAAAAAACTGCGCTTTGTAGTGCAAAACGCGCAAAAATTGCTTGCTGCGCCCACAGGGGGTTGCAAAAAACTGCGCTTAAAGCGCAGAGGGGGTCAAAAAGTCGGCGCTCAAAAGCGCAAAAGCGCGCGCTTTGAATGACCCTGCTGTCGAGGTAACGGATGGCAGTAGAAACCGCATCAGCAGATCCGGATCCAGACATGGCGGAAGAGCACAGCAGGGTAATTCAAAGCGCGCGCTTTTGCGCTTTTGAGCGCTGACTTTTTGACCCCCTCTGTGCTTTTAGCGCAGTTTTTTGCAACCCCCTATGGGCGCAGCAAGCAATTTTTGCGCTTTTTGCACTACAAAGCGCAGTTTTTTTGTTTTCAAGTGTGCTAAAGCGCTGGCCAATTTCGCCATTTGAGGTACCCTGGAGCACAGCACAGAGAAGAGGGATCAAATACAATCTGAATTTTAATTATGAATTCGAAAGGCGGCCTTGACTTCGAGTTTCAGCTTGTTCTGTTAGTTCAGGTCGATATCAGTTAGATAACAGTTCGCCACTTAGTAAACACGAAAATGAAAATTGAACTAGAGGTGACCGCCCTATCGGGTTGTCACCTCTCGCACGGTCGTAGTTACGTGGGTCTGTCTCGGTCTGGGTCTGTCCCTCGGTCTGGGTCTCGGTCTGGGTCTCGGTCTGTGTCTGTGTATCGGTCTGGGTCTCGGTCTGGGTCTCGGTCTCAATCTGGGTCTCGGTCTCGGTCTTGATCTGGGTCTGGGTCTCAGTCTGGTTCTCGGTCTGGGTCTCGGTCTGGGTCTCGGTCTCGGTCTCGGTCTTCTGCGTCTCGAAGCTTCCATGCGGCATCCGCAGGTCATGCGCAACGCCGGCTGGCGTCGCCTGAGGGCGCTCACGGGCGCCGAACCCTTAGGTTAAATTGCTCCTCCTCCTCCGCCAGTGTGACCGGTGTAACCGTGGTGTCTCTGCTTAGTTGAGGGCGGTAAAAATGAAAAATTGAACATCCAAGAATTGCCACAGAATGACCTCTAAGGACGTGCCCTATGGGTATTACGGGAACCGCCTCGTTAGTATGCGATGGACGGGCTTACATCACACCTAAAGTTCGGTTACCATGACGGTCGACGACCCTCCGGGTGAGGCCCAGATGACCTCGTTAAGGATCGAAAAGACCTGATAAGACTTCTATCAGCTTGAAATCACTCCGGTAGAGTGGACAGTAGATTAAAGCAGCGGAACAGACGCCCCAATCTATACACGGAGACAAGGATAACGTTACAGACACAGGAGACCCATAAAGGGGCACCTGTGGTGAAAGGAGGCGGTAGACAGGAACCTAACAGGGTACAGATCAGACCGGAGACGTAGGTGACAGGAAGCTGCCACTGAGTCATCTCAAGATGACTCAGTCCCACGGGAAGCTGGCTCAGGAGAGCCGATAGTTCTAAGGGAGTACGTAAGTAGTCACCAAGTCATAAAACGCGTGAGAGCACCGCTATACATGCTGATACTCCACCTATGACACAGGTGACATACAATAGTACTACTCCACCTATGGCACTGGTGACATAGAACTATATGTAACAAATTAAAAAAAAAAAATCAAAGAACTCCGAAAGAAAAAAAATTCGAGAGAAACTTCAAATGAAACCCGAAGGGTGTAAGGGAAGGTATGAAGCAAGGCAAAGAACCAAAATTTGCCAAGTGGATATAAGAGGACAACTAAATATCAAAGTCGGGTAACAACGGTATAGATAACCCGATCCGGTAATAGGAACCTAATGCCAATCAATGATAACTTAAAGAAACTCTAAATGTAACCAAAGAAACCCTAAAATGTAACCAAAAATTCCAGAATACATGTAACCAAAATTCTAGAATACATGTAACCAAAAAAATTGGTTTAAGGAGAAGCAGTCATTCCAAACATGCGAATGAAACGCCAGAACACCATAGGATCAAGGGGCTTGGTGAAGGGGTCAGCACAGTTGTCCTTAGTGTTAACATAGGCAACATCCACCTGGCCATCCTCCACCAGCTCCTGGATATAGTGATGGATGACATCAATGTGCTTGTTGCGAGGGAGCAGCTGACAGTCATTGGCCCAGCTCAAGGACCCCAAGTTGTCACCCTGAATGGTGACCAGGTCACAAGGCAGCCCTAGATCAATTCTCAACTTTTTCAACCATTGCACCTCCCTGGCAGTCTGAGACAGGGCCTGATACTCAGCCTCACTGGAGCTAACAGCAACAGTGGGTTGCCTTTTGCTCATCCAGTTCACAAGGCAGCCTCCAGCAAGCACAGCATAGCCAGTCTGAGATCTCCTGTCAGACCCATCATCAGCAAAGGATGAGTCACTAAAGACAGTAAAAGAGAAATCAGGGCTGTGAGTGTAAGTGAGGCCCAGATGGGAATGTTCTCTCAAATACAAAAGCAAGCGCTTGGCTGCAGCCCACAGGGGGGCAGTGGGTTGAGCAGAAAACCTGGACAGGTAGCTCACAGCAAAAGAAATATCTGGTCTTGTGCAGGTAGCCAGGTACAGCAAAGCCCCCACAAGAGAGAGGTACTGGCTATTAGAGGCCAGAGGTTCTCCAGGAGGATCAGTGACAGTGCACTTGGCCATGGGAACTGAAAACTTGGGTTTGGTAGCAGCAGTGAGACCAAACTGCTCCACCAGCTCAACAATGTAGGAGTGCTGGGAGAGGTTGATCTTAACACACCTGCCGTCAGAATCAAGTGTACAAGTCATGTCCAATGAAAGGAACTGGACAGGTACACCCATTTCCTTGACTTCCCACCCAGCTGCTTCCATAGCCTCGATCAGCAAGGCATACCTATGCAGCTCACTAAAAGCACAGATGAAGTCATCCACATAGGTCAGGACATAGCTCCACCCACCAGTAGAATCCCTCCTGAAATACAGAGCAGGTTCAGCTTTGCACATGGTAAAACCGTGGGCAACCAAAACCTGCTTTACATCTTTGCTCCAAGCCCTGGGTGCCTGCTTCAAACCATAAAGAGATTTAATTAGCTTGCACACAAGGGGAACATTGTCAGGACCAAGTTCATGAAAGCCCTCAGGCTGGTAACAGAACAGGTCCAGACCAGGTTCCAGCTTGGCATTCAAGAATGCAGTCTTGATGTCCAGCTGCCTCACAAACATTTTTCTATGAGTGATGGCAGCAAGGAGCACACGAAGACCTGCTTTAGAGGAGACGGGGGCATATACATCATGGTAGTCCAGCCCAGGACGTTGCAGAAAACCACGAACTACAAAACGAGCTTTAAAACGCAAAGAACCATCAGCCCCATGTTTCTTGACAAATAACCATCTGCCAGATAGAATCCTCTGCCTAGGAGGCTGTGGAGTGAGGACCCAAGTGCCATGAGCATGGAGGGAGGCCATCTCATCCTTCATAGCCTGCAGCCAGAGATCTCTGTCAGGGTTGGTAGGTAACATTGCAGCTTTATAAGAGAGTTCAGTAGAGGTAGAAATAAAAGCCCCCACGTACAAGCAGTGTACTTGTACATGGGCAGCGGGGATATCAGCAGTATCAGCAGTAACCGGTAATAAAGCCCCCAGCGCAGCACTCATGCGTGGTTGAACAAGGCCGGCCTCCTTTGCCTCTAAATCGTCGAAGCCTGGGTACACTGGAACACCCCAGCCATACGCAGTATCTGACCCGGACCAGTGTTCGAGGTCATCACTCACATCATCTGTGACGGCCACATCGTCGCAATGCCTGGTCCGGTATAAACCACCAGGTATAGCAGGGGGTGAAGTGATCAACAACTCCCGCGAGCTATCCGAATAGGTGGACGGGGGGTGGCGACTAGTGGTCAGTGGACCTGTACTAGGTTCCACTATGACCCGAGGCTGTCCTAATCCTACGACTTCACCGACGAAACGTGGCGCAGAGGAAGGCCCGGCGACCCCCTGAGATTCGAATAAATTAGAGCTTGAAGGAACATCAGACTCCCCTTGGCACAATGCCGCCGCACGCGATACAGCACCATCATTACCTGGCCTGGGACGCATCGTCATCCCATGACCAGTAAAGCGGTCAACAATCGGGGTTGGTAAAGGGCCCAGGACATTGTCAGTAGTATCAAGCCCTTTACCGATGATAGCGGCAGGGGTGCGAGAAAAATACTGAGATCCATCATAGGGAAAGAGCCCAGGGATACAGTTATAGCTAAACTGTTCATAGAAGAGCACATCACGACTCTCTACCACCTGGCGCAACTTCGGAACCCAAACAAAATAACCCTTACTCACCAGAGAATACCCAACCAGTCTACCAGATAACGCCCTTTCGTCAAGCTTATTGCGCTTCTTCCCATTCACTAAGGTAACATAGCATGGGCACCCGAACACGCGCAATAACGATACATCAGGTAGAACCCCAAAGAACAACTCATAAGGAGTCTTGTCACCCTGATTAGGCAGCCGGTTGCGTAGGTAACACGCGGCGAGGAAGGCATAGGGCCAGAAGGACTTAGTGAGCTTAGACTCCAAGTGAATGCTCCTAGCTACGTTCTGAAGGACCCCATTGTACCGTTCCACAGTCGCATTCTGCTGAGCAGTGTAAGCCATGGACAATTCATGCACAGCACCAACCGATTCTAACCAATCCTCGAACCACTTCACTATAAATTCCTTAGCCCTGTCAGACCTAAGACACTTGAAAACAAATCCATGCAGCTGAGTCATCCATCTGAGGATGGTAGTTTGAACTGCTAAGGGAGCTTCATCCCTGGTTCTCAAGCACAAGACCTCAGCATAGCCAGAGTATTGGTCAGTGAGACACAGAACATAAAACTCCCCACGCAAGCCCCTAATATTAAATGGCCCCATGATGTCCAAGTGAAGGCGTTGTAATGGGGCACGGATCCTAGTTTTGCTTTCTTTAGGAAAAGGGATACGTTTTCCCTTTGCCTTCTGACAAGCATCACATGGGATCTTAGACAGTCTTTGCACCTGTTGGAGAGTGAGGGGTAAGTTCTGAACCAAACCCTTCCTTACAAGGTTGTGCATGGCATCATAGCCAGGGTGACCCAGCCGCCTATGCCACAACCATTCAGGAGTGGTAGGGATCACAACTCCACCATCCTCATCAACATCAAGAGCAAAAGCTGGATAATTTTCAGCACCATACAAACGGCCACGAGGGGTGTGACAAGGCCTACATGCAAACTTGTACACACCATCACTGGAGGCAGGGAAAGACCACAGAACAGTAGAGCCATGTGTGGCAGTACAACTAAGACTATCAAAAGAAATCTTGCAGTTGTGAGCATGGGCAACAGCATTTACTGACATGAGGTTCACCGGACAGTGTGGGATGTAGAGAACATTGGTTAGAGTGATTGGTGTTGGTAACCAATCACTACATAACACAATGGAACCCTGACCCACAGACCGTTGAACCACACCATCACCAAATTTAACTGCTGGCCCAGTCTCAGAAGCATGAAACACAGTGAACAAAGACATATCACCTGTGATTGACATCCCAGCTCCAGAATCAACATGCCAGACACCCTCAGACAGGCTCGGGCTGCAGACATTTGAAAATTTCGCAGTGCAAGAGAAAAGGACAGAGCGTACCTCCTATTTCTTGTCCAAAGCATACCCATCAATCTGAGCCTGCAAGGAGGCCAGCTGCCGCGGAGTAAGCACACCTGGAAGGGCCAAGGCCATGGGCACCGGATTGGTAACCGGTGCACCAGGCTTGGTCTTACGCAGGTGCGGATGCTTCGTGAAACAGCGATCCTCCGAGTGGGTCGTCATGCTGAGGCATGGGCCCCAAGTGCAATCCAGACGCCGCTTGTTGGAACCGGAACCCTGAGAACCAGATCCCTGCCCACGCTGAAACGCAGCATTGGCAGGAACCTGGGGAGCGTCCCGGGACCAACCAGGATGCCTGGAGTCGGACCTGGGGAGAGCAATGTTCAAAATGTTGGGAGACCGATATGCCTCCAGACAAGACCAGTAATCTACAGTCTGTCTGTTAGCCAACATCATACCGTACTGGATCCGCAGCGATTCAAATCGGATCAAACGGATCCCATTCACAATGGTTTCCATGGCGTGGCGCTGAGTGACAGGATGTCCAGCACTGCGGAGGTCAGTGCACAGACTGCGAACCATGCGAAAGAAATCATCGACACGGTCAGAAGGGCCCATGTGCGCATTATGAAGTTCGATACGCATGAGAGGGACTCTAGAGGCAAGGGCATCAGACTGCGTCTTCCGGATATCCAAAAGGATATCCCGAGGGGTGGCAAAGTCCTGGTATACCTTGACCATATCGTCCTCCATGTTCGCGAGCATCATAGTTAAACACATGAATTCCTGACGTTCGAGAGGCAGTGCACTGAACCCCAACAGTGCAGGATCAAACCGAGACTCACCATGAATGAGGGTATTAGACCCAGCTCCAATCGCAGAAGGGACAGGAGCCAAGGACCTACGAATGTCCATGAAATACTCCGCAGCAAGACCAGCGTCAAGAGCGCGCTGGTCGTCTATGTTCCTAATCACAGGAATGGACCTCGCAACACTCATAAGCAGCTCGAAATCTGGGCTAACAGGACACAGAGGGACAGGCACTCGCACAAACTGATAACCAAGCTTCTCGTGATCACTACGCCTCGTACCACCAAAGGAAACACCACGATCTGGGGGATACAGAATCCCAGAAGTGACTGGACCAAGAAAATAACGACACCTGGTACCAAGCTCAGAGAAATCCATCACTCGGCGATGCCTCAGCTTCACACTAACATTTGCCATTGTAGCCTGCATATCCATCCGACCGTACAAAGAGCGGTTCAAGGACTCACCATCCCGTCGATCCATGTTGATCAGGCGGTAGTCCCGAAGGTTCAAAGTCGGAGGAGATCCGCCAGTGAGCAGATGCTCCCAAGATGCGCAAGACCGCGTATGCAGCATAGGAGGAGGGCCAGGGGCAGGAGGCAGCTCCACCGGCGGAGGCGGAGGGGGTTCCAGGGAGGCACCAGCAGCAGAGGTGCGTGCAGAGGAAACAGCAGCTTCGCGAGAGCGAGTGTGGTAGCCAGGGAGGCCACGCTCCATGGTGGCAGATGCAGAGGAAAAAGAAGCAAAGCCCTTCAAGAAAGTGGGCTTAGCCACCTCCGGGTAAGCCGGGGGAACAGGCTCAAAGGGAGGCGCCGACGAAGGCTGAGGCTGATACACAGGCGAAAGCTCTCGATTAGGCATCTGCTGATCAGCAGGCTCATACACCGGTGAAACAGCGGAAGTCTCAAAGACACGAGTGGCAGCAGCAGATGGGGTCACGCCACCAAAGTCAGCACTCGTAGCACTCTTCAAGTCCTCCTCATCATCAGTAGTAGTAGAGTAGTCTTCATCATAATTGAAGGGGACGCAATGAGGCTGCGGGTCTGATGCACAACGGATGATCTGTGTCTGTACACAACACAGCTTCATCAGGACATCCTCAACATCAGAGGACAGGCGTCGAACATTGAGAGAAGGAACCGTAAAGTTGGAGGATTGATCGGGGGGGATTACTTCCTTGATGGCGGAAGGACCCTCCTCTCCGGCAGCAGAGGCCGCTGGCGCGCAGTCGTCTAGCCAATCTAGAGGAACCTTCACCCCCGTTGGGAGGATTCGGTCGCATCCATTGCTCACAATGACACTGCGGATCCCACGAGCCCATGAAACACCATTAAGTTTGGTAAGTTTCACAAAGCCGGCAGGAGGCCCTCGCGGAAGTTGCATTATCAAAGCAGTGGTAGTGATGAGAAGCCCAATAACCTATCAGCTTGAAATCACTCCGGTAGAGTGGACAGTAGATTAAAGCAGCGGAACAGACGCCCCAATCTATACACGGAGACAAGGATAACGTTACAGACACAGGAGACCCATAAAGGGGCACCTGTGGTGAAAGGAGGCGGTAGACAGGAACCTAACAGGGTACAGATCAGACCGGAGACGTAGGTGACAGGAAGCTGCCACTGAGTCATCTCAAGATGACTCAGTCCCACGGGAAGCTGGCTCAGGAGAGCCGATAGTTCTAAGGGAGTACATAAGTAGTCACCAAGTCATAAAACGCGTGAGAGCACCGCTATACATGCTGATAACTTCGCAGCTGCTTCATCCGGCCCGGGATAGCTCTACAATAGAGCCATCCCGTTCCGAACGGGGACTAGTGAGAGAGAGGATATAGTTACATACTTAGCAAAAATTAATGCCGAGACTGAACAGCGCCGAGGCAGCTGGACAGTTTTATAACAGTGCTAGTAAACACGATATATCGTACGGTACACGGTAAAATAAATACCGGGCGATATAAAGCTTGACAGCCCGCCCAGTCTGGAGGGCGGTATGGTCCGGTCCCGGTGGTTACGGCTTCGGCCACCGGAGTTCGAGCCCCGCTGCCGGAAGACGGCGGGAGGTTTCTCGAGTTCGACTTTAGGGCGGTGTTGTTTCACTGCTTGCTGGTATGTTGCCCAAACCCTCACTGTTATAAAACTGTCCAGCTGCCTCGGCGCTGTTCAGTCTCGGCATTGATTTTTGCTGAGTATGTAACTATTATTGAATGCACTGGCAAGCAAGCGGGATCGCAAGACAGGGACAAGGAGTGTGTCGACAAGGTAGGTTGTAATTTGAAATTTGAAATTGTTACATCCGTGTAGAACCGTTACTCACAAAGGTAGGTTGTCAATAATTTGATCTTGCGCCTGAAGCGCCTGATGCGCCTGATGCGCCTAAAGATTTTTGAAATGTATTATGACTCGAACTTAACGATTATTTTGCTCGTTCAGGATATTGGGCGTTGACGTTTGCAAGTCATTTTATCAGGCTGCATCCGTAATCGGTTCAAATGCATCGCTTGCGATAAGTGGTCAGATCAAAAACAACAGAGAGTAAGTTATCCCGAATTCTCATGTGGTTACAGTGCACTTTGCTTCCTCCCGATTATGCTCGGGACAACCCAATACATCAGGCAACCGTATAATGATCCATTCTACCCTCCCGATTATAATCGGGAGCATCCATAACAATAAGCGACCTAACCTCGTTCCATTGGACCCTGTCTAGGTTTGAACCTGCTGTGAAGGTGAGGAGGAAGAGGAGTGCACCCGCAGTGTTGAGGGACAATTTCAACGCTGCGATGAAATCTCTCGTAGATGAGTTTGGGGAGTCAATGCCGCACCAGACTTCATATGCTCCAGGATCTAGAGGAAGGAAAAAATCTAAGGTCATGCGCCCTTTGATTTTTTTACATTGCGGCATATTTCCAAGCAAGCAAGCTGTCTTTAGGAACATGAAGAAGAACGGCATGGTTCCTCCCAGAACATTATACAGCAGTTTGCGTAAACTATGGCATGCACATTGGTGGAACGTGAAGATAAAGACTTGGCAGCCTTTTGCCAAGTGCGACGACTGCGTCAAGTACCGAGCCAGACTCCTGACCACTACGTTTCAGCCAGCAGTTGATGAACTTCGTCAGAGTCAGGCTGTGCACCGTAATCAGATTTCCATTGGTCGGCGTAGGTATGACATCCGTGAAAAACTGTCTGAACAGTATCCGAAGCTCTTCTTGCACGCATCCGCTGATGCAATGGGCAACAAGAAGACTAATCTTCCTCAGTCACGCCACTTCTCACATACAAAGAAGACCGCAGGAGGTGAACTTCTAAAGACACGCATCATGGGTGAGTACAAATACAGCGCATGTAGGACATGTCCTCCCGAGCATAATCGGGAGCATACACAGTATTTAAAACTTGAAATGATTACTTAACAAAATAATGCTAATATTCTGACTTCATGTTTCCTTCTATGTTAACTCAGGATTATTCTCCCAGGGAAGAGGCTTCATTGGTTATTGGGCTTTGCCATTCTACTCGCAGTCCATCAATCTGACTATATCATGCTTCCAACATTTCCTATTACCGTGGGGGTTAGGAGAAAAGCAACATGGACGGGCGATATTCCCATTGACGCATTTCAATTTAGCTGCGAACCCACCAAGGGTATGAAGATCCAGAGAAAGTACCACACAAGCATGCTCCTAGCTTGTCAATCCATTGAGAAGGACACCAGGGCAGAGGCTGTGCAATCGGATGGAGACAATGCAGACATTGCTGAGGAGGAGGAGATGGAGGAGGAGGAAGATGGGGATGGGGACATGGAGGAGGAGAAGGAGGAGGAAGAGGAGGACGAGGAGGGGGGGGAGGAGGAGGAGTAAGATGTTTGACACATAGCCGTTTTTTACTAATGAATTATACTTACGATTTTTATTGTAAGATGTAAAAGCTGAATTCTGCCTGCCGACTTATAACCGTCCGCTTTCCCTATATTTCTTACAATTATAATTGTAAGACACGAATTGATGTTAACACCTTTTGTTACAAAATATGGCATTTCAACGTTGTAACATTCGCAATCTGTACGTTTCTCCGTCTTTCAAGCTCATTTCAAGCATATTTTGTCAAAATTGACTACAATCTTACGATTTTTATCGTAAGATTGCATTTGGAAAGCATCAAAAGACCCCCAAAAAGTGATCGTAAGATTGGAAATCCGTTGGGAAGCAGGAACGCCCATTTATATCCTCTCTCTCTCAATATCCCACGTAGGTAGGAAAGATAAACACGGGGCTTAGATCCGTACTTCTCAAGGGGGAGGGTGTCGTACGTTGACGAGTAAAACGGAATCCGTGCCTACGGCAGGAATGACAGCCGAGCGCTATTACTTCCTCGTACTGCTTAGGGGGACTTCGCTAATTCCTTCTATGACAGGACAGAGAGGAACGGCGCTAATGCTCGGAACTTTCGGGGGGGGGGGGGGGGGGGGGGGGGGGAACCGAGGGGGGGGGCAAGAATAAAGTTGGCAGACCGCATGTTCGGAAGTTGTTATATTGACCCCTGGACCCCCCCCCCCCTCCCCCCCCCCCCCCCCCCCCCTTTGAGACCTCATATCTGAACACCCAGACAGTATAGTGAAAGGGGGGTCCATGTGCATCATCTCGTCAAGGCCTTTCCAACCATACAACCAAAAGATACAAATATCAAGTTTGGACAAAGTTATTTAGATTTCAGTATTTTTACAACTTTCTTGAGCGCTCCGCAGTCGTCCGCACCCTTGGAGGAGATCACTAAGGTATGTAAAGGACTGAAGGCGCTATTTATCTGTCTACCGTATCTAACTTTATTATCATCATTATCATGGCTTAATCGACTCATCTTGTATTCTGGAGCCTGATGGTCTGCTCGGGTGGTGTGTGTGTGTGTGGGGGGGGGGGGGGGGGGGGGGGGGGGGGGGGGGGGGGGGGGGGGTCCACTGCTTTAGGAACCTCGTAGGGGACCAGAGTTCAGAACGCGCATCCAAACGCGATGCGCGCGCGCCTTTTTCGCCGCCAACTGCCTCTTGTGCGAAGCTGGGCGCGAAGGTCTGGGTGACGTCCAGCCTGGCGTCCAGCCTGGATGTACCTTCCAGGAGATCCACCTATTACACCCTGCGTGTAACTTACGGCTTGTTTCCAACCAGTTGGAGGTCCGGTTAAGGATTGTGTTTTGGAGGGTTTAGACTCGACCTCTAACCGGACCCTTAACTGGTTGGAAACATTCCACCAGTTAAGCAGTCTTTTGCATCTGGCCAGGTCATCTCAAAATGGATCAACGTGTCAAATGCGCAGCGCAGCACTTCCTCGCTATCCAGACGCTGATTTCAGCGTTTATCCCGCTCCTTGCCGCTGCTGCCCGCTTCAAGGACATGAGGAGGAGGCAGCGGGAGGATGTCCTGGCTAGAGTTCACGAGATCGAGAAGGTAAATCCCTTTGAGCTGAGAAAGATCAGTAGAAAATTGCGTGGCAGGGACGGTGCCCTGCTGCTGCGAATCCATCTTGGTGAAACCGTGCGATCAATGATGAGTGTCCGAAAAAGAAAGAAAGGATGCGGCACTCCAAAGCAGCATGATTTTTAAGAGGCGCGCGCCAATTTCGTGACGTCACCAGATCTAACGCAACAACCGAATTTAACCGCCCCTTAACTTTCTTCAACGGAGGGGGGGGTGCGCCATTGCACTAACCGGGGCAGTTGGTCTTTAACCGGACCTCAACTTTTTGTGTTTCCGACCAAACACCGGTTAGCGCCGAAAATAACGAATTTAACCGCCGCTTAACCGGACCTCCAACTGGTTGGAAACAAGCTGTTACTAAGGGTGTGTTTCCAGTGGGGCAGGGGCTGGTTTCTAGCGGACGTCAAATTGTCCATGTTCTGAAAGCCTCAAACCTCATCGAGAGAATCCTGGAGAGAATACTTGGTGCTCGCCGGTGCTCGCCGGGCTGGACTTCAGCGGACCCTACGTGGACTTGAGCGGAATTGAAAAACTTCAGCGGGAGGGTCAGGGCTCCCGCTGAAGTTTTGCATTCCGCTGAAGTCCACGTAGGATCCGCTGAAGTCCACGTCGGCCTTCAGCGGTAAAAAAAGCCAGCGTGGACTTCAGCGGGACATAGCAAAATGTCAGCGGAACCCCACTGGAAACACTTCGTGCCAGCCTGGACTTCAGCGGAACTTCAACGGTGACCGAAAGCCCCACTGGAAACACACCCTAACGAATGCAGATTAGCACTCCTCTCGTCGAGACGTACTCATTGGTGTACCTCACGCTCGAAAATTCGCACTGGCAAGAAAGTTACACGCGGTACAAATAAAATTGGGAAAACGGTCGGACCCCCCCCCCCCCTCGTATCTCGGCCGCCCGTGGGTGTATCGACATGATTTTTTTTGTATCGACTATTGCTCGCGGTTCTCTATCCATATCGAACATGCGGTACGAAATCTTTTTCCTTGCCCCCCCCTCGGGGGAAACTAATATAATTCCGAGCCTAAGCACAAGGATCAGGCGATAGCACCACTAAGGCACGTACTTGCTCAGAGGTCTTGGGTATCCAGGGCTTGGTAGGCTTGGTAACCAGGGTCTTGGGTCGCGACAAGGATATGTCCGACAGGGCGATGTGGGGAATCAAAGACAACTCACGCAGGTCCAACATGCCGCCCACCCCTGGAGACTTTGGAGTCTCCCCGGAGTCCACATCAGCATCCCAGGAAACAACATCTGAATCGCCGCGAAAAGCCGTATCACACTGCGATGCGACACCTTCAGCTTTTACTTTGCAGCTGTTCTCTTTTGTTCTGTCGCTTGGCCTTCCCGTGGATTGGGGTCCAGCAGTTGACCTGGCAGCTCAACTGAACCCAACCGAAACTCCCCGGAGAATCCCGAAGTCCTTCGGGCGAATCAAGGACTTCGGGATTCTCCGGGGATTGTCAGTTGGGTTCAGTTGAGCTGCCAGGTCGACTCCTTGAACCTAATCCACGGGAAGGCCCAAAAGTCAGTTACTATAGTAGAAAAACACCCATACTCCGAAGTCCCAACTGACTCATCAGTTGCCAACCAATAACTCGTCGAAAACCTTACCAATCGACACGTTAGTTATTGAGCTGCGCTCAGATTCGTGCTCGCTTTTCACCCACTAAGTTACGTTTTTTCACGATCAGTGAGCAGTCAAGCATGCAAGCAAGCCGGTGACCAGACGTGTAATCAGAGCATCAGACACCATTATTGTCAGAGTCCTCCCTTCATAAAGGAACGCACTTCCAGGAGATGGTCGAGGTACCCAGCGGTGGAGGAGTCGTCGAGGTCTCTTCGTCGCACCTCCGGAAATGTGTGCGGGAGTTTATCCTCTCGAAACTCAAAGCTGAGCCGGGTTTGAGGCCAAAGCAGCGCAAGTTGCTGCTCAAGAACTTCATGCAAGGGCAGCTGGTGCCGGGTTGCAGCGACCAAACAACCGGCGCCGGCGACGCCACCCGCGAGCAGCGCAAGCATGCCTTTTCCGAGGCGCTCGAGAAGCTGGCGACAAAGGGCAAGGTGGAACTAAACGATGGCAAAGTGGCGCTCGCTGCTGCTACTACTAATGTGATCATGGCGGGTGCCGGGTCTTTTCTGATAACTTCATTTTACCCCCAAAACCAGTAGGGGTCTTTCCGATAGTCCCTCCGCACGAATTATATCTCGGGGGATGTCCGATAGATTCCCCCGTGCAATACCGTGGTAGTACCGTGGGCGGCTTGTTGATTAGCCGTAGGCTCATGGATGCGAAGCATCCATCTGTGCGGGGTGTTTCTGTCCATGATTCGCCTAAGATTCGGGAGCTGACGCGATTCGTCTTTCAGTCTCATACACGTGTGTCGATAAGAAAAAATAGTCGTCGTCGGCAGGCCCAGTACTACGTTTACCCCCCCCAAGGTATTTAATAACTACCTTGGGGGGGGTAGACATCCAGTCGCAGCCTACCATGACGCTTCAAACGTCCCACGTTGGTGACAGCGCGGCTGAGAGGAAGTCAAGAGGGAGTCGCGTCAGCCCCCGTCACGTGGTGATGACACACGCTTTGCGTATGAGACTGAAGGCGAATCGCGACATACTTCGTTACACTATGTTACACTTTTCTACTCTTTGCAGGAGGCGACAGTCTACCGGTTACCGTTCCGCCCCCGCTATTCGCAGGAGGAGGAATGGAGGAAGTCAAGAGGAAGTCATGAGCGAAGCGAATGACTGTTGGTTAGCGGAACGCCGCTGTTACTCAGCAAACCGTTTGGGCTTTCGCACGGT
Source organism: Chlamydomonas sp. ICE-L (assembly GCA_013435795.1). Taxonomy (NCBI): domain Eukaryota; kingdom Viridiplantae; phylum Chlorophyta; class Chlorophyceae; order Chlamydomonadales; family Chlamydomonadaceae; genus Chlamydomonas; species Chlamydomonas sp. ICE-L. Next base: position 6,250,948 of record JACBWV010000338.1, on the reverse strand, counting down.
TCTTTTGGCTTTTGGTTCGTCCTTCTTATCAATAGCAGTAACAATCTCGTCATAGGAATTAAATGCCTTTGACCTTTGCATCCTTCTGATTTGATTGTCTTCTTTTTCTGGCTCCAGTCTATCTTTCACGTTTGTAACAACGTTCAATTCGCTTGGTCTATACAGACGTTTGACTCCTCTCAGCTTGAATCTGTATGCTATGTGTTCTTCAATGGTGTAAATCTCTGTAGAAAACCTGGCTTTCTCCTTTTCAAAGGTCTTTTTCTGTAACATTACACGCACTCTGTCTCCTACTTTCAGGGTCACTTTGTCGTTCATCTTTTGATTTTTTTTGAATTGAGCTTCATATAGCTTTTGAGAATAATCGAGATCGTCATACACCTCGTTGGGCGAAGCATCTTTCAACCCAGAATGAGGGGAGTCGTTATACAGCTCAACAATTTCACCAAGTGCGTCTACCCATTTTTTAGTCTTGTTTTCCAGTGAGTATTTCTTTATCAGACCCTTCAGTGTCCTAGTAAATCTGTCAACGATTCCCAGCTTGTTCCCCATCGGAGTAATGTGGTCTTCTTTTGCAACGTCCGTATTTACCTTTATATTTAGTTCTTTATTGAAAGATTCAAATATTGAAGATGCAAAAAAATTATATCCTGATACACTGTTGATATCTTCGTCTACATCGCCTATAAATTCCAGATAGGCATCTAAGACGTCATTCATCTTGCCGCTTTTCAGCGGGTAGCAATAAGCTTTGCGAGAAATGATATCAATACACATAAGAATTTGATTGATGTTGTTATTTATCCTCTTGCTCGACAATGGCATAATTGCCACATCAATCTGGAATGATCTGGGTTTTGCAGTGATCTTGAATTTGAATTTAGTGTTTTGTGGTCTTTGGTAAATTTGTGTTAGCTCTCGTGGATTAAAGTAATCTTCAATATCTCGTTTGGTAATCCCGTCGTCTTTTAATCTAATAAATAGCTTTGCCTTGGACAGCAATTTTAGATTTGGATTAGCTTTCAAAATGGATTCAAGATTCATTATATATATTATGAATGTTCATGGAGGGGGAGGATCAATCAGTCTTTTTTTGGTTCGCTCTGTTGCAGTTCAAACAACACAGATGGCAATTCGATTTGATATGATTCAGGGCGTTGTCCTCTCTGTCAACAGTACATTGGGGTTTTGAATGTTTTTCTACTCCCATGTACTGTTGGCATTTCCTGCAAATTCTTTTATTTTCCTTTTTGTAACGCTCTATGCACCAATCAACAGTGATGTAATTTTTGCAAGGCATGAAGTTCTTGTCTCGTTTCCTGTCTTGTTTCTTGTAGCCGCAAATCTTCCCGTTGAAGAACTCTATCAAGTTCAATTCCTTCAAGTCAAAGTCCAAGAAATACACGTCAGATAGCCTGACACACCTTGAGACAGCACAGTAGGCCCAGCGGATGTCTGTTATAATGCTCATGTCGCAAATGACAAATTTCTCATCGTCGGTATTTAGTACTTCTTTGAGGGTCGTTTGAAACAAAGAAAATCCTGTTTGAATTGTTCGTTTGATTCATTCTTAGATTCAATCGGAGATAAGCTTGATTCAATCGATCTTTGTTTCCTGTTTGAATTAGTCGGCCATCAAACCTACCGATTGAGTTCCGTTTGAAACAAGGTTGGTTGTTTCAAACATGACTCAAACCATGTTCAAATAGATCTTAATCAAGCCGTCATCAACGTGCCCCTTGAAAAAGGTTTGAAACAAGGTTGGTTGTTTCAAACATGACTCAAACCATGTTCAAATAGATCTTAATCAAGCCGTCATCAACGTGCCCCTTGAAAAAGGTTTGAAACAAGGTTGGTTGTTTCAAATATGACTCAAACGATGTTCAAATAGATCTGTTTTTTCGTAAAGCAATGCAAGCACTGAAGACTGAGGGCGCATATTTGGACAGCAGGACTCTTCGATCTTTGTTACAGAAATTGAAAGCACCATAATGAATGAATCCTTAGATAGTTAAACATGATAGTAATTAGTGATTGAAGAGCTAGATATATATGCTACTAAGGAAGTGCAGTTGGCCACGAAGTAGTTCCTCAGGTACGAATTGACGAAACTCCAGCATGCTGTGCTTCTTGTTCATCAACGACATCGTCTTCAGCCTCAAGGTCATCAGCATCCAGGCGTTCTGACGCGAGACTAGTCGCAAGAGTGAGACCTGCAGACAAATGTTCGTTGGTGAGCGTTAGTTCGGATACATTGGCAGCAATGCGCATTCTTCCGACTTTCAAATAGCAGCCATGGTTCAAACCAAATTCGCTATCTGAATGTGCACCTGTTTTGCACCTCGAGCATTGGAACTCTTGCGGCTCCATGATGAGCTGGACGATAGGTCGACTTGCTGCAGCTGCCTTAATGCCTGCGGAACAACTCGAAAAAGCAAGTCAGTCAAAGTCGAGACAAATTCTGGTCAAGTAAGGCACCACTTGACGAGACGCAAAACGCAGTACCTTAACCGCACGCGCGGGGGCGGAGAAGCAGGTCGCTACAGTCTTGGGTTGAAGCACAACAATTCCCAAAGCAAAGTACCGCGGAAGCAAAGTGCTCGCGCGTGTAGGTATTGACGGATCTTAGAAGCAATTCGGGAATGGCTGAAGCTATGAAAGCAAGCTCAGTCCAAGTTAATTCAAGGAAAGCAGGCAGCATGTCGCTATCTGACTGCGCACCTGTTTCACACCTCGAGCATTGGAACTCTTGCAGCTCCATGATAGGTCATTTTGCTGCAGCTGCCTTAATGCCTGCGACACAACTCTGGTCAAGTAAGGCACCACTTGACGAAACGAAAAATGCAGTACCTTAACCGCACATTGATGATCAATACAAGCACCTTGTTCTGAATGGCAAGTGTTAGCGTGTGATAGTTTGAAATGTTCGACAATCATGTCATGGGGGATATCGACTCTAAGTTCTTCGTCTTGAACATCTTGCAGCGTGAAATGTTTATTGGTTTGTCCAACAATAATGTATCTGTAGTTGGGACGCATTTTTATCTTCTTGCTCTTGGTTTTAGGAGAATCCTTGGAAGCGCTTTGCGCATGATCCTTTGCCACTATGTTTATTGTTGTTTTGCAGATCAATTCCTGTTTGTAATGATATTTGATTCCATTGTCCAGTGTCTTGAGTTTATCAGCTTTCTCTATATTTTTCTTGTCAATCAGACTGTCTAGATATTTGTTGACACAATTCGAACTAGTATCTCGATGCGTGATCGCTTTATTAATACCCAGTTCTTTGAGGTCTTCCAATGATTTCAATATCTTTTTTGGGAAATGCTTCAAGATAGTTTTATAAACACCCAAATCAGAATGAAATAGGTCATTGAAAAATTCAATCATTTTCAATTTATCTTCATCTGTTTCCAATCGATGATTCTCTGTTAACGTCATTGTCCAATTGAACATTTTTGTGATATATGTCGTTTTAATATCAGTGCTTACGTCATCACCTATGGATTCCAGTTGGTGAGAGTCGCCGTTAGCCAATATGAATATATCATCATTATTCTGCATAAACTTGTATACGTCAACCAGATTTCTTCTTGTGAGCAACATTATTTCCTAAAAGATAACGCATTCAATTCCTTCCATTGAATTACAACCTAGTGTTTTATTCCCATCATGATCAAATCCCATGAGGCTGTGAAATGTACATGCGTTGATACCAGTGTTCTTCTTGAGAGCTTCTCTAACTTGTGAATTCCAGGGAGCCACTACCAAAATCTGGTGTGGTTTAAACCTTTTTAATGCATCTACAATTGTAGTGTAAGACTTGCCACAACCAGCTAGACTTCTAACAAATGTCTTATTTTTTACCTTTTTTGTACTTGGTGGTTCTACATATGGTTTTAATATGTATTCGTCTAGATTGGTTTGAATATATTGTTTGATTTTCTTGGGATGTGTAGGATTACTTTTTTCATCCTCCCCTAAGACTGGTAATGGGATCTCCACGCACTCTGGGTGATGTTCAATATGATGATTTTGTGGCATTGATTTGTTCTCCCATTTCAATTGACCCAGTTCGTTTCCAATAAGGTGCTCAATGCAACTGAAATCGTTTCCTTCTTTCAAAGCATACATAGCATCTGTTTTGACGGCCTTAACCTCGATGTTTGATTTAGCCAATGTTTCTATCAATTGGTTTAGTTGGAATCTTGCTCTGTTGACAATAGCTATTCTCATTGTTAAAAACCCGCTTGTTAGTTCTGTTTTTTTTTGTCGTATTTACGATATATACATTTTCCATTAATTTGATTACGAAAGATGAATTACCTTCTTTTCGCGAGTAAATGCAAGCGTCATCATATTTTGTAAATACAGCCGAGTGTCTTACGGTGTTGTATTTCTTCCCCAACAAACCAGATAACTTGTTTGGTATACCCTTTCGAAGTTGTAGTGGGATATCTTCATATTTTTCATCAAAACACGAGGACACTACATCTCCCAACTCTTCACACTTAACCCATAGAACTTCTAAATATGATAATACTCTATATTCGACGTTCATTAATTTTAGTTGTAACACTTCGAAACCGTATAGTAACATACGTGCTTTGTTGTAAATATTGTGTTTTTTAGTTATTTTCACAACATACAAGAACTCGTTGTTGATAGGTCTGTTTTCATTAGCTTGGAATGTATCCCACGGGTGAACAATTGGAAAACCCATTGTTGTCAAAATATGTATCAAACATGAAGCATAGTGTTTGTTAAAATCTAATCCTATATATTCATCAACAGTGCGAAGAGATAGATCTTCATCGACAAGTTTACCATTAGGGACAGACTCTGAATACCAGTTAAATACCTTTGCAACTAGAGGGTGGTATGTGGAAATGGTCTTTTTGTTGAGGATAGATTTCGTGACAAATGATTCTAGTGTTTGAAACCTTTTATAACTATCTATGTTCTCTAAATCACAATCGATACATCCATCTATCTTAACAGCGGATTGGATAGAAATATTAACCGATTCCAAGTGATTCAAATATATTCCAGTAATTGTCGACCCCCCTCGTGTGCTAAATGCTGGGGTTACTCCTTCAATATTCACGAAATGTTCTAGAATAAATGCCAGATTGCCATTATAAATTATTTTAATGTTTTTATTTTCAGCAAGGATTTGTTCCTTGATGATTGGAAATATCTCTTCTGGATTGCTTGCTATTGCAATAGGGTGTGTCTGTTTTTCTTTCTCACTGGGCAACTTGAATTCAGATGATGGAGCTACCAATACGGGTTTATGAGACGACTTATTGAATGACTTTTTTTTGTCAATGAGAGAGATATGTCCGTTCCAGTAGATCACTTTAGTTATGGTTTTAATAATAGAATGTAATTTTTCTGGTGTACATCCTGTCAGATATTGGTTCTCATTGTCGTATACCATGCATCCAAAATTGTGGTTTTCAAACCATTTGAGAAATAGTTCGATCGTGACCACGTCTTCATCAGTGTGTTCGGTAGAGTCTTTGTTGAAAAAATCTATGTACAATGTACTCGTAGGTCATTGGTGGCCTGGGGATACAAAGTTTTGTGTAATACTTGTCATATGACTCCTTTAAAGATTGTAGAATAACCTGAAAATCACATGTATTGGGAGGGAGATCAAATAGTCCAGGTTGCTTGATAGAATCTCGTAATGTGTCTTTCCCTTCAACGTTAATTTCCCGTGTCAAGTATTTGTTGTCGCAACATACGTTTGCATTGTTTTGTATGATTCTGTGTTTGAAGGGAATTATGGTGTCTTGGGCGCTTGATTCGTTTGAAATAATTTGAATAAAATTTGTATTGTAAAAGATTTTTAGCATGTATCCTGCTGCATCTGGGTCATCCTGGAAGATGTAGTGAATAAAGTCAACATAATCAGGAAAAAATTTGTAGTCTGTTCCTTGTAGATTTGTGAGCAGTTCATAGTATCTTGATGTTTTAGGAATTATGAAGCCTTCAAGGCTGCCAATATGCAAGAATTTGCCTGATGGAAAGTCTCTGACGGTATTCCAAGCTTTTGAAAATGATGTTATTTCATGGGCATACATATGGTGTGTTATGCCGGCTTCTTGTTGTTTTTTGGAAGCTGTGTCAAAGCTATAACACATCATTCGTACAACACGTTTCTCGTACTTACTCTCCTCTAACTCCCTCTCCCTTTTTTTCTTTTTCTGCAAATAGCGTTCCCTATCATACTGCTTCTTCTTTTGCCTACTAGCCTTCTTTTCCTTTGCTTCGTGATGTTCCTTCTCGACTCCAACAGCATCATAGAAATCCTCTAGTGATTCGTAGCCCTCTGCTATCACATTTTTTTTTTGTAATCCTGCGTGGAGCTTCCCCTGTTACCATGTGCTTCTTGTAACATTTTACCAAAGTTTGTCGTGATGCCATTATATGTTTTGTTATAATATTATCTATGGAATTTATCTTTAAGCAACAATTTTAAAGAACTTAAAAAATAATAATTTGTATTTCATTTTTTTAATTCACTTACACAGACTCTGCCTTCAACATAGCCTTCCGTTCCTTCAATTTTGCATTATAAATCCGCGAACGTTCATTTCGTTGTGCACGGTATTCTGGGTCATTCTTATACCGTTCATTCTTCAATTGTTTTTGGCGCTCCCTGTACACATCATCTGTCTGATATCTTCTAACCATTGCAATGCGAGCCATATTGTTTACATGACTTCTATACTCTGGATCCTCCGCCATTTTCGTTTTGTGCATCAATGAGTTGTATTGAAAAACCTTAATCGGCTGTTGTTGAACGTCAGTCATCTTATACTGTATAATATATTATAATCCTTCATTATTCAATTTCTTTAGGTCATCAACCTCGACTGATAAAGCCCTTATTGCACCAATGAGATGTGGTACAAGGGAATTGTAATTGAGACCCAATCTCTCTTTTTCTGAGTCTAGGAATCTCACAGCTTCTGGACAAACGCCTATCACTTCTTGGGCATAAAGCCCAATTTCCACTGCATTTTTAGCATTTCCCTTGAACGTGTATTTTGCCGGCTGCAAAGATTTGATCGCCTTCAATGACTCCTCAGGGTTGAGGTATTCAATATGATTTTTATATGACTTGTCAGAAAGGTTAATGTATGATCCCGTCTGGTCAATCCTAGCTTTGGTCATGAATTCGAAGAGGAAATTGAATGATTCACTACCCCCATCGCTCAAGAAAGATATGCTCCCATTAATCTCCGACCCTGTGTCTGCAAAGTGAATCAAACCAGGCCCATTGGCTCCAGTCTGCGTTGGTAGTTCAAGACGACTCACCTTCACTCCGGGACCAATAGCAACAAAAGCGTTTTGTACATTCAATTGGTCTGTAAGATCATTGTAAGACCCTGAAAATAAGGGGGGCTTGTTTATAAGTGCGTTATAGTCTCCTGAAAAACTGTTGGTGATCTTTTTGGTGTCTCTGGGCTGAGCAAATATATACTGAGAGGTATTGTACATTAATTTATAACATAATTTAAACCATGAGGTCCAGAAAAATGTGGGGAAAACAAAAACAAAAACAAAAACAAAAACAAATACAATCAAACAAAGAGGGAATACTACAAACCAAAGAGCAACAACAATTAATGTTAAATTACCTGCTGATAGGACACTCCCTCGAATGATGGGATTCAACCCTTATGCATATGTAATAGAGATCCCAAAACAACCCCATCAAAATATGATAGCTCAGGCTGTAAATGGGGTATCTGCTGTAGAACATCTTGCTAGATCTGCGAGGGCTGCCATGACTCAACAAAACACTGCACCACAAAATGTTTTTCAAGGAACTAGGACGTATATAGACCACTTACCTAGACCACCTTCCTCTCGACCATCTCCGTCTAATGCCAATTATGCAGCACCTAAAAAACGGTATGATTTGAGGCGGTCACTAGATAGATTTGACTTCAAGCACGCATCGCCAGATTCAAGTGGCCAATCTAAGAAGGAGGTGCTTGCAATTGCAACCGAATACCAAGAACGTTCTAATGAGCCTGGATTACAAAGACTACTTGACAAACGGAGAACCAAAAATCATTATATAGATATCTATAATTATCTGAAAGATAAACTTTGATTATTATCAAAAAATAGAAAGTATACCGGTATAAGCTACATGTCTGCATACCCAAAAAACCTCCAGTACATTACAAAACGAATCTCCAACTATAGTCGAGCAACTAAACGGCTGTCCACCCTTAATAGTAATTCTGCAAACAACAATGGTGTGATTACAGTCGACATGCCTTCCAACACTTTGATAGAAACTGATAGCCTGATAATGAGTTTCAAAGCAATCACAGATATTGGGGGCATGCCTAGGAACATTGAATCAATCATACAAAGGTGCGACTTGGAAGTGAATGGGCAAGTGATAGGAGGGTTCTCCAATTATAATCAGCTTTTTAATATTATTGCTGATACATCCTTTGGTGCAGATTGCCACAACAGACGTAAGATTGTCCAATCAGGAGGTGATGGTTCAGCTATTCCCATTGGTATTCCAAAAGATTATTGCATTTGTAATTGGCTGACTCTCAATAGCTTTCAGCCCAGCATATTGGATACAAAACTCCTAAGGCAGGTTCGCCTTAGGATACAGCTAGATGGATCCAATTGTCTAATTGGGGGAGGACAGTTTATTCTATCAGACATTTCATTCAGTGTTGATACTATCTCAATAGATGATGGGCTCTTTGATGCCGCACACAATGCCTTTCTGCAAAATGGAGGTGTGTATGAAATCATGTTCAAGAACTATTTTTCATTTTCATCAGCTGCATCAAGTTATAGCCAGTCCACCAAATTTAGTGTGTCATCCCAGTCGGTTAATCAAGCTTGGGGAATGTTTGTAGACCAATCACCTACTGGAGCATTGGATACAGTGACCAAAAACTGTAACACGTTCGTCAGGAAAGCGACTGGAATGGAAAGTGCTCAGTTCACTATCAATGGGACTTATTATCCAGATTTTAGGGCCAATGTTGGACAGTGTTTTTCGTTAACACAAAGTTCTTACAACCAATTACAGGACACCCTAGGAGGGTCAAGTCCCCTTTGTGATTCATTTGCAAGCTGGCGTGATAAATTCTTTGTACTCTCATGCAAGTTCTACCACAATGATGATGAGTTCATGTCGGGCATTGACACAAGAGGGAACAGTTCGATTGGAGCATTCGAGTCTCAAGCCGTTAGTGGAGCAGCAGGCTCAGCCAACTTGACCGCAATGGTATTTATTGAGTGTAGTAGCATGATCCGAGTGGGAGCGGGCCGGCAGCTCGAATTAGTTCTATAAATACAAATAATTATAAATGTAACAATAGTATAAATGAATGCACTTCCTCAAAACAGTACTAAAATCCATAGAATTGAGCCAATAGGAACAAAAACAGGTTTCCCCCAAACACAAACTGTGTTTGAAATAACTGATGGCATTTGGGATTTATCAAGTGTCAAGCTTTTGTTCACTTTTAATTCGGATGGTGTTGCACCCAGGGGAATAGATTGCTTAATCAGTTCATTATCAGTTTCGTTTGATGACGTTGAGGTCCAGTCCATCAACAATTATCATCATCTCACAAGACTAATGGCTGTTCATAACTCCCCTGCGAATTCCTCCAATATGTTTATCAGCTTGAAATCACTCCGGTAGAGTGGACAGTAGATTAAAGCAGCGGAACAGACGCACCAATCTATACACGGAGACAAGGATAACGTTACAGACACAGGAGACCCATAAAGGGGCACCTGTGGTGAAAGGAGGCGGTAGACAGGAACCTAACAGGGTACAGATCAGACCGGAGACGTAGGTGACAGGAAGCTGCCACTGAGTCATCTCAAGATGACTCAGTCCCACGGGAAGCTGGCTCAGGAGAGCCGATAGTTCTAAGGGAGTACATAAGTAGTCACCAAGTCATAAAACGCGTGAGAGCACCGCTATACATGCTGATACTCCACCTATGACACAGGTGACATACAATAGTACTACTCCACCTATGGCACTGGTGACATAGAACTATATGTAAAAAAAAAAAAAAATATCAAAGAACTCCGAAAAATAAAAATCGAGAGAAACTTAAAATGAAACCCGAAGGGTGTAAGGGAAGGTATGAAGCAAGGCAAAGAATCAAAATTTGCCAAGTGGATATAAGAGGACAACTAAATATCAAAGTCGGGTAACAACGGTATAGATAACCCGATCCGGTAATAGGAACCTAATGCCAATCAATGATAACTTAAAGAAACTCTAAATGTAACCAAAAATTCCAGAATACATGTAACCAAAATTCTAGAATACATGTACCCAAAAATTTGGTTTAAGGAGAAGCAGTCATTCCAAACATGCGAATGAAACGCCAGAACACCATAGGATCAAGGGGCTTGGTGAAGGGGTCAGCACAGTTGTCCTTAGTGTTAACATAGGCAACATCCACCTGGCCATCCTCCACCAGCTCCTGGATATAGTGATGGATGACATCAATGTGCTTGTTGCGAGGGAGCAGCTGACAGTCATTGGCCCAGCTCAAGGACCCCAAGTTGTCACCCTGAATGGTGACCAGGTCACAAGGCAGCCCTAGATCAATTCTCAACTTTTTCAACCATTGCACCTCCCTGGCAGTCTGAGACAGGGCCTGATACTCAGCCTAACTGGAGCTAACAGCAACAGTGGGTTGCCTTTTGCTCATCCAATTCACAAGGCAGCCTCCAGCAAGCACAGCATAGCCAGTCTGAGATCTCCTGTCAGACCCATCATCAGCAAAGGATGAGTCACTAAAGACAGTAAAAGAGAAACCAGGGCTGTGAGTGTAAGTGAGGCCCAGATGGGAATGTTCTCTCAAATACAAAAGCAAGCGCTTGGCTGCAGCCCACAGGGGGGCAGTGGGTTGAGCAGAAAACCTGGACAGGTAGCTAACAGCAAAAGAAATATCAGGCCTTGTGCAGGTAGCCAGGTACAGCAAAGCCCCCACAAGAGAGAGGTACTGGCTATTAGAGGCCAGAGGTTCTCCAGGAGGATCAGTGACAGTGCACTTGGACATGGGAACTGAAAACTTGGGCTTGGTAGCAGCAGTGAGACCAAACTGCTCCACCAGCTCAACAATGTAGGAGTGCTGGGAGAGGTCGATCTTAACACACCTGCCGTCAGAATCAAGTGTACAAGTCATGTCCAATGAAAGGAACTGGACAGGTACACCCATTTCCTTGACTTCCCACCCAGCTGCTTCCATAGCCTTTATCAGCAAGGCATACCTATGCAGCTCACTAAAAGCACAGATAAAGTCATCCACATAGGTCAGGACATAGCTCCACCCACCAGTAGAATCCCTCCTGAAATACAGAGCAGGTTCAGCTTTGCACATGGTAAAACCGTGGGCAACCAAAACCTGCTTTACATCTTTGCTCCAAGCCCTGGGTGCCTGCTTCAAACCATAAAGAGATTTAATTAGCTTGCACACAAGGGGAACATTGTCAGGACCAAGTTCATGAAAGCCCTCAGGCTGGTAGCAGAACAGGTCCAGACCAGGTTCCAGCTTGGCATTCAAGAATGCAGTCTTGATGTCCAGCTGCCTCACAAACATTTTTCTATGAGTGATGGCAGCAAGGAGCACACGAAGACCTGCTTTAGAGGAGACGGGGGCATATACATCATGGTAGTCCAGCCCAGGACGTTGCAGAAAACCACGAACTACAAAACGAGCTTTAAAACGCAAAGAACCATCAGCCCCATGTTTCTTGACAAATAACCATCTGCCAGATAGAATCCTCTGCCTAGGAGGCTGTGGAGTGAGGACCCAAGTGCCATGAGCATGGAGGGAGGCCATCTCATCCTTCATAGCCTGCAGCCAGAGATCTCTGTCTGGGTTGGTAGGTAACATTGCAGCTTTATAAGAGAGTTCAGTAGAGGTAGAAATAAAAGCCCCCACGTACAAGCAGTGTACTTGTACATGGGCAGCGGGGATATCAGCAGTATCAGCAGTAACCGGTAATAAAGCCCCCAGCGCAGCACTCATGCGTGGTTGAACAAGGCCGGCCTCCTTTGCCTCTAAATCGTCGAAGCCTGGGTACACTGGAACACCCCAGCCATACGCAGTATCTGACCCGGACCAGTGTTCGAGGTCATCACTCACATCATCTGTGACGGCCACATCGTCGCAATGCCTGGTCCGGTATAAACCACCAGGTATAGCAGGGGTGAAGTGATCAACAACTCCCGCGAGCTATCCGAATAGGTGGACGGGGGGTGGCGACTAGTGGGCAGTGGACCTGTACTAGGTTCCACTATGACCCGAGGCTGTCCTAATCCTACGACTTCACCGACGAAACGTGGCGCAGAGGAAGGCCCGGCGACCCCCTGAGATTCGAATAAATTAGAGCTTGAAGGAACATCAGACTCCCCCTGGCCCAATGCCGCCGCACGCGATACAGCACCATCATTACCTGGCCTGGGACGCATCGTCATCCCATGACCAGTAAAGCGGTCAACAATCGGGGTTGGTAAAGGGCCCAGGACATTGTCAGTAGTATCAAGCCCTTTACCGATGATAGCGGCAGGGGTGCGAGAAAAATACTGAGATCCATCATAGGGAAAGAGCCCAGGGATACAGTTATAGCTAAACTGTTCATAGAAGAGCACATCACGACTCTCTACCACCTGGCCCAACTTAGGAACCCAAACAAAATAACCCTTACTCACCAGAGAATACCCAACCAGTCTACCAGATAACGCCCTTTCGTCAAGCTTATTGCGCTTCTTCCCATTCACTAAGGTAACATAGCATGGGCACCCGAACACGCGCAATAACGATACATCAGGTAGAACCCCAAAGAACAACTCATAAGGAGTCTTGTCACCCTGATTAGGCAGCCGGTTGCGTAGGTAACACGCGGCGAGGAAGGCATAGGGCCAGAAGGACTTAGTGAGCTTAGACTCCAAGTGAATGCTCCTAGCTACGTTCTGAAGGACCCCATTGTACCGTTCCACAGTCGCATTCTGCTGAGCAGTGTAAGCCATGGACAATTCATGCACAGCACCAACCGATTCTAACCAATCCTCGAACCACTTCACTATAAATTCCTTAGCCCTGTCAGACCTAAGACACTTGAAAACAAATCCATGCAGCTGAGTCATCCATCTGAGGATGGTAGTTTGAACTGCTAAGGGAGCTTCATCCCTGGTTCTCAAGCACAAGACCTCAGCATAGCCAGAGTATTGGTCAGTGAGACACAGAACATAAAACTCCCCACGCAAGCCCCTAATATTAAATGGCCCCATGATGTCCAAGTGAAGGCGTTGTAATGGGGCACGGATCCTAGTTTTGCTTTCTTTAGGAAAAGGGATACGTTTTCCCTTTGCCTTCTGACAAGCATCACATGGGATCTTAGACAGTCTTTGCACCTGTTGGAGAGTGAGGGGTAAGTTCTGAACCAAACCCTTCCTTACAAGGTTGTGCATGGCATCATAGCCAGGGTGACCCAGCCGCCTATGCCACAACCATTCAGGAGTGGTAGGGATCACAACTCCACCATCCTCATCAACATCAAGAGCAAAAGCTGGATAATCTTCAGCACCATACAAACGGCCACGAGGGGTGTGACAAGGCCTACATGCAAACTTGTACACACCATCACTGGAGGCAGGGAAAGACCACAGAACAGAAGAGCCCTGTGTGGCAGTACAACTAAGACTATCAAAAGAAATCTTGCAGTTGTGAGCATGGGCAACAGCATTTACTGACATGAGGTTTACCGGACAGTGTGGGATGTAGAGAACATTGGTTAAAGTGATTGGTGTTGGTAACCAATCACTACATAACACAATAGAACCCTGACCCACAGACCGTTGAACCACACCATCACCAAATTTAACTGCTGGCCCAGTCTCAGAAGCATGAAACACAGTGAACAAAGACATATCACCTGTGATTGACATCCCAGCTCCAGAATCAACATGCCAGACACCCTCAGACAGGCTCGGGCTGCAGACATTTGAAAATTTCGCAGTGCAAGAGAAAAGGACAGAGCGTACCTCCTATTTCTTGTCCAAAGCATACCCATCAATCTGAGCCTGCAAGGAGGCCAGCTGCCGCGGAGTAAGCACACCTGGAAGGGCCAAGGCCATGGGCACCGGATTGGTAACCGGTGCACCAGGCTTGGTCTTACGCAGGTGCGGATGCTTCGTGAAACAGCGATCCTCCGAGTGGGTCGTCTTGCTGAGGCATGGGCCCCAAGTGCAATCCAGACGTCGCTTGTTGGAACCAGAACCCTGAGAACCAGATCCCTGCCCACGCTGAAACGCAGCATTGGCAGGAACCTGGGGAGCGTCCCGGGACCAACCAGGATGCCTGGAGTCGGACCTGGGGAGAGCAATGTTCAAAATGTCGAGAGACCGATATGCCTCCAGACAAGACCAGTAATCTACAGTCTGTCTGTTAGCCAACATCATACCGTACTGGATCCGCAGCGATTCAAATCGGATCAAACGGATCCCATTCACAATGGTTTCCATGGCGTGGCGCTGAGTGACAGGATGTCCAGCACTGCGGAGGTCAGTGCACAGACTGCGAACCATGCGAAAGAAATCATCGACACGGTCAGAAGGGCCCATGTGCGCATTATGAAGTTCGATACGCATGAGAGGGACTCTAGAGGCAAGGGCATCAGACTGCGTCTTCCGGATATCCAAAAGGATATCCCGAGGGGTGGCAAAGTCCTGGTATACCTTGACCATATCGTCCTCCATGTTCGCGAGCATCATAGTTAAACACATGAACTCCTGACGTTCGAGAGGCAGTGCACTGAACCCCAACAGTGCAGGATCAAACCGAGACTCACCATGAATGAGGGTATTAGACCCAGCTCCATTCGCAGAAGGGACAGGAGCCAAGGACCTACGAATGTCCATGAAATACTCCGCAGCAAGACCAGCGTCAAGAGCGCGCTGGTCGTCTATGTTCCTAATCACAGGAATGGACCTCGCAACACTCATAAGCAGCTCGAAATCTGGGCTAACAGGACACAGAGGGACAGGCACTCGCACAAACTGATAACCAAGCTTCTCGTGATCACTACGCCTCGTACCACCAAAGGAAACACCATGATCTGGGGGATACAGAATCCCAGAAGTGACTGGACCAAGAAAAGAACGACACCTGGTACCAAGCTCAGAGAAAGCCATCACTCGGCGATGCCTCAGCTTCACACTAACATTTGCCATTGTAGCCTGCATATCCATCCGACCGTACAAAGAGCGGTTCAAGGACTCACCATCCCGTCGATCCTGGTTGATCAGGCGGTAGTCCCGCAAGTTCAAAGTCGGAGGAGATCCACCAGTGAGCAGATGCTCCCAAGATTCGCATGACCGCGTATATAGCATAGGAGGAGGGCCAGGGGCAGGAGGCAGCTCCACCGGCGGAGGCGGAGGGGGTTCCAGGGAGGCACCAGCAGCAGAGGTGCGTGCAGAGGAAAAAGAAGCAAAGCCCTTCAAGAAAGTGGGCTTAGCCACCTCCGGGTAAGCCGGGGGAACAGGCTCAAAGGGAGGCGCCGACGAAGGCTGAGGCTGATACACAGGCGAAAGCTCTCGATTAGGCATCTGCTGATCAGCAGGCTCATACACCGGCGAAACAGCGGAAGTCTCAAAGACACGAGTGGCAGCAGCAGATGGGGTCACGCCACCGAAGTCAGCACTCGTAGCACTCTTCAAGTCCTCCTCATCATCAGTAGTAGTAGAGTAGTCTTCATCATAATTGAAGGGGACGCAATGAGGCTGCGGGTCTGATGCACAACGGATGATCTGTGTCTGTACACAACACAGCTTCATCTGGACATCCTCAACATCAGAGGACAGGCGTCGAACATTGAGAGAAGGAACCGTAAAGTTGGAGGATTGATCGGGGGGGGTTACTTCCTTGATGGCGGAAGGACCCTCCTCTCCGGCAGCAGAGGCCGCTGGCGCGCAGTCGTCTAGCCAATCTAGAGGAACCTTCACCCCCGTTGGGAGGATTTGGTCGCATCCATTGCTCACAATGACACTGCGGATCCCACGAGCCCATGAAACACCATTAAGTTTGGTAAGTTTCACAAAGCCGGCAGGAGGCCCTCGCGGAAGTTGCATTATCAAAGCAGTGGTAGTGATGAGGAGCCCAGTAACCTATCAGCTTGAAATCACTCCGGTAGAGTGGACAGTAGATTAAAGCAGCGGAACAGACGCACCAATCTATACACGGAGACAAGGATAACGTTACAGACACAGGAGACCCATAAAGGGGCACCTGTGGTGAAAGGAGGCGGTAGACAGGAACCTAACAGGGTACAGATCAGACCGGAGACGTAGGTGACAGGAAGCTGCCACTGAGTCATCTCAAGATGACTCAGTCCCACGGGAAGCTGGCTCAGGAGAGCCGATAGTTCTAAGGGAGTACATAAGTAGTCACCAAGTCATAAAACGCGTGAGAGCACCGCTATACATGCTGATAATGTTAGTTAATGCTCAGGCTGTGGATTTAATTTCTTTGTCAGATGATGAGCCATATGTTATAGACCGTTTCCATGGTATCTTAGGTACCAAGGACTGTGTAATCAAAGGCAGGGTTCGAATCTGTATTGTTTGGGCAGATGCTGCAATATTGTTGAGAGACAATGATTCAACAAGCTATGAGATTTCCGATCTACACCTTATTGTTCGAAGTGAAATTCAAGACAATGTCACAGAACGTGTTGAATTTGACAACTTCTCATCCATGTTTCAACTCAATGAAAACGAAAACCAACAAACTAATTTATACATTGCTTCCAGGGATATTGAGTATGCTATTGCAACGTTCATGACAGAAGATTTTCACTCCAAGACTTCAACCCAAGACTATAACGGGACAAGCTACTATTTTTCACATGGAATTCCAAGTATTCTAACAAATGATGCTCCAGTTTATGTTGGTATGAGTGTCAACAATATACCTGTTGCAGACCACCCAATAAACTATTTCAGGGCAAATGAATACTTGGACATGATTTTTGAAAATGACAACAGATCAATGGAACACATGACTACATTGACAAAGGATAGTACCCTATTAATACGAAGTGCAACTACTCTAGCAACTCGTCAGTGGGCCCTGGGTCTACCAATAGATGTAATGGATGAAGACATACCCTATAACATCACATTTCACAGCACTGGCAATATCAACACGAAGAACTATTCACTTTTATTCGTCAGGTACAACTCTCTTTTGGAGATAGATACTGGTGAAAACGGCTCGAAATACTTTTTCACAAGGAAATGTATAAAATGGATAAATATTTGCTACCTCTCTGTCTAGAAACATGGCCTAATAGAGCCATTCAATATGCTCAACCAGCTACAAACTATGTAGGTAGGAGAATGATCCGACAACTGTTACATGAGACTGAGTTGCTTTGGGGTCGTCCTTTACCCAACAAGCCCAAAGCCATACATATCCTGAGGACATCTCCTGTGGTTCCCAAATTCCAGTGATCATTTGTAAATTCCAGTAATTGTTTCTATTATTTTCTAACTTGAAATTATATATGGAGGATATTGAACAACTCAGTAACAATTTGGAGGATGTGGAAGTGATTCAACCCAAAGCAAAGAGGGTCATGTCTGATAAGCAGAAAGAGGTACTAGCAAGAGCACGGGAAAAAGCTTGGGCCAAGAGAAAAGAATTAGGAGAAATCAGTAGACAAGAGAAACAGCTCCAGAAACAGGAGAAACAAGTAAAGCAACAAGAAAAGGCTACTGAGATGAAAATTCGTAAGAAGGCAGTCAATAAGAAACTGAAGACAACTATTGTTGTTAGTGATGATGACTCTGAAGAAGACGAACAGGTGATAACAGATGATTCCCAGCCAGAATCAGAAGAAGTTGAAGTGAAACAGATGTCAAGACAAATTAAAAAACGCTTGAACGTTACAAAAGTTCCAAAAATAAGCCAGGAGGAAACTGTTGAACTGTTTAGACAGAAAATAATGAATGATGGGAAACGACTGGATTATCAATCACTCTTCCCTGGGTCACAATGCCCTTTTTAGTAAAATATTATGTCCTGTAAAAATAGATGAATATCACAGAAAACGCAGTCAGTAATTTTATTCATAAAAAACTCGTTTATAAGCCAAACACTTACCCACAATGTTTAAACACGTCCCTGCCACGCAACTATTTTGTAGCCCTTTTCATTGGGTGCCGAGGGACTGGTAAAACATATTCTGTTTGCCAATTATTGAACCAATATGAGCTTGCGGGTTTTGATCAAAACCAAGCTAAGAGAGTTATTGTTTTTAGCCCCACGCATGATGCAAATCCAGTATTCAATTGTCTGAAGATTGATCCTTCTGATATTGTAAATGATTACAGTGACTCCAAGCTTTTAGAAGTTATAGAAGACATCAAACAAGAAAAACAAAACACTGCAGAATACGAGAAAGATTTGCAATTTTGGTCAAAGTTTTTCAATGGAAGAATAGATGCATTGACATTTGATGAGATAGATTTTCTTGAGAGAACTGCATACCAAAAGCCTACTTGTAGATACCCAAACGGTGCAATAAATTATTTTGTATTGGATGATCTGGTGGGTAGTAGTGCATTCAAAAGTGTGGGTAAATCAGCATTGACAAACTTGGTTTTGAAGAACAGGCATTTGGGTATAAACATCATGATTTGCTCACAGAATTTGAAAGCTATACCCAAGAGCATCAGAACTAATACTTCATTGTTCGTTTTATTCAAGTTTGCATCAACCAAAATATTGGTAGATCTTCATGATGAAGTCAGTTCTACTCTCACCTTGAAGAAGTTTGAGAGGCTGTATATACATGCAACACAGGATGAGCATGACAGTTTAGTTATAGATTTCACAGGAGACAAACTAAATAGGTTCAAGAAAAACTTTGATATTGTTCTGAACCTGCAATAAAACATTTTATTTTTTCTAACTGATTGTTAAAGAATGGCCTCTTTGACACACGAATACAAGCAAACGAATGAATACAAAAACTTCAGAGCTGCAATTTTAGACATGTCTCCTGGTCTACCTGGATACTTGGTAGATGTAGCTATTTCTGTACATATCAATAAACCATTGTTGTATAGGGACAAGAAAGCTATCAGGAAAGACTTGCTGAATAAAATTAAACCTGTTTCTGGTACTGAGGTTTTAGATGGCTTGGTTACAATACAAAATGTTACAGTATAATATATCCCATCTTATAAAATGTCTCCACCTGTCTTGAAAACACAATTGTTGTACATATCAAGCACGTTTCGAACAAGTGGAACGCCTGACAATTTCACAACATCATTGCCTGCAGGAGTCCTGCAAAATCCCTATGGAGGGAGGACGAAAGTCACAGTTGCAGATGTCATCATCAACAGGTGTTTTTATTCGATTAGAGCAAGTAACAATGACTTTATTGTTAACAACAACGGTACCAAGACATCAATCAGAATTCCAATTGGGAACTATACCCTTGATTCTTGGCTGACAGAATTGGGTGTGTTGCTTACGGGATGGACAATAACCCGGGATTTGTATATTCAAACCTCCTGGGCCATTCGAATTCAAAGATAAAAGTAGTTATTTGTTTGGGTTTCTGCCTCACTAAACACCTGGTGGTGCTCCCATTGTTAGCTCCTTTCCATTGCGTTTAAATCTTGAAAGTTTCCTGACAATCCATCACAATTTACCCAAGGTAACTAACAGTGCTGTCAACAATTTCAGACAAAACAATATGCAGGAATCTGATGTTTTAATCCGTCTACCTGTTAATGTTGAAAGTTTTGCCAACATCATTTATCAGAATACAGCAGACGACTTTTCTTTCTATACAAGCGCCTCACATGTGTCAGAATTGAGTTTGAGCATTAAAGATGAACATAAAGACTCTATTGGGCCTTTTCCCTACGACTGGAGCATCACTCTCAGAATAGATTATGAATCTGATACTGATCCTATTAATTCTATTTTATCAATTTTGAAATCCATAGACCAGAAATTGCTTTTACTTTCCATCAAATAATATCAAAGAGTATATTAATGGGATTCTTTAATACTCTCAAATCTGGCGTTGGTAAGGCTGTAGGCACTTTCGGGAATGTGGTTAGGAAGGTAGCTGATTTCGGTGGAGGTGTAGCTCGGAAGGTGGGACAATTTGCGGGACCAGTGTCCAATGCGGCAGCCTCCATTGCTGACATGTTGGGGCAAGGAGGGGTAGCGGACGGAATAAGGGGCGTAGGAAGCGCGTTACAGCAGTTCAGTCCAGAAGTTGAAAAAATACTATCCAAAGCTAGTGGGGTAGGTCGTATAGCTCAAGGGCTAGCAAAAGTCATCAAGTAGTGAGTAGCAGCAGCTCCCGTCAAGTGGTGATGAGTCGCGGGCTGAACGGGAACCTGGAGACAGTCGGGTCCTGCCGCGGCTCCTGACTTCCTCTTGACTTCCTCGGCTTCGTCTCACTGCTGAATCGGCAGACGGTTGCAGTTGGTTCCTGTCGGGGGAGAGTAGAAATGTGTAACGAAGTGTAACGAAGTGTAACGAAGTATGCCACAACTGATGAGTCGGACTCCTCGCTGTCCTTTGGGGGTCGTAATTGGCCTTCCCCCGAATCTTCATTTTTCAGTCGCGCGTAAGTCATTCATTCGTCATTCTTTCGTCATTCTTTCGTCATTCTTTTTCTTTCCCGCTGAGTCTCTGGCTCCCACAGACAATTCCAACGACTACTGCAGGGGCAACCACGATTACTGCAGGGGCAACCACGGTACCTCCTGCTCCTGTACGGAGCAGGATGCACAATGGGCCTACGAGAAGCAGTAGGCCCACCAAGTGGTACAGGTACTGCAGGGGCAACCACGATACTGCAGGGGCAACCTCTCCTCCTCCTGCGAGTAGCGGGGGCGGAACGGTAACCGGTAAAGGTGTAACAAAGTGTAACGAAGTCTGGCTAATCGTATTTTGTCGTATTTTTTCTTATCTATTCGCGGGACACACGTCAGCTCTCGAATCTACAAGGCGAATCGCGTCAGCTCCCGAATCTTAGGCGAATTGTTGGGGCAAATCACGGTACCTCCTGCTCCTGGAGGGAGCAGGATGCACAAAGGGCCTACTGCTTCGCGTAAGCCCACCAAGTGGTACAGGTACTACCACGGTATTGCACGGGGAAATCTATCGGACATCCCCCGAGATATAATTCGTGCGGAGGGACTATCGGAAAGACCCCTACTGGTTTTTGGGGGTAAAATGAAGTTATCGGAAAAGACCCGGCACCCGCCATGATCACATTAGTAGTGCTGCTGAGATCGCCAAGGCGAAAGCTGACCTCGGCAAGGCCCATGCGAAAGCTCTGAATGCCGGGGAGAGCACGAGCAGCAAGAAACGCAGTACCAGAGCCGACGAGAGGGCTGGAGCCTCCGCTGCAGACAAACAAACTGCTCCTGCTGCTCCTTATATGCTGGTGGAGAATAAACGGCGGTACATAGAGCCCCCACTCCCCCCAGTGACCCATGCAAGTGCCAGCCATGCAATTGCAAAACCTGATATGGTGGTGGTGGTGGTGGTGGTGGTGGTGGTGGTGGTGCAGGAGGAGAAGATGCAGCCATGCACTTGGTTGAAGGAGGTGAAGAGCATTACGCCAGTGGGTTTGGAACAAAGCAAAGCGAGGCAGGCAGTGGCATGGCAGCAAGAGAGAGGAGGAAGTGAGGGAGCTGATGGGATGGAGGCAGAGGTGGTTTCTGTAGTGGAGTCCAAAGAACATGCGGCAGCAGCATCAGCAGCATCAGAAGTAGCTGAGGGAAGCTCTAAGAAGGCTAAGACGGAAAAGAATAAGCGTAGCAGAGATGCCGAGGTGGAGCCAGAAGAACAGGCAGCTGTAGCGTCAGCAGCAAAAAGAGCAGCATCGGCAGCAGTAGCGGAGGGAAAGACCGAGGAGGTCAAAAAGGGCAAGAGTAAGCGTAGGACAGATGCCGATGTGGAGCCCGATGAACAAGCAGTAGCAGCAGCAGCAGCAGAAGCAGCAGAGGGAAGGACCAAGAAAGATAAGAAGAACAAGGAGAAGCGAAGGGTACTTGTTGAGGTGGGGCCCCAAGAACAGGTGGCAGTAGCAGCAGCAGCAGCAGCAGCAGCAGAGGGAAGCACCAAGAAGGATAAGATGGGCAAGAAGAAGCGTAGCAAAGATGCCGATGTGGAGCCCAAGGAACTGACAGTAGCAGCAGTAGCAGCAGTAGCAGCAGCAGCAGCAGAGGGAAGCACCAAGAAGGATAAGATGGGCAAGAAGAAGCGTAGCAAAGATGCCGATGTGGAGCCCCAAGAAAAGGTGACAGTAGCAGCAGTAGCAGCAGCAGCAGCAGCAGCAGAGGGAAGCACCAAGAAGGATAAGATGGGCAAGAAGAAGCGTAGCAAAGATGCCGATGTGGAGCCCCAAGAAAAGGTGACAGTAGCAGCAGTAGCAGCAGCAGCAGCAGCAGCAGAGGGAAGCACCAAGAAGGACAAGATGGGCAAGAAGAAGCGTAGCAAAGATGCCGATGTGGAGCCCCAAGAAAAGGTGACAGTAGCAGCAGTAGCAGCAGCAGCAGCAGCAGCAGAGGGAAGCACCAAGAAGGATAAGATGGGCAAGAAGAAGCGTAGCAAAGATGCCGATGTGGAGCCCAAGGAACTGACAGTAGCAGCAGTAGCAGCAGCAGCAGCAGCAGCAGCAGAGGGAAGCACCAAGAAGGATAAGATGGGCAAGAAGAAGCGTAGCAAAGATGCCAATGTGGAGCCCAAGGAACTGACAGTAGCAGCAGTAGCAGCAGCAGCAGAGGGAAGCACCAAGAAGGATAAGAAGGGCAAGAAGAAGCGTAGCAAAGATGCGGAGGTGGAGCCCAATGAACAAGCAGTGGTAGCAGTAGAAGCAGCAGCAGCAGCAGCAGAGAGAAGCACCAAGATGGGTAGGAAGGACAAGAAGAAGTGTATCAAATATGCGGAGGTGGAGCCCAAGGAACAAGCAGTGGTTGCAGCAGCAGCAGCAGCAGCACCAGTGTCAGGAGTCCAGGGGGGCATCAACAAGAAGGCTAACATGGGCAAGAATAAGCGCAGCAGAGATGTGGAGGTGGAGCCCAAGGCACACAAGGTGGTGGGAGCAACAACAGCAGCGGCAGTGGCAGAAGTGGCGGAAAGCATTAAAAAGAAGGCTAAGACAGACAAGAAGAAGCGTAGCAAAGATGCCAAGGTGGAGCCCCAAGAACAGGCCGCAATAGCAGTAGCAGCAACAACAATAGCAGCAGCAACAGCAACAGCAGTAGCGGAGGGAAGCACCAAGAAGGATAATAAGGACAAGAACAAGTGTAGCAAAGATACCCAGGTGGAGCCTGAAGAACAGGTTGCAAT
Organism: Chlamydomonas sp. ICE-L; assembly: GCA_013435795.1. NCBI lineage: Eukaryota > Viridiplantae > Chlorophyta > Chlorophyceae > Chlamydomonadales > Chlamydomonadaceae > Chlamydomonas > Chlamydomonas sp. ICE-L. Next base: position 6,227,513 of record JACBWV010000338.1, on the reverse strand, counting down.
AGAAGTAGCAGCAGCAGCAGCAGCAGCAGCAGCTGCGGCAGCAGAGGTAAGCACCAAGAAGGATCAGAAGGACAAAGCAAAGCGCAGCAAATTTGCGAAGGTGGGGCCCCAAGAACAGGTGGCAGTGGCATCAGCAGCAGCAACAGCAGCAGCAGTAGCTGAGAGAAGCACCAAGAACGACAAGAAGAAGCGTAGCCAAGATGCCCAGATGGATCCTGGAAAGCATGCGGTTGTAGCAGCATCAGCTGTGTCAGAAGTAGTCGAGGAATGCGACAAGAAGGATAAGAAGGACAAGAAGAAGCGTAACAAAGATGCTGAGGTGGAGCCCAAAGAAGAAGCGGTGGTGGCAGCATCTGCAGTAGCAGCAACAGTAGGGTCAGAAGTGGAGGAGGGCATCAACAAGAAGGCTAAGACAAGCAAGCAGATGCGTAGCAAAGATGCCCATTTGGAGCCCCAAGAACAAGCGGCAGAAGTTGCAGCAGCAGCAGCAGCAGCAGCGGTAGCAAAGGGCAGCACCAAGAAGGACACGAAGAAGCGTAGCACATATGCCCAGGTGGAGCCTGAAGAACAGGCGGCAGTGGCACCAACAGCAGCATCAGAAGTAGAAGAGGGAAGCTCCAAGAAGGCTAAGAAGGACAAGAAGGACAAGGCGGTAGAAGCATCAGCAGCAGTGTCACAAGAAGCGGCACGAAGCACCAAGATGGATACGAAGGACAAGAAGAAGCGTAGGAAAGATGCTGAGGTGGAGCTCCAAGAACAGACGGCAGTAGTAGCAGCAGCACCAGTGTCAGAAGTAGCGGATGGAAGCACCAAGAAGGCTAAGATGGACAAGAAGAAGCGTAGCAAAGATGCCCAGTTGGAGTGCCAAGAACAGTCAGCAGTAGCAGCAGCACCAGCAACAAAAGCATCAGCATCTGCATTAGTAGTGGAGGGCAGCACCAAGAAGGACACGAAGAAGCGTAGCACATATGCCCAGGTGGAGCCTGAAGAACAGGCGGCAATAGCCACAGCAGCAGTGGATGGAAGGACCAAGAGGGATAGGAAGGACAAGAAGAAGCGTAGCAAAGGTGCCGGTGTTAAAGCTGGTGACGTGGCAGCAGAAGTACAAGGCGAGAAGATGCCGGGCAATCAAACATCCACAGGCTTGAAGGTAAGCAGGCAGCCTTAGGGCTTTGGGTTCAGGGTTTAGGGCTTGTAGGCAAGAAGGTGGCTTTGGAGGGGGATATTTATTTGTCCAGGGTTTAAACTAAGGCCACATCCATAGTTGGTTTAGTGCGTATCAAAGCCGTTTTTCTGGACATCCTTGTAGCCACCATACATCTGATTTTATCGGGACACTTCATGAACCGGCCTTTAACCAAAGGGTCTATCAGCATTGGGGCCGAATATGGTCTGAAAACAAGGGGCAGTGTAACTAACTGTGTACCCCCCCACCCCCCCACCCACCCCAACTTTCCTTTCCCCCCCCCCCACCCACCCCACCCCACACACACTTCACCCACCCCACCCCACCCCACCCCACCTTACCCCACCCCACCCCACCCCACCCCACCCCACCCCACCCCACCCCACCCCAACCCAACCCAACCCAACCCAACCCACCCCAACCCACCCCAACCCACCCCAACCCCACGCCCCACGCCCACGCCCCACGCCCCACGCCCCACGCCCCACGCCCCACGCCCCACGCCCACCACCCACGCCCCACCCACCACCCACCACCCACCACCCCACCACCCACCACCCACCACCCACCACCCACACCACCCACCACCCCACCACCCATCACCCACCACCCACCACCCACCACCCACCACCCACACCCACCACCCACCACCACCACCCACCACCCACCACCCACCACCCACCACCCACCACCCACCACCCACCACCCACCACCCACCAACCCACCACCCACCACCACCACCCACCACCCACCACCCACCACCCACCACCACACCCACCACCCACCACCCAACCCCCATCCCCCACCACCCACCCCCACCACCCACCCCACCCATCCCACCCACCACCCACCACCCACCACGCCTCACCCACACCACACCACACCACACCACACACACACACCACATAGAGGGAAAGAGAGAGTGAGAGAGAGAGAGAGAGAGAGAGAGAGAGAGAGAGAGAGAGAGAGAGAGAAAGAGAGAAGTTGGATTAATTAGAACAATGGAGCATACAACTACATGAAAGCAGTAACGGAACATGAACTTGGTGTCATGGCTCCAAACATGACTTATACAAATGGGATTCAAAAATAGTGAGGGGCGAGTAAACTCAAGTTGAGTCCAAAGGTGAATTTCAAGGACATGTGAATTTCAGTCGATATCGTACGACACACGTACTACATGCGCGAATGCAAGTCAAGCGGACCAATACAAATGCGGCATAATTGGCTACATCTGGATTGTATAACACAACCACCAACAGACACAGGGGATGTTGGCAATATGTTAAGAGTTGTGAAGGTGACCATCTGCTGGCTGATACTTGACGTACATATTATTTGTATTTGACACACATTTGGTGGTTTGCCCCTATGCAAGCTGCCCCCCTCATAATAATTAGGGACCAGCTTATTATATGATGTTGACCAAAGGTGAGTATGATACCATACAAATTGCATCATATGATATTGTATACAAATGGTAACTTTAGCCTAGTCAGACTGCCGACATCATATGATAGCATATACTATCATATGGTGGCATGATATCATATGATATCGTATTGCCGTTCCCAGGTAACTTCATACTATTTATTTATTTATGTATTTATGACACATATACCAACAGGTCAAGATTCACGCTACTTCAGCACATGATGACCAAGGCAAGCTGTACTTTAAGCGGAGCCAAATCCAAGCCAAGACAAGCTTCAAGCCTTGTATAGTGCAGGTCAACGTTCACGCTACTTCAAAACATGTCAACCAAGACAATGCAGAAACCGAACGCAAGCAGCGAAGTTTTCCTAGGGCAGCTCGTATCCCTCAAGAACAGAGGGCAGCAGAACTTGAAGCAATTCACGAGGAGCTTGTGACAGATCTGAGAATGGCGCCAGAGGTTGCATCAGTGGTGCGTGAGAGGGATAAGAGATGTGGGTGGGGTGGGTGGGGGGAGAAAGGGAGTGGGGGGAAAGTCGGGCAGTCATGCAAGCAAGATGTCACTATGGAAACAGGTTTGGACGTTAGACGACGTTAAGCGACGTTATATGACGTTAAAGGGAGTTAAAACAAGTTAAGCAAGTTAAAACATGTTAGCTTAAGTTATTGAACGTTATTCTTCCTCCACGACACCTCAAACGGGTCAAACCCCTCAACCCCACCCCTCGATAAGCGTTCACACAAGTTAACACAAGTTATTTTACATTATGTTGCGTCTTGCATTGGAAAGTCGGGCAGTCATACAAGGAAGGTGTTGGGCAGAGATGGAGGGGTTGGTAGGGTGGGTGGGTGGGAGGGGGTGGAGGGGGTCTGTGGGTAGGTGGGTGTGAGGGGATGGAAGGTGTGTGTGTGGGGGGGTGTGTAGGTGGTAAGGGGTGGAGGGTGTGGGTTGGTAGGTGGGTGGTAGGGGGTGGAGGGGGTGGGTGGGTAGGTGGGTGGAAGGGGGTAGAGGTTGTGGGTGGGTGGGTGTGTAGATGGTAAGGGGTGGAGGGTGTGGGTGGGTAGGTGGGTGGTAGGGGGTGGAGGGGGTGGGTGGGTGGTAGGGGATGGAGGTTGTGGGTGGGTAGGTGGGTGGGAGGGGATGGAGGGTGTGGGTGGGTGGGTGGGTGGGTGGGTGTGTAGGTGGTAAGGGGTGGAGGGTGTGGGTGGGTAGGTGGGTGGTAGGGGGTGGAGGGGGTTGGGTGGGTGGGTGGGTGGGTGTGTAGGTGGTAAGGGGTGGAGGTGTGGGTTGGGTAGGTGGGTGGTAGGGGGTGGAGGGGGTGGTACTTAGGGTGGGTGGGTGGGAGGGGATCTGTGGGTAGGTGGGTGGAAGGGGGTGGAGGTTGTGGGTGGGTGGTAGGGTGGGTAGGGGGTAGGGGGTGGGGGGTCGGGCAGTCATACAAGCAAGGTGTTGGGCAGAGATGGTGCCCGTGGTTGCATCAAAGGTGGGGGAGGGGGGGGTGGGGTGGGGGGGGGGGGATTCTCTAATATGTGTGTGTGTGTGGGGGGGGGGGGGGGGGGGAAGTCGGGCAGTCATACAAGAAAGGTGTTGGGCAGAGACAATGATAACGCCTGGTGGGGCGTGGTGTTAAGGGAGCCCGTTGTACGCGGTTGGGGAGCGGTCTCCTACCTCAACTGGACAAGCTACCATCGCGGTTGACGACGACCTGCAACGCTAAGAGCGACCGAAGGGGGAGTCGAACCCCCGACTCTTTATTCTGTAGCGATCTGGTCTACCAATAGACCATTGTAAATCGCTAAAGTTTACACCCACACAAACACACACACATATTAGAGAATCTCCCCCCCCCCCCCCCCCCCCCCCCTCCCCCACCTTTGATGCAACCACGGGCACCATCTCTGCCCAACACCTTGCTTGTATGACTGCCCGACCCTCCACCCCCTACCACCTACACAGGGCTCCCTACTGCTACCCTAATTGTATGAGGTCAATTTGACCGACTAGTAGCTCTCAGTCCGACTGCCCCTTCCGCAAATTGCAGTGTGCATCGTGATTGCATGTTGATGTGCTAGACAGTAGCGTAACTTGCTAGTGCTTTGTTAGGTGTGGCATGTGGCACCTCATCCCAACACTCACCCACCACCTCTCACCCACCACTCACCACCACTCACTCACCACTCACCATACCTCACCACATCCCACCACCACATCCCACCACCACCTCCCACAATAGCCATCATAATCCGAATTGTTTGAGCATGCATCGACAATCCTTATAATTCGATTTTGCATCTACTAATAGAGCACACAACTAAGCTAACTTATGGCCACCTTTCTTTGCGGTTTGAGCCTATTAGTCGAATTCTTGCACTTCTGGAGGTCAACACTGATGTAGGTGTGCATCTGCAAAAAAACGACTCTGAGTTTGGACTGATGCGTTTGGGGAGCACATTTGTGACAAATACAATTATTTATAATGGAGGGCATAGACGCATCCATCCGTATCAATACATCTTATATTTTCAAATATATGTATACAAACATGTGTTATATCTGGTTATATATGTATTTATTTCCATGTGCATACATTTTCAAATATATGTATAAAAACATGTGTTATATCTGGTTATATATGTATTTATTTCCATGTGTATGCATTGTCAAATATATGTATACAAACATGTGTTATATCTGGTTATTTATGTATTTATTTCCATGTGCATACATTTTCAAATATATGTATAAAAACATGTGTTATATCTGGTTATATATGTATTTATTTCCATGTGCATACATTTGATGCAAGAACTGCATGAGTACCTTGATGTGCAACAAACTGATATGTACCAACACCACCCACAGGTGATGGATGTACTGCAGAAGTACCCAGCTGTCCTATTGGTCAGCCCGGCCGGTTTGGTGCAGAGGCTCGCTCGCCTGGCAAGCATGGGCTTCCCCCCCGGGAGCGATGGGGGGCCTTTGTTGAAAAACCCGATGATACTGAACGCCTCGCTACAGGTATGCCCCCCCCCCACACACCCCACCCCCCCTCCCTTCCACTCCCTTGCGTACCACACCACACATACATCCAATCCCTTTCTTTCCCCTTATCGAGCCCCCCCACCCTCCACCCCCACCCACCGCCACACACTCAATTTTGAGGGACACAATTATGCTTCTTCCCTTAGCGCACTTGAACTTGAACTAAGTTAGTTGGCTCCAACATTAAGGTTGCTCACTGTCTTCCGTAGTTACGTAATCAATTAAATTCAAAGCATTATTATTAACATGTGCTTGATCCAATCTCAACATGCAATCATTGATACACCAAAGTAAATCCTCATAACATTCCATCTCATTATTGTTCATACTATGGAATGTATGTATTCTCTCCTCCTTACTTCAGTTCAACATTGTGTAGTGGTTAACAGTCAAGGGCTTTCCTGAACCCTTGGTACGAAGGATGATCTCGAGCAATCCCGGCTTGTTGATGTACTCCCCTGGGGTCCTAGGTCCTGTTTTGGATTACGTGGCTTGGGTTTCGGGGTCCAAGGAGACAGCTGTCAAACTATTGACCAAGCAGGCATGTATGTTTTGGAAACGGCCGGCCAGTATCCACGCTAAGCTGTTGATGCTGAAGGAGTTGGTTGGCTGCAGCCCCTCATTGATGCTCACTAGGTGGGTTACAGCCTGGCAGGCCCCTAGGCTCCTAAATAGGCCCTACATAGGCTGCTGTCCAAGTTGTAGGATCTGTCCGACTAGCATCCATGCTAAGGTGTTGATGCTGACGGAGTTAGTTGGCAGACCTTGATGCTCACTAGGTGGGTGACAGCCTGGCAGACCTTGATGCTCACTAGGTGGGTGACAGCCTGGCAGACCTTGATGCTCACTAGGTGGGTGACAGCCTGGCGGACCTTGATGCTCACTAGGTGGGTGACAGCCTGGCAGACCTTGATGCTCACTAGGTGGGTGACAGCCTGGCAGACCTTGATGCTCACTAGGTGATTCTCAAAGGCCCCTAATGTGTCATGCTTATATGCCCTATAGTCCTTACTGCTTACTAGGTGAGTTGCCACTTATGTATGACACTGAATAGCCCCCACATAGTAATTGATGCCTACAAGGTGAGATGCCCCTAATGCATGTGTGTAGTTGTGTGTAGCAATATTTGATGTTGGGCTACACATAGCAGCTTCTTGGCAGCTCCTCTGGCTGGCTTTAAGGTAAAGTGGATGCAAGCTAGTGCCACTTGAAGCTGATGTCATGGACTGTCCACCACTGCTGAAATATTTTGGGAAATGTTGGACTAGTATATATGCTAAGCTATTGAAGCTCATGTCATGGAGTGTCCACCACTGCTGAAATATTTTGGGAAATGTTGGACCAGTATATATGCTAAGCTATTGAAGCTGATGTCATGGACTGTCCACCACTGCTGAAATATTTTGGGAAATGTTGGACTAGTATATATGCTAAGCTATTGACGCTGGTGGATTTGGTTGGATACAGCCAATAAAAAAACAACTATAATACTATACCAAACTAAACTATGCACGCTAAAAGCTGTTGGCGCTGATTCCGTTGGTTGGATGCAGCCAAACAAATGCACACATTACAAAAAATAGTACTTTGCTAAACTAAACATAACTAAAATTAACTAAACTAAAGCGTAATATGGTCTTTTCCCCAATAAAATTAGGGATTCTAGCATCATCACCTACACCATGCACACATATATTGGCCCAAACTACTATGTTGAATACTCAGCCTTACAACCCCAATGTATTCTTGGAAACCAAATTCATTGTACTAAATTAAACCAAGCCTAACTAAACTAAACTAAACTAAACTAAACTAAACTAAACTAAACTAAACTAAACTAAACTAAACTAAACTAGGGGGGCCATCAAAACGTATGAGGGGAGGCGCACGCTGTTAATCGTCTCCGATTTGGTCGCAGACCCCGAAACCGTTGAAAATAGTGAAAAAGGTGTCAGGGGGCTGAGATAGGGGGGGGGTCCCAAATGGGGGGGGGGGGGGGGGGGGGGGGGGGGGTGGGGTGGTTGTTGGGGGGGGGGGGGGGGGGGGTGGGGGGGGATGTTGGATTGGTGTGTTTTGTGGGGGGTGTGTGTGGGGGTTGGGGTGGGTTTTGGTTTTAGTGTTTTTTTTTTTTTTTTGTTTTTGTTTTTTTGGTTTTTGTGTTTTTGTTTTTTTTTTTTTTTTTTTTTTTTTGTGTTTTTTTTTTTTTGTTTTGTTTTAGTGTTTTGTTTTTTTTTTTTTGTTTTTTTTTTTTTTTTTTTTTTTTTTTTTTGTGTTTTTTTTTTTTTTTTGTTGTTTGGTGGTTGTTGTTTGTGTTTTTGTTTTTTTTTTTTTTTTTTTTTGTTTTTTTTTTTTGTTGTTTTGTTTTTTGTTTTTTTTTTGTTGTTTTTTTTTTGTGTTTTGTGTTTTTTTTTTTTTTTTTTTTTTATTTTTTTTTTTTTTTTTTTTTTTTTTTTTTTTTTTTTTTTTTTTTTTTTTTTTTTGTTTTTTTTTTTTTTTTTTTTTTTTTTTTTTTTTTTTTTTTTTTTTTTTTTTTGGTGTTTTTTTTGTTTTTTTTTTTTTGTTTTTTTTTTTTTTTTTTTACTTTTTTTTTTTTTTTTTTTTTCTAATCATTTTCACTATTTTGGGTTCGGGCGATCTCAAATTTTTCTTCACAAACTACTTCTTCCGTCTGTGGGTGGAAAACTTCTTTCGTCTGTGGGTTCTCGTCTGTGGGCCAAAGAATCGAACGCGCAGCGCACCATCAAAACAACCACAACAACCCACAAAAAACGCCTTCGCCGAAAGCGTTACGAATCTTAAGTTAAGACGTCGCTCGAAATCGAACCCCAGGGTTGTAATTATAAGCTGCATGTACTGAAGGTACATCCCGTCTGGATGCCAACGCAGAACTCACTAACCAGAGCCGCGACGAGTTCCCCGTCCTTATTATCAGTTGGAGCTTAAGCAGCAGGAATCTGCGCTTGCTTCCCAGCAACGGATGAAAGAAGGTCCAAGTGGGTCAAGGCCAGGGCTGAGCCGCGAGGCTAGAGCAGCCCAGGCCAAATCGCCCACAACTCGAGCCGAGGCGCCTTCCGCACCCGAGCCCTTTGACGACAACTTGCAACGTCTGCAAATCTGCAATGGCGTGGTCCAGTGCCCTCCCAGCAACAAGGCAAGCCTTAAGTCGCATCAGGCCAGCAAGCAGTGCAGGGCAGCCAAGGCGTCCAAGTCTGGCATTTTCCCCCTTTCCAAGTTCTTCAAGCCACTGTCTGGTGTTCCACCAGCTGCTACATTGCCAATACTAGATGTGGCAGCCAGCAACCACTCTCCAAGCTCACATTTTCTCACATTTTGTGGCAAGAGTGTGGCTCAGCATGTGGTGTGATTGCATCATCCCATCAGCTGTGCGGCTTTTGTAGGACTGTGCGGAACTCTGATGCATGCAAGGTAAAACTGGCAAAGGGTGCTTGCAAAAAATACACTAAGGTGCTCTCCCACTGCCCGACTGCACACAACGAGATGCGGTATGAGACAGCCAAGAAGTCTTCGACGGGCCAGCCTTCTACCAACCACCCTGTGCGTTGCAGCTTTTGCCTGGCTGATGGTGACGACCACTGTGTGTGGAGCTACGGATACTTGGACCATGTACAGGTTGCCCACCCACATCACACTGTCTATGAGGAAGACATCTCTAAGTACGCCATCACATAAGCTGAGGCGAAGGGGGTTATCACCTACGGCATGAAGCTCAAGCCCAAGCAAGTGGATGCTAGGTTCAAAGCCCTGATCTTGAAGCTCGTGGCCTCTGACTGATGTTATTTATGAACTACACCTGAACTACACTTAGTAAAAAATGTAAATGCAGATGAAACTCACTAGTTGCAGCTGAGTTGCAGCTTACCTATTGTTACCGGAGTTACTTTGTGAGTGTGGGGGAGGGTGGGTGGGGGTAGAGTTGTGCTAGGGTGGCGGTGGTGGTGGGGCAGGGGTCCCTTATACACTTATACATAAGCCAAACCAAGTTTTAAGATGACTAGCTGATAGAGCTCTGCGTGAGGGTCAGTATGCACCTTACTTTCATTACATAATTATTATTGGTGAGGAAGATATTGGCCTATTAAGCCAATGGGGGGGGGGGGGGGGGGGGGGGGGGTAAGGGCAAAAAAACTAGCGTGTGTGTCCAAAAAATACTTCTTGTCGTCCCCCTGACTAAACTACACTAAACTAAACTAAACTAAACCAAACAACTGTGTGATGCTAAACTGAACCATACAGTGCTCAACTAAAGTAAGCTCTAAGTACCGTTGACGATTAACCATCAACTAAAGCAAGCTCTAAGTACCGTTGACGATTAACCATCAACTAAAGCAAGCTCTAAGTACCGTTGACGATTAACCATCAACTAAAGCAAGCTCTAAGTACCGTTGACCATTAACCATCAACTAAAGCAAGCTCTAAGTACCGTTGACGATTAACCATCAACTAAAGCAAGCTCTAAGTACCGTTGACGATTAACCATCAACCATAAAAACTGTTTATTGGAAACCAAACTAAAGTATAGTACCTTACTGAAATATACTAAAGTGCTATACGGTGCTACACAAAGCTAAAACATACAAAGCCCACATAAATTAGCCCACATAAATCAAAGATAAATTAGCCCACATAAATTAGAGATAAATTAGCCCACATAAATTAGAGATAAATTAGCCCACATAAATTAGAGATAAAGTAGCCCACATAAATTAGAGATAAATTAGCCCACATAAATTAGCCCACATAAATTAGAGATAAATTAGCCCACATAAATTAGCCCAAATAAATTAGCCCACATAAATTATAGATAAATTAGTACTTTTCACGATTAACCATCAACCTGTAACATTTCATACCAACTGCTGTCCTCAGAAATTACTCCATCGTCACTAGAGGCATGCACACACGCATTGGACCAAGGTGTATTATATTGAGGGAGTTGGGACTGGCAGAGCTCATGTACGCGGGCACATGGTTTACCAAAACCAACAGGGACTTTGCTACATGGCCCAAGCTTGTACAGGTATGTCAATGGAGGTGTAACGGATCAGAATCGTTACACCATAGTGACATTCGGCAAAGGAGTTCATATAATGTCCGAGTACTCATTCTCTAGTACACATACCGAGCCATACCGTCAAGATGACATAGGGGAGGGGGGGGGGGGGGAGTGGGGATATGTATGGTAGCATCCACCTAGTTCAGAAGTTGGGACTAAGGGAGGATGCGGACCTCACAAACAGCGCCAAATGGGTATAGCATCCAGGAGAGATAGTTGTGAGGGGGAAGTTTAAGTGTGTTGGGGGATGGGGGAGGGGGGGGGGGGGGGGGGGGGGGGGTCAAAGATGTACGCCTCATCTTGTTTGTGGAGGTGGGGGTGTTGGAGTGTTTTTGTGGGGGAGTGCGGGAGAGGGTGAGTTGTGGTGGGGGATGTGTATGTGTTTGTGTGGATGAGCGAGTGAGAGGGCTGACTTGTGGCAGGGGATGTGAAGGTGTTTATGTATGTTGGGGGATGGGATAGGGTGACTTGTACTGGGGGATGGGATAGGGTGACTTGTACTGGGGGATGGGATAGGGTGACTTGTACTGGGGGATGGGATAGGGTGACTTGTACTGGGGGATGGGATAGGGTGACTTGTACTGGGGGATGGGATAGGGTGACTTGTACTGGGGGATGGGATAGGGTGACTTTGTACTAGGGGATGGGATAGGGTGACTTTGTACTGGGGGATGGGATGTGTGACTTGTACTGGGGGATGGGATAGGGTGACTTGTATTGGGGGATGGGATATGGTGACTTGTACTGGGGGATGGATATGTGACTTGTACTGGGATGGGATAGGTGACTTGTACTGGGGATGGGATATGGTGGACTTGTACTGGGGGATGGGATAGGGTGGACTTGTACTGGGGGATGGGATAGGGTGACTTGTACTGGGGGGATGGGATAGGGTGACTTGTACTGGGGGATGGGATAGGGTGACTTGTACTGGGGGATGGGATAGGGTGACTTGTATTGGGGGATGGGATAGGGTGACTTGTACTGGGGGATGTGATAGGGTGACTTGTACTGGGGGATGGGATAGGGTGACTTGTACTGGGGGATGGGATAGGGTGACTTGTACTGGGAGATGGGATAGGGTGACTTGCACTGGGGGATGGGATAGGGTGACTTGTACTGGGGGATGGGATAGGGTGACTTGTACTGGGGGATGGGATAGGGTGACTTGTACTGGGGGATGTGATAGGGTGACTTGTACTGGGGGATGGGATAGGGTGACTTGTACTGGGGGATGGGATAGGGTGACTTGTACTGGGGTATGTGTAGGTTTGTATATGTGTTGGGATGTGAGGTTGGTGGTGTTGGTACATGGGCCACGCGTGTGCAGGTACAGGGTATTAATAATACATGTGGGTGTGATAGAAAGATATCAAGGGGGTAGGGGTAGCGAAGATAAGGATGGAGGTGAGGGAGTGAGCGAGATTAAGGGGTGAATATTGTGTGGGAGTGGGTGGGTGGGTGGGGGTAACAAAGATAATACCAAACTCAAACACCAATTATGCATACACGTACAACCATTTTTTGGCAGGCCTACAATGCCATGGGGCGTGAGCACTTCCCCACTACAAACAGTTTGGAGGAGGCTATCGTAGTGTGCCAAGAGAGATGGGACTCCGAGTGGAAATCAAAATTTGATGAGCGCTCATTGATGATGGAGACAGCATGGGAGGTGTCAGGAATTGCTGGATTGCCTACCATTGAACATCAGATGTGATCAGAGGGGAAATGAGTAACGAAACTATTGCACATGCAATGCACAGCGATGCACATGCATTGGTGAATCGCCTACCATTGATTGCGTACCATTGCTGGAATGCCTACCAGATGTGCAAAGATATATAATGATGCACAGTTATCTTGCGCGTGCAATGCACCTCGATGCACATGCGTTGCTAGACTGCCTACCATTTAAGATCCGATGCGCAAGAAGGAATAATACATTTTGCGCAACACTTCCATTCAATGCGCAATGATGGGATTTTTCTTATATATGATATATGCTTTGGACTTGAGACTGCGTTAGCAGGTTTTCTTGTATGATTGCTATATTAAGTCTTGGCATGGTGTGTCTGGGATATGCCATGTGGGTGCCATGGGATATGCCATGTGGGCGCCAAGGGATATGCCATGTGGGTGCCACGGGATATGCCATTTGGGTGCCATGGGATATGCCATGTGGGTGCCATGGGATATGCCATGTGGGTGCCACGGGATATGCCATGTGGGTGCCATGGGATAGATATGCCATGAGGGTCGGTGCCACGGGATATGCCATGTGGGTGCCATGGGATATGCCATGTGGGTGCCACGGGATATGCCATGTGGGTGCCATGGGATATGCCATGTGGGTGCCATGGGATATGCCATGTAGGTGCCATGGGATATGCCATGTGGGTGCCATGGCATATGCCATGTGGGTGCCAAGGGATATGCCATGTGGATGCCACGGGATATGCCATGTGGGTGCCATGGTATATGCCATGTGGGTGCCATGGGATATGCCATGTGGGTGCCATGGGATATGCCATGTGGGTGCCATGGGAGATGCCATGTGGGTGCCATGGGATATGCCATGTGGGTGCCAACGGATATGCCATGTGGGTGCCACGGGATATGCCATGTGGGTGCCATGGGATATGCCATGTGGGTGCCAAGGGATATGCCATGTGGTACAAGGGGGGAAGCAGTTGCGGGCCAGTGTGCCAAGGGGTGTGCCAGGAGGAACCACGGGGTATAACTTGCTTGTCAGTGTACCAAGGGTGTGCTAGTTGGTACTGGGGCGTAGTTGTTGCTGGTCAGGGTGCCAAGGGTTTGTGCCAAGTGGTACTAAGTAGGGGGCAGTAGTTACTGGTCAGGGTGCCAAGGGGTGTGCTAGGGGGTACCACGGGGTATACTTGTTTATCAGTATACCAAGGGGTGTGCTAGTTGGTACTGGGTTGCAGTTGTTGCTGGTCAGGGTGCCAAGGTTTGTGCCAAGTGGTACTAAGTAGGGGGCAGTAGTTACTGGTCAGGGTGCCAAGGGGTGTGCCAGGGGGTACCACGGGGTATACTTGTTTGTCAGTGTACCAAGGGGTGTGCTAGTTGGTACTGGGTTGCAGTTGTTGCTGGTCAGGGAGCCAAGGGTTGTGCCAAGTGGTACTAAGTAGGGGGCAGTAGTTGCTGGTCAGGGTGCCAAGGGGTGTGCCAGGGGGTACCACGGGGTATACTTGTTTGTCAGTGTACCAAGGGGTGTGCTAGTTGGCACTGGGGTGCAGTTGTTCCTGTCAGGGTGCCAAGGTTTGTGCCAAGTGGTACTAAGTAGGGGGCAGTAGTTACTGGTCAGGGTGCCAAGGGGTGTGCCAGGGGGTACCACGGGGTATACTTGTTTGTCAGTGTACCAAGGGGTGTGCTAGTTGGTACTGGGGTGCAGTTGTTGCTGGTCAGGGTGCCAAGGGTTGCGCCAAGTGGCACTAAGTAGTGGGCAGTAGTTACTGGTCAGGGTGCCAAGGGGTGTGCCAGGGGGTACCACGGGGTATACTTGTTTGTCAGTGTACCAAGGGGTGTGCTAGTTGGTACTGGGTTGCAGTTGTTGCTGGTCAGGGTGCCAAGGTTTGTGCCAAGTGGTACTAAGTAGTGGGCAGTAGTTACTGGTCAGGGTGCCAAGGGGTGTGCCAGGGGGTACCACGGGGTATACTTGTTTGTCAGTGTACCAAGGGGTGTGCTAGTTGGTACTGGGGTGCAGTTGTTGCTGGTCAGGGTGCCAAGGGTTGTGCCAAGTGGTACTAAGTAGGGGGTAGTAGTTACTGGTCAGGGTGCCAAGGGGTGTGCCAGGGGGTACCCCGGGGTATACTTGTTTGTCAGTGTACCAAGGGGTGTGCTAGTTGGTACTGGGTTGCAGTTGTTGCTGGTCAGGGTGCCAAGGGTTGTGCCAAGTGGTACTAAGTAGGGGGCAGTAGTTGCTGGTCAGGGTGCGAGGGGGTTTGCCAGGGGGTACCATGGGGTAGAACTTGCTCGTCTGGGTGCCAAGGGGTGTGCTAGGTGGTACCACGGGGCAGTTGTTGCTGGCCAGGGTGCCAAGGGATGTGCCAAGTGGTACTAAGTAGGAGGAAGCAGTTGCAGGTCAGGGCGCCAAGTGGTGTTCTTGGTGGTACTAGGGGTTAGCAATTGATGGCCTGGGTGCCAAGGGGTATGCCTAGCTAGTGCTAGCAGGGGGCAGCAATTGCTAGCAAGGGGGCCAAGGGGTATGCCTAGGGGTGCGAGGGGGGAGCAGTTTCTGGCTAGGGTGCCAAAGGGTGTCCCTTGTGATACCATTGGGCAGCGGTTGCTATTCAGGGTTCCATGGGAGACATCCGCTGCTGATCAGGGTGGCGAGGGGTGTGCTTGGTGGTACCAGGGGGCAGTGGTTGCTATTCAAAGAGCCATGGGGGGCATCAGTTGCTGGTTATTTCAGGGAGCCAAGAAGTATGCGAGGTGGTATTAGGGGGCAGCGGTTGCTAGCCAGGGTGCCATTGGGTGTGCCCGGTGGTGCAAGGGGGCAGCAGTTTCTGGCCAGGGTGCCAATGGGTGTGACATTGGGGGCAGCAGCTGTTGCTCAGGGTGCCTGAGGGCATGCCTGGTGGTACCAAGTGGCAGCATTTGCTGGCCAGGGTGCCAAGGGGTGTGCAAGGTAGTGTCATGGGGCAGCCGTTGCTGGCCTGGGAGCCAAGGGGTATGCCTGGTGCTAGCAGGGGGCAGCAGTTTCTATTTAGGGTGTCATGGGTTGTGCCTAGTGGTACCAGGGGGCAGCAGTTGCTGGCCTGGAGCCAAGGGGTATGCCAGGCGCTATACTAGGGAGCAGAAGTTACAGGTCAGGATTCCAAGGGGTGTGCGAGGTGGTACCAGGGCCAGCAGTTGCTGGGCAGGGGGCCAAGGGTTATGCCTAGTGCTAGCTGGGGGCAGCAGTTTATGGCCCGGGTGAATAGGGGTGTGACATGGGGGGCAGCAGTTGCTGTTCATGGTGCCAAGGGGTGTGCCAGTCATTCCCAGGGGGCAGCATGTGGATGGCCAGGGTGCCAAGGGGTGTGCCATGGGGGGCAGCAGTTGCTGGTCAGGGTGTCAAGGGGTGTGCCAGGTGGTACCTGGGGGCAGCAATTGCTGGTTTGGGTGCCAAGGAGTGTGCCAGGTAGTACCAGGGGGCAGAAGTTGCTGGCCAGGGTGCCAAAGGGTGTTCCAAGTTGTGCTTAGGGGCAGCAAGTGCTGGTCGGTGGGCAATTACTGAGCAGGGAGCAGTTAGGGGTGCCCAGATAGATCTAACCTTATCAAAACATTTTGATTTTATAGTGTCGAATGGAACTAAAATCACAATTGTTACTCCCCCGATCTCACCATGGTAATGAGGACGCCTATTCGGATGGTGCGTGGGGCGTGGTATTAAGGGAGCCCCGTCTTCCAACGGTGGAGAACGGGCTGCTACTTTTTATTTACTAGGACAGCGACGGCAAACACTAGAGCCCACCCGTAAGGTTTCGAATCCCGCACCTTCTTGTTGCTACCATTAAGCCGTTCGTTGGATAGGGATTTCTCGCTAGGGTACTGCATTTAGCCAAGTTGGGTTACTTTATCTTGTGTAACGTCGTAGTAAAAGCATACACGTGCCGCCCACCCCCACCCCCACCCTCTCCTCCTCCCAAACAAAAAAACTTGTATGCTGGACATGTACCGTAGGCGCAGGAAGTATCGGAAGTATCGGCAAATGGGTTGGCAAACGACCGTTTGCCAAACTGAATTATACTAGAACTGAGCCAGCAGGGTGGGTCGTTAGCTGACTGGCGTTTGCCAAGTTTGTCCAACACTGTCGATTCAAACAAACTAAGTTCGACTGGTCTGGATCGCCTTGATCGTTCCTTGCATGCACTGATTTCGAGATACACCGAGCTGGTCGTGCCTATCGAAGCTGGTCGCGCCTGTCGAAGCCGGTCGCGCCTATTTCACTGACTGGTTTGACCGCCGGCGGTTTGAACGCTAGTCGGATAACACGTTTCTATGTCCCAGACCCGAAGGAGGTCCGGCCCATCAACCATTTTACCGGGGTGATCCGCCCACCATCGTTCCGTTGAAAGGATCTGCTCCGAGCCTGGACTATTACCTATGAAGGATACGTAACACTCACACTTATCTTATACAAAAGATTTGTTGCACCGACCAACCCCTCCCAAATAAAAAAACAAAAACACCACCAACAATACTAACGATGTCATCAGATTCCCTACTATCAAGGATGGGGGCCCTAGCAACGCGAGCCACCATAATGAATGATTTACTCGCACAATGATGTGAAGTATTTCATACCTTGACTGACTTTGTTTGACACTGTTATAGTTATGTAACAAGTGTACTAGATTGTCTTTATCCCTCCCTCCCTCTCCCTCTCCGTCTATCTCCCCCTCTCTCACTAACTCCTTGGCTAGATGGTGATCATAAACATGCATCAAGGGATTGCAATTTGGCAAACAAGCATTTGCCAAATGTTTTCCAGGTGTAAACCCGAGTCACTTTATTCACGTCAAGAAAAATCACTTTTGCCAAGTTATTCTTGCCATGATATTTCGAGACACCATAAATGAAAAATAAAGCCATTTGCCAACTTTTAATCTTGCCAATACATCCTCCGCCTACGGTAAGCAAGTGATGTTCAAAATGGGCACAATGCCGACTATTACAACTTTTTCGACCCGGCAGTTTTTTTTCGTCCTCCTGCACAAGGCAACAAAGTATTTACAGCTCCCCCCCCCAAACCTTGAAAAACAAACAAGTAAGGAGCATCAAAGGCCTTGAAAGCAAGCAACCCGTAGTCACAAATGGAGAGCGGCAAGGGGAGGGATGCCATGGCATGACATCGAAATCCCCATGGCCAATAAACACAAGAGAGGAGGGCCGACACAACAAATATAATACACACAAAAGTCATGCGCTGTGAGCAAATTGATACCGGTATGCAGCGATAGAACCAGGGTAATTCAAAGCACGCGCTTATGAGCGCTGACTTTTTGACCCCCTCTGCGCTTTAAGCGCAGTTTTTTGCAACCCCTTGTGGGCGCTGCAAGCAATGTTTGCGCTTTTTGATTGCACTACAAAGCGCAGTTTTTTGTTTTCAGGTGCGCTAAAGCGCTGGCCAATTTGGCATTTTGAAGTACCCTGGATAACACCCTCATAAGGACAGTAGCGACAGTATAACCATAACCACCTCCTATGTAACAAAAATACCAAAAGTCCCATCGGTTTCGATACTCTATATTCACCTACGGAGGAAAGGGGAGCGAGGAAAAAAGCAAAAAAAAGGAGACCTGATGACTGAGCAAAGAGTGGCAAACCCTATCATATAACTCCACAAACTAACCAACGTGCTAGAGGCGCAGAAAACTTCGACCCAAATCACACTTTCTCGACAAGACCATGAACGGGAAGCCGAGCACAAACCGTATCAGAAGGGCCAGCTCTAAGTCACACAAAAGGTTATGA
Organism: Chlamydomonas sp. ICE-L; assembly: GCA_013435795.1. NCBI lineage: Eukaryota > Viridiplantae > Chlorophyta > Chlorophyceae > Chlamydomonadales > Chlamydomonadaceae > Chlamydomonas > Chlamydomonas sp. ICE-L. The sequence continues at coordinate 6,209,297 of JACBWV010000338.1, read as the reverse complement.
TAACGCCTGGTGGGATGGGGCGTGGTGATAAGGGAGCCCGTCGTCCGCAGGTGGGCAGCGGTCTCCTACCTCAACTGGACAAGCTACCATCGCGTTGACAACGACCTGCAACGCCAAGAGCGACCGAAGGGGGAGCAGAACACCCGACTCTTCTTCAAGGGCAGCCTAAAAACATCTCCGGTGAACCTGCTGGTACCGACAGGTAGGTGCCCAGCCTGAGAACCACCCACGTATACAAACATGGGGGCTGTCAAGAGAAGAAGATAAGAGGGCAAATACACCTGGTCATGCGGAACATAACTACATAAGGCAAAAAGAGCAAAGATACCTTGAACAAATCACAAGTTGTTACTATAACCAAGAAAGTAAATACAAAAAGGTAAGCAAGTTCCCTACCTACCAAGCAGTGGCGAGCCCCTAGAGCGCGTCAAAGCAAGGCACCCTGAGAGGTAAGGAGGAGCAGCATGAGCCATACATGCACCCATGCATGTGTCGCTGGGATGGTTCATGTAGGGAGACCCACCTCCTGGGGTGAAAAACCTTTCACAACTAAAACAATGCACGGGAAGACTAGCCACATGGTAATAGGATAGCTCATTCATATAACGAAGCTTCTAGCAACGTCAGTTGGCTATTCTCCTAGTGCATGTGGAGTGGGGATTGCGCCAGTGAAGGCAGGGGGGAGGGGCTGAAGAGTTTTGTTGTTAATGCTTCTCGTAGGATAGACGATAGATGGGGCAGAGACACGGTAAATGCCATACAGTTGTTACAGCAAGTGAACAACACGCAATAAGATAAGATGCTAGGCGGCTTGCTAGCAATATGTAGCTAACATAGAAAGAGGCCGCGGGGCCTTCCCGCGCTACTATGTAAGAGCCATAGCTGGCTGACAGTACCAGCCACTAGCTGACAAGTGGCCCGGGGTCACAGACCCGAACAGGCCTCTCGCATACAATGGCAGTATAGTACGACATAAAAGGCGTACCATAATAAAGAGACTATGTGGGGATGGAGGGTGGAGAATAGGAAGGGGGAGAGGAAAGGGGAATGTCCTAGCTAGGTGAGTCGAGCGGGCTGAGGCGGAGGTGCGTCTGGGGAAGAATCCATGTTGACCCTACCCCTTGACGACGTAGAGCCGGAAGAGAGAGTGATATTTACATAAACTCAGCAAATCAGTGCCAATACAGGGTAGCAGCACGGCTTGCCTACCATCATGTTTTATAACATGAAGCATTTTGTAACCTGAAAAACAAACTAGGCACAGTACCACTATGAATAAAACAGCATTTTACCAACTTGCTAATTCTCCGGCGGGTATCGTAAAGTGAAAATCTACGACTCCCCCTCGTAATATTTCATAAGGACCCTTAGTAAAGTTTTGTCTATCATCTAAAGCATTTTACGAAGCTCAGTTAGCAAATTACGAACTGGATTCATCCCCAAAGCTTGTTACGAAGCCTACGATCAAATTACGAACTGGATTCATCCTAAATTGGTACGAATTCACCCCGAATCCCGGGGAATTCGGAACTAAGCTTCGTAATACACAGTACCATGTACCCAAAACCCAATAATTCCAAGTCAAGGCCAAATTGACCCATATCGTGCATGTTACCGGTAGAGTCCACCTCGACTGTACTAAACAGGTCGACATATGGATTGTCCCTGAAATGATAGATGATACGAGTGTTATTTAACATGTAGAGTCACTTCTACGTGGGCACCCATGCATGTCTAGTCAGATTGAAGTAGTGCTTGCACTGGAGGCGGAGGACATATACTAGTAGGGTACATACAGGACAACCATGTTTGTTACATCAATGGAAGGCATTAATTGGATAAGCCCTGAATAATGAGGAATGTAATTATAAATTGCATCCAGCTCTTTGTATGGTCTATAAGAACATTTACATAGCAGGTGAGCTGTCCAAAAGCTGCTATGTGTAGCCCCCAGATCGTTGATTGTCCAACTGGCTTGTGGTTAGTCAAACAACTAATAATCTTCTAACTCCCCCTCCTTCCTTTCATGCTGCTGCAGCTCTAGCAGGCACTGACTTCCGCATATTGCGGCATGGTGGAGAAGGAGCAAGTCATCAGCAGGGATGAGTAGATAGAGGGGCAAGATCAAGAAGCCTGATGGTGACATTGGTCCTGCTGCTGGTCACTGCTGCTGGTCACTCATAATATAATAGTAGCTATAGCTAGATAGATTAGCCAGTCGGGGTGGCAGGGGGGGGACAGGGGCAGAAGATAGACTAGATAGCTAGTCAGAGCTCATCAGGGTACCCTAATACTTATTATTATAGTAGTCACAGCACAGGGTACTCATATTTCTGAGTACCATTTTTCCAGGCCCAATTCAGGGGTACAATTTCCCCCACAAATGAGGAGAATTTTTAACTAGGCAAATTGTAATAGCTATTTTTTATTATCAATTTTTTAAATTCGATTTTATCAGTCTTAAATCTATGTAAATAAAACATTGCTATCCACCTATACATCTCGAATGATCCGAAATCTCTAGTGCAAGCACTGCCTGAACAATAAACCCCGAACCGACCCGATCCCTAAAATACCCGGAACCTAACCTACCCCGGAACACAGAAACCGGAAACAAAGGACCCGGATTTGCAGAATTAGGATAGGTCTGCCCAGTATTATTATTGGGTGGGGTGGGGTGGGGTGGGGTGGGGGGGGTGGGGGTGTGGGGTGGGTGAGGGGTGTGGGTGTGTGTGGGGTGTGGGGTGTGGGGTGATGTGGGGGGTGGGGTGGGGGTGTGGTGGGTTTGTGGGGGTGTGGTTGGGTGGGTGGGGGTGGGGGGTGGGGGGGGTTGTGGGGTGGGGTGTGGGGTGTGGGTGTGTGTGTGTGGGGGGGGGGGGGGGGGTTTTGGGGGGGGGGGGGGTGTTGGGGTGGTCGTGGGGGGTGGGGGGGCTGGGGTGTGTGGGGGGTGTTTGGGGGGTGTGGGGTGTGGGGGGTGGGTTGTGGTGTCGGGGTGGGGGGTGGGGTGGGGTTGGGGTGGGGGTGGGGTGGGGGGGTGGGGCTGGGATGGGGGTGTGGGGTGTTGGGTGATTGGGTGTGGGGGATTGGGTGTGTGGTGTGGGGGTGGTGTGGTGTGTTTGTGTGTGGTGTGTGGTGTCCTTGAGGTGTGGGGTGTGGCGGGGTTGTGTGATGTGGTGTGTGGGTGTATGGTGTGTGTGGTGTGTGTGTGGTGGGGCTGGTGGGTGTGGGTGTGGGGTGGTGGGGGTGTGGGGTGGTAGGGGTGAGGGG